>JALJVW010000072.1:236021-718521 GCA_024865655.1 Emberiza elegans
TTTTTTTTTTCTGTGAGTAAGTATAAGTGCAGGAAAACCAGAAAGGCTGAAATAGAGGATGAAAGTCACAGGAGCAGGAATGTCTGCCTGCAGTCCCTATAGAACGTCCTGCTTTGGGTATTTGGAAGCTTTTCTTCATTAAGAGCAGGCTTAGAAATGGAGGCTCTTGCCAAAACTCTCAGTCCAAAGAATTCAAACTTCAACCATTTTAGAAAAGATGCCGAAGTCCCTCTTGCTTTTTTCTTTGTGGATTCCTAGAGAGGTTGTGCATGATCTACACACAACAGAGAAGTGGGAAAGATTTTTGTAGATATTTTATAATATATGGATGCATATTTTCCAGGTAGGTGACAATATACAGAGACCTCTCTCTTTCCCTTCCATAGCATTCATTCTCTCTAATAGGTTAATAATCTCTTCAGAACTGACTGTTGCCTCTTGATGGAAAATATTCTGGATTATTAGATAAAAATGTTATCTTCTCATTAACTCTCAGTTCAGTGTAGTAGACAATATTATTTCCATCAAACAATATGGAATATCATGATATTTCGGTTGGAGTTTGTTGGTTAAACTATGACAGGGTTTGTTAGGTTTTTTCCCTTCTTGTCTTTACACGCAGATTGCGTGAGATTTATTATTTTTTTCTCTTTCCCCTCAGAATTTCAGTAGGTGGAGATGATTGTTGAAAAAAATGATTTACCTTTTTTTTTTTTAGTATGTTACATTATTAAGATAATTGTAATAGATACCCAACTATAAAAGAATCAATAGCACATTCACGTTGTAAGGAATAGAAAAGCTGGGCTCTAAGAGTTTCATTTTGGCATTTCAAAGAGTTTGAGTAGATGAAACCAGACTGAAAATACTGCGAGAGCACAAACCGTCTGCAACAATAAGCCAGTAGGAATCACTAGAAAATTGCTTTATTGACAGAGCTCTTTAACAACAGCTCAGGTTTAGAAGAAAGTAGTGTTTTAAAATCTGTCTGCAGTTGAGCAGAAAAAAATGCTTCTTTTGTAAAAGATGTCTTCTACCTCATAATCAGGAAAAAGTGAATAAGAGTTCAACAACATGGTGATATCAAGATCATCAAATGAGACACGTAATTAGCCAGGGCACATTTTTGGCAGAAATTAATTGGAAAATAACAGTAGTAAATGGATGCTTCTCTTTTTTTCCGAGAAAATGAAACATAATTCTCCTCAAAATTATATTTATGAAAAACTTGTCTCATTCAACACACTCAGCATTTTCTGAACTGCCTGCAGCCACACTATGTCATGGTACTTTCTCCCATATGCTTGTTTTGGAAAGCTTAGTGAGTGTCCCCTCTATAATATTTTTATTTTTCTAATTCGTGTACAACTTTAGAATTTCTTTAAAATTGTGTTTTTACCTTGATGTCCTTGTATCATAAACATTGAACCTCTTTTTGCTCACAGAGCAAGGGTTGGACATCTGTAAAAAAGTCTAATTTTTTAATTTTGGCATATGACTCACAGTGCTGAGCTAGCAAATGCTGTCTGCTATCCTTTAGAGCCAGGTACAATTCCTATCAACATCCTTAAAATAACTGTCTCACTGGCTGTATGGGCTTGGGAATAGATCCTTCAGACAGGAAGAGAAGGATCAGCATTTTGTGATGTCAATCGTTAAGATCAAAATATCAGGCAACAGAGTTTCATAAGCAGGCAGAGGAATCTTTCTGTTACCAAATGTGGTAACTCAGTAATTTCCTGACCTTACTGATGACAGGGACTGACTTCACTGTGACAGGCAATCACATCTGTGATCACTTCTCACATCCTTCTGTATGTAAACGCCAACAAAAAACAGATTTACATTGCAAAATCATCAATAATAATAAATCATTAACAGCCCAACAAACAAATAAAAACAAACCCCCAACCAAAAACCCCAAAGAAGAGTGTGTCTCTTGCCTCTGGTTTTATGTGACAGGGTAAATGCAGACACAGTAGTAAAGAAAAGGAGTCTTTAGGTTCTTATGTGAAGGAGAGGCTGTCAGAAGCTCCATGGCATGTTTTCCTATCAATTGGCATCTGTGCTTTTTGTGAGGTAGGTCTGATTAAATGACCTTCTGCAGTCCAAAGTTGCAGTAGTTTTTGCCTGAAAAGTTCGGTGATATTTTCATTTGGATAAGAAAATAAACTAACCTACCTGTTAGGTAGGTTAGACAGCCTTTGTTAAGGAAAAAAGATATGCTGGAGAGTTAAAATATACAGTCTTACCCCAGGATATCACACAGCGTGTTGCACAGTAAAAATTGCACTTGAAAATAAAACAAAATAAAGTAAAAATAAAATATAATTAAAAACAAAACAAAACCAAAACATTATTTGGGGCATTAATGTATAAATATATTACAGGTTTTTCTGTAACCTGGCACAGTCTCCTGAGGGACCACCTAGTTCATTTCTACAATGTTAACAGTGGACAAAAGTGAATATTATAAACTAGAATAATACACTGAACTCTATGAGCTGAGCAAAGCTGTGTGGGTGATGGTTGCAGCAGGGGTCCACAGGATGCCAGGAAAACTGTAAAGTCAGGAGCTTGGAAGGCAACTGTCATTTCCCAGTGGTGTTTACTGATTAATGGAGAGTGATGTTAGTGTTCTTCAGCTAACCTTTTTTAAGGGAAAATAAAGTCACTTTCAAACACTATTCTCTGTTCAGCTCATTGTTTGTGAATTCTTCAGGCCTGGGGATCTCCATTAGCAATTCTGTTTATACAGTTTGGTTTATTAAATATATACACCAAGGGAAATAATTTCCTTTTATTTGCAAACTAGACTCAAGGCACTGTAGAATGATATCTTGTTCTAAACTCAGTATGTAAAAATGAGGGGTTTTTTATTTTAAGAGCAAGAAAGTCCCATAATTTTCAGATTATGTGTTCATAACCTCCACTTCTGAGGTGTCTTTTTTCAAAATACAATAAACTCAGCATCCCTTTGGAACCCATTATGGGAGGTGTTTCCATACAGCAAAAAGTTACCTTAAACATCCTAAATTTAATGAGGTCTTTGTATCTCTGAAGTCACCATAGCCAATGTGTGCTAAATTACATGAATAAGGATGGGAACACTGCTGTCAGTAGTCCTAGCAGATTTTAACACAGAATTTAATTTTGTAAGGCTGATGCATCCATTCTGTTTTCCTGCAATCTGTTCCCCATATTTGATTAACCTTTTTAGTTGGAAGTCTCTGCCCAATTGAAACATTTAGTTATATGGAATGAAAGTAATACAGATATGCAAAGTATCAGGCAACAGGCAAGGTGTTCTGCCAAACTGTTCTGCAGTTTGAGCTGGCAAAATTTATTTGTTTGCAACTAGAATTTGACAGGAAAATGTGTAATTACGGAAGAAAATATGTTTCTCAGTGGCTAGAAAAGTTATCCATACCATCAACATTTGGAAAATGTTGATGTAGTATTTCATCACAAATGCTGCTTAGACACTCACATTGCCTCTTCCTTTGTGTTCATCAGACCTCTCAATCAGAGTACTTTTCTCATGAAACATTGTAAGTGGAGCTCTGATGAAGTATTTTGATGGCTCACCAAGGATGGAGCCCACTGTATAACTGAGGAAAAGCAGTGAGAAAGAGCCATGAAGTGCTGTATCCTAAAGTATAGTTCTAGATTTAAACAGTCATTTTTTGAAAAAATATGTCTGTTTCCTCTGGGAAATGGATCCTCTCTGTGTGGATGCCTGTGCCACACATAGCAGATCTAGGGGCATTAAAAACCGCCTTGTAGTGAGGATGCATGGGATTAGGTGTGCAGTCCCTCTTGAGAGATTTGCTGATAGGTGCCAGTACCATTTGCTTCACAAACCAAACAAATAAAAATAAAATCAAGCTACTAGTGTTCCTCAACATCTCTATCATTAGCTGCTAAAAGATATAGACATCCTTTTATTAAAAAGCATGACTGGGTGGGGTTATAAGAATTGTTTGAAGACCACTTGGAATATCAGTGTTGCACTGAGCATGTACACCTGTACTGTATCTTTTAGTTTCTTAGGTTCTTTGTTATCACCTTGCAGATGTGTTTTCCTTCCACAGTAACCCATCATTGTTTCACAGTGTGGTGAACAAATACCAAGTTCTTTAAAGTGCATCCTTGAACCTTATCTGCTCCTCTTGCCACTTCTGTCTCTCTAATTGCCCTGTGTGCAAGCCACCAGGATGTGCTGCTAAAAGGCAAAGCTTGTCCTCACTTCAGCACATGCAGAAGACTCCCAAGTTTAACAGAACAGCAGTGGTGTTTCAGCACAGCAGAGATGAGGATTTCTTTCTCATTTCCTAAAGGGAATCACTCAGCCTGCAGGAATTTAGTGTCACTGCCCAGGAGCACCAGTATTTTTTGGAAGGAGACCACCCATTCAGTGCTTCTGTAGGATGCTGCTACCCAGTGTATCTGTGTAATGAGTCCTTGCTACTTACCAATATAGTAGGTACCTGAGGAGGTGTCTCAGCAAATATCCCCACCAAAAACTTTGACAACTGTTTCCAATTCCAAAATTTTGTATTTGACTAGGAATGGATTTAAGCTATAAAAACATTTAAATTACATTAATTCTACTGGGTTTTGAGTTCTGTACTCCAAGGACAGCAACTATGCCCATTTGTGAATTTTCTGACCATGTGGAATTTCATCAGGGAATGTGATCTCTTAAAAAATTATCTTTTTGTGGCATTGGTTTTCACAACCCTTCTTTTAGGACAGCTTGTTCTCCTCCACAGTACATTGACAGGGGGCACCCCAAAACAGAATAATAGAATCATCTTGATTGGAAAAGCCCCTTAAAATCAGAGTCCAGCCAAAACGCCCCTTAAATCAGAGTCCAGCCATTAACCTGATTCTACCAGGACCACCACTAAACCATGCACCTAAGCACCACCTTGAAACCTAGAGGCCAGGCACATCCAAAATGTGGGGAGCACATGGTCACTGCCTGTTTGCCTGATTTAAAGACTGGACTTGAGCCTCCCTCTCTCACAGCCCAGTATCCAGCAGCACTTTGGCTGCACAGAGGGGATCTTTCAAATCCCCCACATCTGAGCTGCTGGGCCACAGAGAGGGAGGTGCTGTGGATATTTCTGAGGACATGAGAGGCAAATATCCTTATCTCTGGTCTGCAACAATTAAATAATCTTAGAGACATTTTACTTTGTAAAAACAATTAAAATAACCACTGGATCCGGACCTTTATTTCAGCTCTCCTAGACTGTCTTCACCTTCAGGCTCTTTGGGGGCATTGTGAAATATTTCTGGTTACTACTCTTTTGGAGAAATAATCTCGTCCCAATTCAGGACTGTTGGGGGGGAGGGTGCATGTTTGTTGTTTGTTTTGTTGGGGAATTTTGTTATTTCGGTTTCTTATGTTTTATGGAACAGTAATTTCCTGCTTGGGTCTTGTCAAATCTTACTGAGATGACTTCCAGAAGGATTAATCAAAGATTGGCCTGAGAATTTAGCCTTTTGTCAGAAATAAATCACTATTTTTATATTTGAAAAAAAGAAAAATATTGCTGAGGAAAACTGTTCCCTTTTTTAATATCTATTTATGCCTGGGCAAATCTATTTTTTTATTACATAAATCATATGTAATGTTTTTCCTTGCTTGCAAGCAATGAGAAAATATCCCCAGGCAAGTTGTTTTCCAAAATAATCAACTCAGGCATTCCCCATCTGGAAAAATATTGTTATGGTACTGTGGCTTAAAACTAAGTGAGTGATGGAATATGACTGATGTGAGCCAGTGTACCAGAAAATGTTTTTGTTTCAAACATTACACCTGGTCTTGAATTCAGTCCCAGCTTTAGTATTTTAGTTACTCAAGGGCAGACATCAAACACCTGCTCTGTCCACTCTCCTTCACTGCCAACACCATTAATTTTCCAAATGAGTCAGCACATCTCTATTTATTCTTTAATTGATTTGCAATACTGAGTTCTAATTGAGACTGTAAAATTAAAGTTTCAGATTTGATTGTCTGCTCAGAGTTCAGAACACTTCCTTGATCAGAGCTGAGTCTTACAAATTGTATAAACAAATGCAAAATAACAAAGAAAAAAATCAAATTCACAGTTCTGCAAAATGAGCCAACTCATGTGCTTACTTCTTATTTGGGCTGTAATGCAGGCAAGTACAAAATATATCTGGAAGAATAAAACAAAGTCAAGGTGAAAATAAAACCTTTCCAATTTTATTTTTGAGGTGGTAAATCAGCCCAAAGAGTGCAGCAGATTAAATACAGCCACAGGACAACCCATTACTAATTTGCTTAAATTAAATTAGAATTGATTTCCAGACTCCATTTACAGAAATATGAGGATATAATTTGGTGGAAATGTTATGGAAATAAGTATTCTGCAAGAAGCAAAGAGCTTGGAGCATTAGCATTCTTCTGGTATAAAGAGTTGTTTCAAAGTCCCTCTCCCCCTTGAGGACAAAAGTAACTAAATGTGCAGTTTTGTCTCCATTCAAGCCAATTGTGTAACTGTAGAAGCAATTCAAATATTAAGAAAATAAGGTAAAAATAAAGTTTAACATCCATTTTTTAAGGCAATTTGTAACACCACCTGCTCTGGCACACCATTTTTGTCATGTGTAGTCAGGGCCTGTATCAAGACTTGAAGGAATAAAGGCTCAGTTTTTTAAAATAATGTCATCTGAAAAATAAAAATTTCTTTTCATGCTCTGTTCCAGCTTTGAATCTCCTCAGATAAGGACAAAGAATTTCTCCCTCTTAATGAAATTGTTTCATTTTTCTTTTCTATGACTCATTCTAGTTCTAATTTTTTTCTGTGCCCCATGACTCAGACCATCCAGGCCTCCCAGTCTTGAATGCTATTTTTTCCTCTGTCCCTATGTATCCTTTCTTCTCTGTGAGACTTTTTGCACATATTTTTCCTGTTAACTACTTTCCACAGCATGAAGAAGACTCTGCTGTGGGCCGCCAACGAGGACCTGTTGATGGTGAAAGAGATTTTCCTTCTGGCTTTGTGTCATTTGTGAAGCACATTCAAAAGTACAGAGACAAGAATCACCCTGTAGAATTTTAGACAGAGCTGCAGCACTGTATTCAAAGGTAGCATGCATGAAGGGTCTCAGAATCATAGAATCATAGAATGGTTTGGGTTGAAAAAGACCTTAATGATCAGGTCTTTAAGGGCTCTCTGTGGGGGGACATCTTCCACTAGACCATCATTGCTCAAAGCCCCATCCAGCCTGGCCTTGAACACTCCCACAGATGAGGCATCCACAGCTTCTCTGGGCAACCAGTGTCTCACCACCCTCACAGGTAAGAATTTCTTCCTAATATCTAATCTAATCCTACCCTCCTTAAGCTTAAGGCCATTTCTCCTTTTCCTATCACTACATGTTCTTGCAAAAAGTCCCTTTCCAGACTTCTTGAAGGTCCCTTTCAGGTACTGGAAAGCTGCTCTAAGGTCTCCCTGAAGCCTTCTCTTCTCCAGGCTGAACAGCCCCAACTCCCTCTGCCTGTCCATATTGGAGAGGTGTTTCAATCCTTTGAACATCTTTGTGGCCCCTGTCTGGACTCATTCCAACAGGTTCACATCTTCCCTATATTGTAGGCCCCAGAGCTGGATGCTGTGCTCCAGGTGAGGTCTCGCAAGAGAGAGAAGATGGGCAGAATTGCCTCCTTTGCCCACACTTCTTTTGATGCCTCCCAGCTGGTTTTCTATGCTGTGAGTGTGCATTGCTGAAATGTGTTGAGCTTCTTTTCAATTCAACACCCCCAAGTCCTTCTAGGCAGAGCTACATCCATTCTCCACACATTTTTGCTTTGGATTGCTCCAACCCAGGCACAGGACCTTGCACCTGGCCCTGTTGAACGTCCTGAGGTTCTCACAGACCCTCCTTTCAAGGTCCCTCTGGCTGCTGTCCTTCCCTCCAGCATGACAACCACACCACACAGCTTGCTGTTGTAGTAGCCAGTCTTGCTGAGGGAGCACTCAGTCCCACTGTCCACGACACCAGCAAAGACACTCAACAGCACCAGTCCCAATACCCCCTGAGGATCCTAAAGGACATTTTCTTGTAACAAATATATTACGTGTACTTATGTATCTATGATACTGCTAACTTTAAATTCAAAATACATTGTTTAATTTTACAAAAACTGATAGTATTTTTAAAAATTGTACTACATATTGTCAGTTGAGTCAACACAATTTTCTGATGCAGAATGCATGAGAGACAGTACTGTAAAGGCTACAAAAGAGCTCACTTCCAGCTACACTCAAGTGTGAGTTACCCTTACAGTATGTGAAGCGGGAGCATGGGGTCGTGCCGCGCGTGGTGGAGCAGGCATGCTCTGCAGCCCTTGGAGAGCCCACTCTGGAGCAGAAGGAAAGTTCAGGGAGGGAGGAGCATCAGAGAGGAACAGCCATGTCGTGATAGACCACCAACCAGTGCTGCTCCTCACCTAACTGGAAAGGGCTGAATGGGGCCTGCAGGGACAGAGAGGGGAAAGGAGAGGGGTCTGGAGTGAAGGAGTGGAATTGACCTTGGGAAAGGTGAAACAATATTGATTTCATGTCTGTCTTTTTTATTCTCTCACTGCTCAAATTAGTAATCAAATACTTATGTTAACTGGTGACAATTAACTTTCCCCAAATCAGGTCTTTAACCCATTATGCTAATTGGTCTTTGTCTTGCTTCTTGGTTTTTTTTACTGTTTTCTCCCCTCCTTACCATCCCCTCCCCAGTAAGTGGGGCAGAGTAAATGAGTGACTGTGTGGGGGTTTGGTTTCTACCCAGGGCCAACCCAGCACAGCAGTGTATTCAGGTAATGCAAAATTAAAGCATGTTGTTGAATGGCTGAGTGATAAAAATGAAAGATGAAATTTAGTGTTAGCAGTATTAATTAATGATCAGAGAAAAGAGACCAAAAAAAGGCCCTAATTTTGGACTTGTTCACTCCTGCTGCTCAGTATTAAATCTGAAGGAATAACGAACAAACACAAAATTTTCATGGTATATTCTGGTTAGTTACAACTGACTCTATTGCAAAAAAAGTTAAGCCGTATCAACAACTTGACTCTCCCAAAGTGTGACCACATTTTAGAATACAAATACATTTAAAGGGTGGAAGTTCCAAAATTAAATTCAATTCAGGATTTCTGGAGGCAAGTTAGTTCTTAAACGAGGACAGCATTAGCCATATTTCTGATACGACAATGAGCTTTTATGAGTGTCCTACAAGGCCTGTTTTCTATCTGAGCCAGACTATGTGGTGAAATTTTCTCTCTTGAAATGCATCAGCAGTGATGTGATTCTTATGATTCACGATGCAAAGCTTGGGCAGAGTAAAAACACAGCACATAATGCAGAATATAGTGCTTCAGGGAGTGTGGCTGATAAGGGAGAAAAAGACACAAACTATAACTAAATCAGCAATGAACTAAAGAAAATTGCCTATGAATATTTTCTTAACCTAATTTGAATTTAAATTTTTTATTTTGTTTCACTGAAAAACTTCATTTTGCTTAAGATTTGACTACACCCAGCATATACTTTCTTATTAAATACTGAACTAATTTAAATAAGTATTGAATTTATTAAATTTTCAACTTATTAGTAAATATTAGAAAGGGCCAAAATAAAGATTTTCCAGATAGAGAATTCATTTTTCCATTAATTGTTTACTGTCAATAAAGTATCACTAGAAAACTTGTGTGTCTCATAATGTAGTGAGCTAATGAAGACAGTTTAGTATTCTGAGAATTTACAGACTAAACTACCCTGTCTGTTTCTGATTCAAGGTAAACCATTATTATCTCCAGCTGTGTACATCTACCTCTATACTGAGAATTGAGCCTCCTTTCCCACCCTATATCCCAGTCTACTTGTGTTACTACCACCCTACCAGTTCCACACAAAATTATATAGGTAAAAGATACATGGAGAAGGCAGTCGTCTTAACTGGGAGAGGGAAATATCCACTTGGAAGGAGAAAATAGAAAACATCAGTATGTATGGGGTAGTTAATCTGATTAGATGTGTTAATCCATCTGACTGTGCCCCAAACCTCAAGAAGTGCCGTATGTTTTTTCAAAGATCACAAGTGCTGTATGTTTTTTCAAAGACATAAAGTATTGAATCAGGCAGGTATATTTAGATGTTATGGTCCTGATTCCAGACTGCTAATTGAGGCACTGAAAAATAAACCCCCAGAGCTGTACATTCACTCAGTTTTGAGATTGCTATTCCAAAACAAATTATAATTTGTTCCTTGCTGTATTTGCTATTGTAAGTGTCTCACTTTAGTGAGAAAATTTTCAGTAGGAAAAAAAAAATCATCCAAATCCCACAAGAAAGGAATTTCAAGCAAAGAAATATTGCTCTGTGAGAGAAAAATGTATTGAGGTTAGGCTCAGTGAATTAATGTAGTATCAGAGTGACAGGTGTTTAGGAAATACTTAAAGACATCAGAAGTAAATGACAGCTGTGAATGTAGCAGAGAGCAGGCTCTGAGCCTGTTCACATTTTCCAGAATTAAAGGCGTAATCTATCTCCAAAGCACACCACAAAGTGCCAAGGGGGAGGGTCACCACAGCCGAGTATTGTCACAATGTCTGATCACACAGCTCCTCTCCAGGGAATGAGACCCCTGTCTTTGAGCCCACCCAGGATTTGGTAACACCAGTAACTTCAGTGTTGGAAGGAGAACTGAGCCAGCCCTGTGCCAGCCTTCTATGATCATGGTCCTACAAAAGGAAATTTATTACCTGCACAGTTTGTGTGCCAGGGCAAGGGATGGCACAGGACATGACCATGGAGACCTTTCCTTGGACTCCAGGGAAGCTACCACACTGAACACAAGGCACATATCCCACAGCAGGGAAATAAAAGGGGGATCTAAGAAAGGTAGCAGAGATGAACGCTCCCTTTGGGAAATCTATATTTACTGGCAAATATATGCCCCTTCTCAACATATATTTGACCATAACTGTGCAGATTTTGTGGTGAACAGAAATGTAGGGCATTATTCGTTTGTTACAAATGAGCACTCTCCAACTATTATAAAAACTCTTACACTGGTTTCCTAGTTGAATCCTTGGAAGCCCTGTCTTGCAAAGGAACTGAGGAACAAACAAAGAAGCTTCTTTAATTTTTTATCCAATTCAAATATTTTGTTTAGAATGCATCTTTTTCATGAAGGGGAATGAAGGCTGTCAGGTGGGTTTTAAATGTGGTTACTAGAAACACAAATGTAAATGAAATTTTAAGAAAATCTACCTTCCACCAATAATGAAGCCATCAAAAAGTGTAACACTGCACACAGAAATAGGTCTCATTATGCAAATATATAGCAGAGGATCTTAATAGATGGGAGCCCCTCTGTCTCAGTCTCTGTAATTATAATGTACTGTATATAATTAAAATTAATGTAATTAAAACAGTCTCAGCACCAAGTTCAATTATGTCACTCAAATGTTGCCTCTAGACACATCAGAACTGGCACATCAGTATTATGGAGAAGATAATCTTCTGTTCTTTTCCATTAACAAACAGCTGGGACCAAAAGAGGGTTAAAGGGTAAAAAAAGCAACGCTAAAACTCTTTCCTTAAAATTAAAAAAAAGAAAAGTACTTTATCTCTTAAGAGAAACTTGCAACATCCCAAACATCTCTGTTTTAATGAATATATGCAATAACTAGCAAATTAAACTTCTGATAGGGCAAAACCCAACAGTTTAATCCTCTAATATATAATCCTGTGTCCCTAATAAAGGATAATAGCCCTGTGAATAGGAAAGCTAGCAAAACCTACACCTCTGTGATCCACTGGTGGATGAACCTCAGTGTCATCAGTTTTACACCACTGCCATTCTCAGATCTCCCCCACATCCCATGTCTGTCTCACTCCCTGGCTGGGCAAAAAGCCCACAGAGCCCAGGAGTGTAGGGCCCTGCCAGCCACCTGCAACATCACCCAGCATAAACCACAGGTGGTTAGGGCGCTCAGATACACTGACCATTGCCATTGGCAGTGCTAAATGGGTGATCCTGGTTTTAATAAAAATCTGGATGATATCTTCACATAATTCTTGTAGTAGTTACTCTATATCAGCATTGATAATGTCGTCTTTGACGCTGTCTAAAAAGTTTCTGGGGTGGGAATATGATGCTATAAGAATACCCAAGGTTTTCCAGAAACGATGCTGATCTTGAAGGTCCCAGTACAAGTCCTCAGTCTGAAACTGTCTTTGAAACAAGATGAAAGTCATATACTAAACTCTCAGGAATCATGAAACACTGTATCCTATTAGCCCCTTGATCTCTGTCAGTTTACACAGATCCTATACCATGTTACAGTGATAACCTTTAACATTTCTACTGTCCCTTACACATTCAAACCATTTTGCCACTCTTTCCTTGGCAAGTGTGGGGCAATAATTTTGCTTTTTGTCTACCTTTGAGGCTTCTGTGTAATACTTTCTATCTACAAGATAACTGGGAATGGATTAATAGGATAAGGCTGAACCTTATCAACAATAAAACAATATTTCAGTTCAGCAGTGCTGCCCCTCTTGTCATGAAAAGATGAATTCATTCTGGAGTGTGAAATGGAGCAATTTCACAGGAGAACTCATTGTTTCACAGCTGTTTTGCCTCATGTTCTATATCTGAAAAGTACCTTAAATAACTAATATAGCCTAGCAATAATAAGGCTCTGGCTTTCAAAGAGCAGTGGAAATTGAACATATGGAGTGTCTAGTCTTCTCTTTCTTATAAATACATATGCATTTCCATGTTTTGGGGTTTTGCTGTTGCTGCGAGGTGCTTTCTTTTCCTTAAAGGAAGCAGGAAGAAGGGAGAAAAATAAAAGTAGCCGCTCTAGGCTACAGCATATTTGTATGGCTTAGTTGGTTTTGAATTACTAAACCTAAAGAATTTCACCACATTAATTTAAGAAATGGAGTCAGGCAATGTCAAATACATTAACAGTTATTTTTCAGAAAAGGATAAATGAGGTACCAGATGGCACAGACATCTCTACAGAGTTGTGGGGATGGGAGCTGAGGAACCATCAACCAGCATAACCTCAGTCCAGGAATGGGGAGCCAAACCAGCTGAAAGATTCATGAAGAGGACAATGACAAAGAGGAATGCAGATGGGTTTGTCAGAGATAAAACATGTCAAATCAGTTTTCCCAGTAACCTGGTAAGATTTCCCAGGAACATATTAAAGTAGCCAGTCTCCTCTTTCCCAAGATTAGTAATATTTTGGCACTTTCTCTCTTGACATTCCTACAAACAGGCCAGGGAAGCCTGGGCCAGACAAAAACATTACAGAAAAACTATTATAGATTGCAAAACTCTGGAAAATAGTTAGCTAGAGATTGAATGTCATCAGTTTGTAATCAAAATGGGAAAACATTTTGTAGTTTTGCAGGGCTCCTTCTTTGACCTTAATTAATATATCTGTATTAATTCTTACATATATTGAAGACCTGAAGGGTAAAAGAGAGATTATTCTCTCTAATTCAGTGCATCATATCACTCCAGAACACACCACCACTATGATAGAGAGCAGCATTAAAATTCAATAGCATTCTGGTATATAGGGAAACAGGTTGAAAAAAGTAATACACTCGAGCAGGAAGGGTACACACACAGAGACAAGAATAATAAATTGGATGCCCCAGGATCAGGAATGATTGCCTAGACAGCAGTTCTACAGAAAAGATATGCACTTTATAATGGATTGCAAGGGAAGCATGAGTCAACATTGTCACTCATTGCAAAAAGACAAGCATCTATACTAGAACAAGCCCACAAAGGTACAGCCTGGAAAACATTGAATTTGATTGCTGTAAAGCACATGTTAGTGCATTTGTGAGCTGTACTTTTAGCCTCTATGAATTCCTATTAAAAAAGATAGTTTTTGCCTTTTGAATCACAGCACATAAAAAAAAAAAGTAGTACAATACATGCAAAATATGTTTTCTGGCTCATGCGGCATTAATGTATTTATTCACAAAATATCATTTAAAAATACTAAAGATGATGTGTTGAAAATTATAAAATATTCCCCTGTTGACTTCCATTGATGATTAAATTTACATAGGTGGATATTTTAAGAATTCATGTTCTTGATATGGTTTATACAGAATTCATTGAGAGACCAGGAAATAAAATGAAAACAATAATTTTAATTGTCCCCTCCCAGCCTTGTTAGGAGTAATTTCTCAAAGTATTATTGCACTTTAATTAGAAATTTTTAAAACCGAGATTATTTAATAAGACTAATAGAAATTCCTGCTATTTTTTCCTGATAATAAGAAACATGTGAAAAAATGCATGTCATGCATTTTGTGCATCACTCTGCACGGAGATTCTTTGACAAGCATGTGAAATTCTTATTTCATTTTTTTGTATTCTTTGTCTTTGAAAAAAAAAGAGGAGAAATAAATACTTCCTGCTTGGGAATAACACAGTGTCTTTACTGTTATTTACTGGAAAATATGTCCATTAAAGGCAGAATACTTTAAGTTCTTGACAGTAGTTACTCAGCTCACTATTTCAAATGCTAAATCCAATCCCCACTACAGTACACGTGGTTTATGGACATTCTGATTGTCAGTGCAGCAAAACACTGTCAATAATAGAGGCTGAAAATTTTTGATAGTAAGTAAAATATATTTCTTCTACAACCCTGATGATTCACCATCATAATCTACACATATGAATTCTGTGAACTGCATAGAACAGAAAGCTGGGGTGTGAAGCTTGAGAAACGTCAGACCATTATCATTATGCTTAATTTATTCATTCATATTTTCCACTGAGTGGAGAATGAGGTGGGTTGAGAACTGGCTGGATGGCAGATCCCACAGGGTTCTGACCGCTGGCACAGGAAGCCTGTCACTAGTGGGGCCCCCTGAGGTTCCATACTGGGCATTGTTTAACTTCTCCATCAATGACTCGGATCAAGGGGCAGATGCCTTCTCAGTGAGTTCACTGATGGCACAAAGCTGGGAGGAGCAGCAACACCCCAGAGTGCTGTGCAGCCCTTCAGAAGGGCCTCGGCAGGCTGGACAGATGGGCAGAGAAAAACCTGAAATTTAACAGGGCAAAGTGCAGGGTCCTGCAGCTGGGCAGGAATAACCCCAGGCACCAGCACAGGCTGGGGGCCAACCTGCTGGGGAGCAGCTCTGTGGAGAAGGACCTGGGGTCCTGGTGGACAACAGGCTGTCCATCAACCTTGTGGCCAAGAAGGCCAATTCTGTCCTGGAGATCATTAGGAAGAGCATTGCCAGCAGGTGGAGGGAGGTGATCCTGCCCTCCTACTCAGCCATGGTGAGGACACATCTGGAGCAGGTCCAGAAGAAGGGCAACAATGATTAAGGTACTGGAGAATCTCTAGTACAAGAGAAGACTGAGGGAGCTGGGGCTGTTCAGACTCAAAAAAAAAAAATCAAGTAAGAGGGCACCTCAACAATATCTGTAAGTATTTGAAGGTTCAGAGTCAAGAAGATGGAGCTAGGCTCTTGTCAGCGGTGCCAAGCAATAGGACAAGAGGCAATGAGCAGAAACTGATGCACAAGAAATTCCACCTGAATGGAACTTACTGTGTGGGTGATCACACACTGGAACAGATTGCCCAGAGGCTGTGGAGTCTCCCTCACTGGAGACATTCAAGAACCATCTGGACACAATCCTATGCCTTGTGCTCTGGGATGACCCTGCTCGAGCAGGGAAGTTGGAGCAGATAACCCACTGTGGTCCCTTCCATTCTGTGATTTAATTTATGTGGTAGACACATACTTAGGAGCAATAAATCACACTGTAAGTTGTTATTTTTGAAACTTTATGAACATAAGGAACTGAGGTGGAAAAACATCTCCCAGAATATGAACAAATGTTGTGGCAGAATGCAGTCACTAAAGTAATACTCAGAAATTCTGCTTATCTATGAAGTGCACCTATTACAATAGAGCAGCAATGGCTCAAAAATATGCATTAGTTCACTATGTGACTTTTCTTTAGATCAAATGATGCCTGTTCTTGTTGAGGATGAAAGATGCAGAAATAAAGCACAAAGAAAATCCCCTCTTTGCTCAGAGGCTTACATTCCCAGAGTTACCATAAAAGAAAAATCAACATTAGCCAACTTTTTTTATTGAATAGAAAGAAAGATGGTGTCTGCTTCCATAGTATAGTGACCTTATAATCCCAGATCAATGCAGAACAAGCCACAAGCACTCATGGAGTGCTTTTATTATTGGAGTAAAACTCATGCATCAAAGCGGTCATGGACATAAAAAGACACATAAAAACATAACATAAAGAGTTAAGCAAAGATACTCCAGGTGTGTTAACACCTTGACATGAGTGGGTCCAGAACAGAAAAGCAGCTCTGAGCTCTCATGGCAAAACCTTTTATCTCACCACCTATGCTGGAACCTCCTGAAGCCACAACAGTGTGAATCAAATCTCCTGCCCAAGGGATGATGAAAACACCCATGTGGGAAAGAGACCTCAAATGGAACTTGGCAAACAGCCTGACCCTGGCATCTCAAGCTACCCAGCTCACAAATCAGAGAGTCACAAGAGCACACTGGTAACAGCACACACATGGCAGACATATGTGTTGATACCAAGGGAGAGCCAAGTGCAGAGCAGCTTCCTCCAACAAGGGGAAAAGGAGACATCTTACTTAGGAATTAGTTCTTCCTTTTCTTCTAGCAGGAAAGAATAAGCTGCTCATTTCTGACAGTAGGCACAGACCAGAGAGGCTTCACTAGCTCAGGGCATTCTCAGCCTCTGGGCATGTATTGTCAGGAAAAGGAAGAAACAGAGAAGCATCCTCCTCTTTTTTTATGTAGGCAATGGTGATACAAGGCTACAGAGGTACCTCTATTCAGGTTCAGCTCCTGAAGCTGCATGCTTGTATGATGTGCATGTTTTGATACTCTAAGGAGAATCACAACTACTTCATATACCACATATGCAAAGTGTGAGTCACTCATCTCCACATCTCTCCAACATGCCAGATGTATTTCTTAGCAGATAAAAGAGCAGAGCAACTTTGCTGCAGGCATCAAGCGGAATGCTATATCATATTTCCCTCTGTTCCCTCCAAGTATCTGTTGCAGTTTTAAAAGGTCCTTGATTCAGTTTCCCCAAGCAGAAAAAGATGATCATGAAAGAGTCATGAACAATTTGCTCAAAAGAAACTGAAAGGCTTGGTGATCACACCCAAGAAAGTGTAGAGAGTCCAAGCAAAACAAAAGAGATCCAGTCCAATCACTAGTTATCAAATACATAACTCTTTCAAAAATTAAATATGATCCACCTTAAAACAAATTTGACTTTCAGCCCCAGAAGCACTCCTGGAAGGTTGCTTTGAAATATCACTTTGTATGGTTCCATGAGTTCACATCTGTAAGTCAATATGCAGCTGCATATACAAAAGCCCTAAGGAAATATCTAAAGGGCTTCCCTTTTTGCAGCTGCCTTTCCAAGGACATTATTTCACAGAGCCAGAAAATGTGCATGTTAGTTAGCAAAGGCTACCTTTCAATACTGCTTTCCAACTCACTAACTTCCCTTCCCTAGTGTCTAGATAATTACCTTCTAGCTGTATCCCTGGAGTGGTGCCTAAGGCATAAATGAGGACAGAGACAACTGAAAAAATCACTGAGGTTAATTCCCCTTGGTGTCCTGAGAACAGAGACCACATACCAGCTTAATTCAAATGGCTAGAGGAGAAAAAAGAGAATATAAAGATTGAATTGTTATTCTTTCTAGTGATTGAATGGTAGAGGAGTAATTTATCAATATATGTTTTATGCAAAAAATTATTAAGAAAGAAAACCACAAAATAACTCCATAAATACATTTCATATTTTTTATTTCTAAGGCCCTGAATATTTTTAAATATTTTTAGCAATATAACCTCAGCATAAAATATGATGCCCTCACCAAAGTATAATATGTAACAATTTTCACACAAAGTACATTTTTTCAGAGACGAAGGGGACAAAAATTTCATGTCAGGTTATTATTTTGTTGCTGTTATAAGAATGATTTGCTATGATACATTCTGCCTTGAGTCACCAGCACATCGGTGGAGTCAATTCATTCCCCAGCCTTACACTTGCCAAGAAATGCATGCTCAGATCTATTTAATCCCAGTAAAAGGACTGACAAAATTACGGCTGCTTCCTGTCCGAGTGAAGCCCTAGGACAAGGATTTTACTGCACTGCACTAGGGATGGACTGGGAAGATCTTGTATGAAATTTCTGTCCTGCAGAAATAATTGATACTTTTGCTACTGACTTCACTGCAACGCAATTTTACTAGAAGCATTTTCATGCTATTTCTACTCTTTGCCTAATTAAGATATTCAGAAAAATAATTGTGATCTTGTGACAAACCAGGTAATTTACTAAGGACTTTGACATCAGGGGACCTGAGGATCATTTAATTTTTCTGAAGAGGTAGACTGGGCTACGCTAGATTCTTTATCAGAGGTAATTATTAATAATTGAGATGTAACTTCAGCAATTTCCACTAAACTTTTTAGTCACATGGGTTAGGTTTCTTCCCACTAATCTGCCTCTACATAAGATGCCTCTTAATGTCTATTATATAACCTCTCTGGAACAGTTCCCTCAATATTTGTGTTTATATATTGTCCTCCAGAAGACAGCAAAGGTCAACTCCCTATCATCTCATTAAAGGTGTGTTTAATTTAGCCTCTTTCCCCTACACAGCTAACAAAGCCCGGATGAATCAGCTCTATAGCAAGAATAAACACACTGCTTCACTTAATTAAAAGTTAAATTCCTCTTCAGGGATCATTACAGTAGTGAGCTGCTACATGCCTTTGTTAAATAGGTGTTTCTTTGAGGACACAACCAGAGTTATACTACTGGGAACTCTGTATCACTATAAGCAGGAATTTGTTCAGACATTCAGTTGCAGCACTACACGTGTTCATATTTTAAAAAGAGGTGGGTGTAGAAAAGCTAAGGGTTGTTTGAAGAATCAGGAGAATTGCACATCTAAGTTTTGCTCATCTTTGCACCTATTACATTAATGAATCATGTAATTTTAGTATTTGGGAAAAAAAGCAAAATATATTGCTTTGCATACTGGCAAATAAAACCTTGTAATAAAAGATAATTCAGAGGAGATGGGCAACAGGGCTGTGCCTGTGAAGGTCAGAGAGTAACGCTGTGACTGCCCACAGTTGCTGCAAAGAAGCTGACTTTATCACAACACACAGGGGCCTGGAAGGCAGCCTTTGCTTTAGAGAAACAGCTACCAAGAGCTGAGTTGGTCAACTAGTGTAAGGGTTTCTCCCTGAGTTATTAAATGAGTGCAAATCTTTCCCTTTCTCAACCAGACAAGCGTGCAGGCTGGGGAGTGAATAGGGGAACAACACTTATTCAACACAGAGTATAAATCCAGACGTAGCAAAAGTATTCTGAAGAGAGCAGTGGGCTCAAGCTGGCTTCCATCCATATATTCCTTTCTGGTAACTGAGGATGCCCAGTACAGTTGTTATATTTTGCTAGGTGTGACTTAGATTTGTATTGTGTTTTCAGTCTATTTTGCATCACTTCGCTAATTCAGAAATCTCCTGTAATTTCACCTATTTCCAAATAAGTAAATTTGATATTATACATTACACTGTCTACATATGGAATACCTAAAAAACTGATTGGAGAGTATTGGACTGTGACAAGAGTGCATACTTTCTTAAGGAAATGCTTTCAGTCCTCTAAAGCCTCAAACAGAAATAGTCAAGCTAATCAGAAATGCAGAAGCAATAACATTGTCTAAGAAAACATTTGTGAAAAAGTAATGGAAATACTTTCTTCTCAGTTTTCCCATACAATCAAGAGTGAGCAGAGTAATTTAGACAAAACAAATTAGCAGTAGCTAACATGCTGAATGTTCATATGCAATTTGGTAGGAACATGTTCCTGGTCTGTTTGCAAGCCCCATGTACTTTTGGCACACAGGCTGTGTGAATTCAGGACTCTGATCTGCCCACATTCCCAGAAAACCAAGGCCCAGCTAAAGACCACTGTAACTTCTGCATAAAGGTAATAGTGTACTGCTGAACACAGGTGTATCTGCTCTGCCTTCCTACTCATTGGCATTAAAACTTCACACAACACAAGAAAAGAGTGTCAAGAAGTCATCCTTGATCTTTCACTGACCTTCACATCTGTACTTTTCAGGACAAAAGAAAATAACTTGTCACTCAGATTCTCTTCCATTTCAGTGAGTTGACAGCCACAGCAGTCAGCCAAATCACTCTCATAGTATGTAGTACAGTAGGTCTACACTAAATGCAGTTTTCTGCTAAAAAAGAGGGTCAACATTTCCTCTAGAGAGGGTTCCAGGAGCATTACAGTTTGTTTTTTCAGCCTTTTAGAACCACAGATTAGAATAGCTCTGTCTGAGGTCTTGCACTCTGGGTCTAAAAGCAGACATTCAAGTGGGAGCCGACACTTTATATGGGGCATTCAGGATTCACCTTTTGCTTAGTAATATGTTCCCATGATCCATAAATGCAAAAGTGATCTTCTCTGTGACATAATTGTTAACATGGGGACTCTTATTTATTTTCTCAGCTACAATGCATGTAAAGCAAATAGACCATAGCAATACCATTACACACACTCCTGCACTCACTTTAGAGACAATCAATATCCATTATCAAATTCTCAGCAGGAGAGAAAAGCTGTGAAATTGCCCATAAAATAAATTTACAAAGTCATCCCAATATCTTCTATGTTCTGTATGAAAAATGATACATAAATAATTGTTTCAAAGGTACTTTCCCTTCATTATCATACCACAGCCTATTTGTGGCAGTAGTGATGATGACTACACTATCCACTGTTTCACAAAAATGAGGAAAATAAGTTGGATTCTTGTTTCAGTGAAGGGCCTTGTTTTGTAATTGGTTCTGTCCTTTGGATAAGGGTCATTCTTTTTTACTTGCTTTTCAAGCTTTGACATAGACCACAACAGTATATTTTATTAAAATAAAGGTCATGTTTACTATGTCACCCAAATACTGAACCTCTTGGTCTACTTTAAATGACCAGGAAAAGAGTGTCAACCCTGGAGGAGCACTTTTTTGGTAGCTTTACATTTTCTTTTAGGAAGGTAGCCCATAGGGGGTTTTTAGCATTCATGCAGATCCTGTCTTTGTCTCTTGTGGGACACCCACAAAGTAGAATGATGGTTTTCTCACAACCTTCTAAACATCCCAGGCCCTTGTGTGAGTTTCTCCTCTCTTTCTCCTTGAGAAAAAGAGACACAAAAATGTACCTTTCTATTTTGTGATACAAGTGATCATAACTAGGCTTCCAAGAAACTGGTGGATCAACGTGCAGATGATGCTACATATGTGCTGAATCAACTTTGGAGACACAGGAGAGAAGGAAAGGGAAATTTGTATTTTTGATATATATATTTTAAATGCCACGTGTGCCCAGAGGTACTTGGCATGGTTTCCTGACCTATTTGGCATTTGCTGTTACTCCCATCCAGGTGAAAGGACAGAGCTCAGCCTTTGTTCTTGGTCAGACTTTATCCTATGGTCAAAAAATCAGTATGTCTGATTCCTGGCAGCTGAAGTGCATCCCAGTCTAAGAGCCAGCATAATATATTTCAGACAACAGAAGTAACACTGCTGTAAGCAGGTTCATATACTGTTTTCTGCTTCTCAAAGTGGAGGATTTGGCTCTCCATATATTTTGCCAGTAGTCACCACTCACTTTAGTGGAAACATGTTTCAAGACTTCAATGCATTGCAGCCTTTCCTATCTATTGCTTTCTTAGGCGATTATGTGTATCACACCCAGGCATCATTTAATACTGTGTACTCTGTGCTTCTCCACAGCAAATACAAAGGCAGCTGTTATCTTACAATGAGCTACCAACTTAAAAGTGTCGTGTTTGTACTTTTGAACATTTTATATATTTATTCTGCTTGGTTCTTTAAATGTCTCATCCTTAATCCTTTATCTTTAATTTAGACAACTAATTACTTTAGACAAATTATTTTATTCCCTTTCATATTTCCCTATATGCTAAATACTGATAAGTACCCAACATTTATCAATGATATTCAGCTTTATATTAATTATATTTCAAGGCACAAAAATCATTGTGCAGTAGCACTGTTTAGCAATGCACACATGAACTACATACAAATATCAACCAAATACAATAAATTTAACTGAAACCAAGTGAAATATTGAATCCTGAACAGAGATGAAAATAATGCATTCAAATTAATTCAGGAAATTTTGAATACCATCATTTTTCACTGCATCTTATGCACTGAACAATCACTCTCTTTGAACTTCAGCAACTGAGATTAAAGATTAGAATGTATGGAGCCTACCTGTATCTTTTTGAATAGCCACAATTATCTTATGATTTGTAATGCTCTGCTTATGCTCTTGAATGCTAACACCAGGCACTGGTTTCATTACAAAAATCACAAATTTACTAATGCCTTTTAGAGCATTATTTCAGCTGTTTTTATGTGCTGAGTTAAACTGACTACACATGCAGCATAAAATTAGGGATAAAATATGCTCTAATTTAACTATAATTAGAATAGAACTTAAAGGAAATTAGCTAGCATAGCACCAAAAAACTAGAAAAAATAATGTCCCAGATATATTTTGAACCTAAGTTCAAACAAGCGATTTGAAAGCAAGTCAAACAGTCTGAGCTAGATGCTAATAGACAACCACCTGTGTCCTCTCAGTGCTCTGGAAAACCTCATTAGCAATGCAAGGCCATGGATCTTGGCTCCTTTTCCACTTAAGTAAATTTAGCACTATGAAGAACCACGATGGAGTGGGTATTTCATGCTAATGAACTCTCTGCACCACATGGTACTCTCTTCCTATTTGAAAAAATGACCATTTGCTAGGAAAGCCAATTTTTTACATAAAATATTAGTCAATCAGTAGTTAGAGCAATTCCCTGTGCTGATCCAAGAATAAGGAATCAGCTAGGATTGTTTTCTAAGTCAGATATGTCTCTTAAAAAGAACTCTCTGTGGATGAAGTCCTTTGTTTAAGAAAAACAGAAACTGGATCAAAAATTTTTTGTTTTGACTCTATCAGGCTCAGCAAGTTTGCTGCAAAACAAGATTAAAAGCATATTTGGGAAATGATTTCACAGACCTCTAGTGGACTGAAATTGAGCTCAGACATGTGTTGCTTAACACAGCAACAAATTCCCATTGTTTATCTCTAGTGCTTTCTCACAGAAACTGAATATTTCTGACAAGTTTTATTTTTCAGCAGCTCCAGTGGTGTTTTCTGCTTTTCATGTGTAAAGATTTCTGGTAGAAATACCAGCCAGTGCATATCCCAGAATTACTGAATCTTACTCTAAGGCAACTTTTGAAAGACAGCATTTTCATGTATTTGCAGGGCAGAAAATCAGATTTCAGAAGACTTCACAAAGGTACCTACTGGAGCTGCATAGATTCTATTAAAACAGGGCTGTTTCCACTGTTTCATCTTCCAGTTCCAGCTCCTGAGTTACATAAATCTCTATAGTTCTCAGAGCTCTGGACCAAGCTGAAGATCTCAGATTTCAGGTCTGATGGCAGCATTAGACTGGAATACGCGCCATTCTGAGCTCCAAATGACATCCAGAATTGTCAATCCCAGACCAGTAGCAGAATAAGTTCAGGGTATTACAGGCGTGTTCTTGTAGATCTGTAAGTATTTAGGCTCCTTAAACAAAACCTAGGGAGATGAAGCTGATGATGTGACTGGTCTAGAAATTACACTTGTCTTTTCTCTGAAATGGTCCTGATCTGTATTAAAGTCTTTCCAGGCAAGACAAGTCCTTATACCATCCCCTCAGCAATTGTTTTTAAAAATCCTCCAATTAATGCTGTTCATTACATGAGTATCCCATCAGACATATTCAAGAGGAGACAGAATTACCAATAAATGCCAAGGGAAAGAGTCAAAATAATGGTTGAACAGCTCACAGTAGCCTCTCAGCCTTTGACTTCAGCATTTCTTTAAGATTCAATAAGAATACAAAAACCCCCAAACCTCCCAAACATTGTTGTAAAACAGAAAATGGAAAGGAAGACCGTGTAAGAGAAACTTTAGCAGATAATAACTGTTATTGTGTATTCTTTGCAGGAATGCTTTCTCGAAAATTAACCATCTCTGCTGTCACGAGGTGAGCACTGATGGCATTAAAGGCCTTAGGAATATATATATACATACGTGCATCACTTTCTCAGAGCTGCTCCTAATTTAAAACAAGTGGTCTCAGACATAGGGCCATATCTCAGCAAACCAAAAGCAATCTTCAAAAAGCTAAAACCCAGTTCAATTTCATTATGGCTGAGAGGAATATAAATTACAGTTTGAATGGTTTAAACTAATGGTCTCAGTATGTCAAAGGCTGAGAACTGTTCACCTAAGAAGAACATTGACATCAAAGGCAGAAGGGAAGGAGAGAAATCAAAGACATCTACATTTTATACATCTGCTCATTATCTTGTAAATGGAAAAATTTATTAATATACATAGCAATTGGCGGGTTTTCATACACTGCTGGAAAAGTGAGTATCAATGAGTGTACTAGAGAGAGACAGTGTATTACAGGTAGAACCAAGTAACATTTATCATGGTAACAAGTATATAAAACACTGAAGAAAGAAGTGAACAGATACATCACTTCTCTGCAAATACAGTTGCTATTTAGGAACAGTACTAACCACAGGAGATGCCATTTCTGGATACTTATATTGCCAGAGTGCCATATTGGAATGAGCACAAAAATGCACTACTGAGAAAGCATAGCTTTTTAATAAGGGAATACACAGAAATAATTAGGGTTTAGGAGGGGTAGGTGAATGCCTCATGAGACTTTCAGTATTGCACTTTCAGTATTGCACTTCAATGGCAATTGAGCCTTCTATTGCAACCTTTCTAGGTACTAAAATAGTGCAGTTCTGATGCAAAGTTCTTGCACTCCACACACAGAGTTTACATTAAAGCAAAGGATTTACTTTGTTGAGATAGATCTGGAAGCATTAACCTTGTACTGCATTATTCCACACAGTTTTACAGGAGCTGGATCTCCACAGAGATTTGAGAGGTTGCTGACCAGTGAGTGCTGCCTCCTGACCAGTGCTGTGACTGAAAACACATGATGCTTGGCTCTTTTCTCTCAGTACACAGGTATTTTTGTTACTCTAAGGAAAGTTCCACCCTAAGAAGTCACCTGGAACTGAAAGCATCTCTGACCATGCCTGGCTATGTGGCACTAGGCAGGTGCATAAAAGGTGAAGGACGCAAAGACCAAAAGCAGGAAATATCCAGAGTTTTAGAGGGTTAGGAGTGCAATCAGACACATCTGACCACCATCAAGATGCATGCAAAATTATATTCTCAGACAAAGCTTTTTCACTTTTAACAGCATGAGTAAGACATAGCAAGGAAGAAAAGTGGAGAGTGGTACACCTTAGCATTTTGTCTCTACTGAGAAAAGAGGAGATGATTTTACCTAACTGCATTAAGACCTGCACAGAGCACATCTAAATTACTTAGAGAACACTTAGGCATTATAGTAATAACCACTACAGGAAACTCTAATGCAGATGTATAAAACATTAAATAGCTTATTTTTTTCTAATACATGCTTTTACCCCGCTACCTTGTTCCAACCTTTACATCACATTTAGGGCAAACAGCAAAAGCAGCAAACTCTTTCAAGAAAAATGTTATCCAGGAGGCTGCATGACCATTCCTTCTGCTTTTCTCTTAACTCAATTATATCTATTTCTTCAGTGAGTGTTACTATAGCTACTCCTCACAGACATCAGAATCATGGTACTACTGGAAATTTCCATTTACATTAAATATGTTAAAAAGCCCCAACTTCTTTGTTCTGGGGATCAGAACAATTTGTCCCTAATATTTCAGCAGTAAAAGAAAATAAAGAGTAGTCCCAAACTTAGTTTTTGAAACCATTTTCTAAATTACTCTGCTATATTATTTGTCTGATTTATGACTTCTGAATGCTTGGAATTCAAAATCGTGGAAGAGAATGGGGTGGGAGCTAGTAAGTTACACCAATCCTTGTAGGGAGGTTACTGATGCCAATATCGAGTTCTGAACTAAGGTAACAGGCAGTGAAATTTTAGATTTTGTACAACAAAGTGATAGGATTTAAGGAACCTTCGACCTCAGCACCTCACAGATGATGGGGTGTTAGAGGGGAGAACACCTCAGCCCCATACTGTGACTGTAGCCCTGGCCTGGTCTCAGAAAGAGAGAAAGCTGTCTGTTTACACTACCTCTTGAAAGTTTCTGTGCGAGTCTCTATATAGAGCTTATGTACATGCCAAAACATCTAATTTGAGACTAGCAAACAAATGACAGAGAATATTTAGTCTATTGTTAATTACTGAGAAAAGAAGTATTTGTGAGTTGGTTGATAGAACTGGTAATATCCTTAAACACATAAAAGAGTGAGATACTGAATCTTTCAAGGATCTGGCAATGTTTAATGAGGTTTAAAGAGAAATCTGAAAGCTAAAAAGTAGCAGTTATCCAGAAAGGATTTGTCATCTGGCTTGATAAGAAAAAAGGCAAAAAAAGGAGTAGTTTTTAAGTATTCTAGAGCCTACGATTGAAAGTGATTTCTTTGGAGCAAAGCTAAGATAGATAAGGTAGCTGCAAATTTCCCACTAAGGACTGTGTGAAGCAAGAGAGCCCCAAGAAACCTGGAGCTCAGCTCCCTTAATCTGCTAACACAACAGGTACTCAGACAAAATCCTGCAGGGACATTATTCCCTGTAATTCTCCACCAGTATATAAACTCATGGTATCCAAGGACCAAACAGGTGCTAATTTATTCCACTTACCCTCTAGCTTGTTCTTCAGTATGTCACAAACTCCATTAAAGCATAACAGGTTGTATTTAGCAAGTACACTGTTTACTCTGAAAGGTACATAACTCCAGGGCAGGGGAGCTGAAACTTGCTGTGTACTTTAATTAGTTGTCTCTTCTGTCCAAAGTTGCTTTTGGCTCTGCATCCACATGTGCACATAACAACAGGTATTGCGTACTGCTGGTTTGAGTACTATCTGCTTGCTCTTCCCAGTTTTAAGAAAAATCAGACTAGAAAACCATCATTGTTTCAGGAAGACAAGACAAAAAAGAAGAGGTATCATAGCTGAACACCCCCCCCCCCAAAAAAAAGGAAAAACCAACCCAGCAGAACCACAAAATTAAACTTCTCTTCAATAAAAATATTATAGCAACTCACTTTTCATATATTTATATATTTCTTATAAACAAGTGTAAGGCTATTTCCCAGAGCCAGAACTGACATCACAACTTTTACTTGCTCCATTGTTGCTTTATAGCTCCTTAAGAAATACTGGATACATATGACTTAGAGGTTTTGCTGCTTTTATATTTTCCAGAATGGAACCACAACCAAGGTACACCATGCTGCTTTACAGAACAAATATGAGTGGTGAGGTTCTCAAATCCTTAATTCAAAAGCTTTCTATCTTTCAAACTGGAGAAGGGATCTAGTCTTTATTCAGTGGGTAAAATACCTGAGTAAACTAGAATTACACATATATGTATATACATAATACAAAAATACAAAATTTCCTTACACATATTTTTCTCCATGTAAAACAAGAAAAATTTATGTTTGGTCATAACTATTGAGTGACTGTCAAAACAATATCTTAGACATAAAATTGTACCTGCTTTCCCTGACCTTCACAGTTTAGCTTGCTGTACACTTCTTTCCACAGACTGAGTTTGCAGACTGAGTTCATAGACTGTTGACTTTCTTCACAATTAAGGAACCCAAAGTTCGCAGAATATGCAAAATTCAGAATTATTCTGTTTATCTTATATCTTACTTAATTGTAAAGCAAAATAAAATGGAAAGACATTTTCAGAAACGCACACTGACACCTTGAAACCCCCACACCTAGACTGCTCTGTGCAACTGAAAACAAGCACAACAAAAAGCAGCAGAAGCCCTGGACACCAGAGTCACCATAACAGCTCTGCTGCCTAAGAGAAATAACCCACGAAGCCAGCAATTCCAAAAAGGTGAAAGAAAGATGGATATATCCTAACTTAGCTGAGTGAAACTGTCAGACAAATTAAAAACTTTTTGAACTCCAGATAAGAAGCTAGCCAGAAAACTGTCAAGTCCCCATTGAGAAAGGAAGAAGGAAAAGACGTGTAAACAAAGAGCAGTATTGAATAATGGAAGAGAAATTATAAGTCCCTTCCTTAATGTGTTCTCTCAGAAGAATGAAGAGATCATTATTTTCAAGACCTAACTCCATGCTCAAATGGAGAAGACACACCAGCAGGATCTGGGGAAACACTGATCTGCAGACAATTCTCTGGATTTGAAGCAAGAGTTTTCAGCAAGTCCTGCACAGTGTTGGCAGTACTGAATAACATTACTACAGCTTTTGTAGGACCAGCTGCATTCATTTGTGTCTAAAAGTAGCATTTTTTGTAGCAGATATTAATTTTTACCCTTAATAAAAGCTAGAGTCTTTCCAGAGAGGCAGTAACTCTGTGTGCTAGAAATCACAGGGCTGGCATCCAGGATGCTGCTAGGGACATTCTGAAAGCTTTTTTCTATTTTAATACTCATTACTTTGTCCTTATACTAGCTAATTGGTTGTAGAATCACTGCTGTCAGAAATAGGTTCCAGGGGAAGATGAGGTGAATTCCTGATTATCACTCACTCTCTGTTACTCAGATCCATTTATTTTTTACTTATCTGAAGCACTCAAAAAAGAGGAAGAATACAGAATCATAAAGTCTGACTGCTACCCTGAAAGCATCTATTTCAGGTGTTCCCCCCACAAATTTACTCAGGACAGACATGCTGATAGGGTATCAGGATCTGAGTCACAGAAAATGTCCCATCTGTAATACAAGACTTCAGAGAAAATCATAGATGTAGGGTGGTATATCCTCAAAGATTGTGTAAAGAGACTTCAGTGTTGTTGTTCCATTTATCATTGACTTGGACTTCCACATCAGATTTTTATTGCTGATTATTAGCAATACCATGAGTTTAAAACTTGATGTAATAAAGAGGACTGATACAAAGTGACCATCCATGTCATGACTCCAATGTTTTTTAATACTTGCATTTAAGGATATTTGCTCACATCTAGATATACTTTGAAAAGTAAGGATAATCTCGTAGGAGTGCCAGCAATCACTAAGAAGGCTCATAATTTAAGTTTTTGTAGAGAACAGACATCATTCATGTTATATTATCTTTATCTTCACAGTCCATTTCAAGTCAAAAAGATGCACCTGCACATATTCTGGAACATTTCTTGGGTCACTACTGATACTCACATTCTGAAGGAAAAAGCTTTTTCTCCTCTAATTCTTCTTTGCTGCAACCTGGAAGTGCCACTATGCTTCTGATGTTTCTACAGTGCTTTGAGCTTTCCTTTCCCTTCAAAGTTTTCATACAGTCAATTAGGGCAGATGGGAACTTCTGCCACTGCAAATCTTCTGATTCACTTCACAGAGACATGAAAAAAGCTGAAATGGCTTGTGCAGTCCCAGCCTTGCAGGCACTGTTATCCTTACTTCTCTTTTGCAGGAATACATCTATTTCCTCCAACAAAACAAAGCCACACAAATGTGCTGAATGTCTGTGAATATACATCATCTCTAGATTCAGCCTCCTGGTCTTCCTCAGAGGACTAGACTTTGGGGTATGGAGACATCAATGTGTATGACATGCTCTATTTTAAGGAGGTTTGCAATAAGAGTTTGCTAATGAATAAAACAGTGTCTTCATCTCCATACTCTACAACAATTTCTGTTCATAAGTGCCACAACACCCTTATATCTCACCATCATAAGGGAGGCACCATCTGTTATGACACCAGTGAGAGATGAACTTCCCATGTGTTGTTTTCATCAATAGTGTGGCATTCAGAATAGCTATTTTTTGAATCAGTGTGATCTTTGAGGCTCTTAAGAGCAGCAAGGCCCTCTGAGATTTTTCTGTCACTCCACAGATGAAAACAGCATTCCTGTTATGGAACTCCCTCTTCTGTGCTATGCCAAATTTAACATGCTTTCTTTGCTGCTGCCGAATATGCTTTTCAACATTATTGCTGATGCCTTCTAATCAGCATGATGTTTTTGTAAGATTGACAGCCAAAAATGTAAGGCAGCAAGGATGGACTTAAATTTCTACATAAAAAGCATTGTATTTTCTACTTATGCAGTCCTAAACATCTTCATTTCTGTCCTGTAAAACTGCCCAGTGGAGAAAGAATGTTCAGTTTCTGTACATTATGTAGGCCTTTACAGCTGAAGAGGCATTTTCACAATATGAGTCTGAAGGAATGTGCAATAGCCCTAAAGCAGAGCAGGAAGGATACCTGAGGGTACAAAACCTTCTGACATAGACCTGGGGACTACAGACAGGGGAGGGACACAAACCTGGCGTAGTCCCATTTATTACGCAGTGTGGGAACTGTCCTTGGTACAACATGTCTGAAACCTTGATCAGACATTGTTAGGCAATCTAGTAAGGCCATAAGAAAGTCCTGAACCATGTTAACAGCTAAACAGTGTGTATGGTTACAGTGTAATGGTCAAAACCATTTTCTTGGCTTTGGCTTATTTAATGGCAGGCACGCTGCCTCACTTTCCAGCACAGACCAAGGGAATTGACTCCAGTTTAGCAAAGAGAAGGTGTAAGAGTGATCTTGCCAATGTGTATAAATAACTCCAGGGAGGGTGCAAAGCACGTTCAAATGCAGCCAGCATCATTTCAGCAGTACCCACTCACAGGACACAAGGCAAGAGGCACAAATCAAAGTATAGGAGGTGGCCTCAACACTGGGAAATATTTGTTCACTGATAGGGGGTAACTGAGCACTGGCAGAGGTTGCCCAGGGTGGTTGCAGGGTTTCCATTCTTAGAGATATTCAGAAATCATCCAGATCCAGTCCCGGACACCCTGCTTCAGGTGACCCCGCTTGAGCAAGGAGGTTGGATAAGACAACACCTGGATGTCCCCAAGCTTCCAACCCCGAGCTTTCTGGGATTCTATGCCTTTGCTCTGTTGAGGGTGGACCAAAGGACATATGTAATTTGTCAACCCCAGACAAGAGCTTAATGGGTCATAAATGTCTTGTTAGCTGCATTTTGGTGAACCTTGACCAAAGAAAAAAATGTGTCTGTGCATGTATGTTAATCTCCAGAGAAAACTGTATGTAACTGAATATTAAATGATAAAAAAATTCTATACAAGATACCCACCCCATGAATAGTCATTCAGATGAAATATACTGCAAAAGACACTTTCCATCTGTTCCACATGTATCTGATGAGTTATGTACAAAACTAAAAAGTTGAAAAGCATTTATCTTGCCTGCTTTCACATCAGTGAAATTAAACAGACTGATAAGAAATCAAGTATGTAAAGGGCAAAAAGAGAGAAAAATATCCATACTGGGGGAGAAAAAGTTTAAAAATTACTGCAGACCAGTTTTCAGCTAACTTAGAAAAAGAAACAATCTATAAAATCAGAGTACATTTGGCTGAGGGGATTTATTAGTTCTGTTATTAATAATTGTTTATATTAACATAGCTAATAACAGCAAATCCTACTATGCCAGTGTTGGGGCTGAAATGTTATGTTATGCAGGTGAGGGACAGCTGAGGGGGGGGACAGGGTCCGTCATAGGCTCCCCAAATGGTTCCCCAGACCCTGCACCAGAGCAGGATCTCTGCACATGATGCAAGATTGGTGCAACAGAGCCCCAGTCTTGCAAGGGACAGTGTCAATCTGCCCCCCTGCAGGGGAGGTGCCTGGGCTTTCCCACCTGGCCCAAATGTAAATTAATCCATGGGATTCTATACTTTTCAGCAGGAAACTCTCACTGCCAGAAGGCCAGATGGAGAGAAGCAACAAGGCATCATTTGGACCCATGGAGAGGTGATATGTTCCTACTTAATCTGTCTCTGTCACACTCCCTTCCCCGCCCAACCCTCCCCATCTTTTTCTGTTTCCTTCTTTCTTTCTCTTTCTTTCTCTTCATCTCTTTTACAGTTAAATAAAGTACCATTTTTTAATACCAACATTTAACCTCATTTAGTTTTAATCATATTTTGGGAAATATTGTGAACGTCAGGATTTGTAATCCACTGAGAGATCACTTTGCTCCTCTGGGATTAGGGTGGGTTGTAACAGCTATATCCTAGAATACACAGGACAGACAAACGTTTACATTGTAACAATCAATTTCTTTCATTTACAATTGTTGGAGTATTACATGATTAGAGGACCTAAGTAAGAATAGATTCCTTATTAAAGAAGAACCTAAACTATTTCAGCAGCTAAATCTCTTGCTTCCTCTGTCCCATCCCACACCTCCAACATACAGCTTTTAGAAGGGCCTCTCCAGTTACTGTCAATCTCTTCCTGGTATTTTACAGAACTATTTAAGATCTCATTCATCAGTGTGACTGTTCATGAACGTGTGTGCAGGAATAATTCAAAGGCATGATGTTCTAAGTTTTGCTCAATAATCAATTGATGTTCTTTAGCCATAGCCAATGCAATATAGAAGCTCTTCCCTTTCATGTACCCACTCCAGCCTCCAATCCTTGATGAGTGCTTCACCAATACTGTCAAGAAGATAAGGTTTCTTTGCCAGCACAGAATTCAGATCTCTTTTCTAGGTAGTCACACTTTATCAGTTGTTCCAAAAAACATTTCTACTTCCCTTTGCAGTAGATTTACAGCTTTATTTATCTGATTGCTGCCAAGATCCTGACAGAAATAATTTATTAGCAAATTCTGCAATTCCTACATTAGTCCTTGCACAGCTCTGGCTCCCAAGTGCTGTTGTTAGCCATATATATATATGTGACCCCTTTTCTTTCAAAGTTGTTTTTCTGCATACATCAGTTCTGATGGGTCATATGGGTTTCAAACTGTATCAGTAAGAAAACTGTATTTCATTGCATCAGTAAGAAAATTATATTTCATTGCAATAGTCTTATCAGTACTTAGTTTCACAGTAGTACAGAACCAAAAATACTTTTAGTTTTAGTAAGTATTACCACTAGAAAAATAATACTGTAAGTTGCTTATTTAGGTGTTTCACTGGTAATACCTGGGACACTAGCAGCTCCCAAGAGTAAATGTGGCGTCTTTGTCCCCAGGACCCTGATTCACATTCTGGGGGCTTCTACAAAGACAGTTTTTGTTGTTAAGCTGTGCGTCACTTTGGCTTAACAACACAGAGATGTCAGTGAGTGCTGTGAATTAGGGAGGGTGTGAATTCTGAGTTTCTTCAATCCACCTCCTTATCTGCTCATCACAAAGGTTAACTTTTCTCTCAGAAGGACAGTAAGAGAGAGAGAAGCAGAGATGTCTCTGTTATACATACGGCAGTCTCCTAATTTTTTGCTCTCCTATATAAACTTATCTTTTTTTATCCTGTAAGTGGTAGAGGGAGTCTGGGCCCCATGAGTATTCTCATGAGTATTCTCCCTGGAACATGTACAATTAATTTCAAAATAAATTATGGAAGAATTTGTCTCATAGATAATGGTAAGAGGCAGAGCAGGTGAGTGGGAAAGGTATCCCATCACTTGAAGGGTAGGCTGATCTCCCCAGCTTCTGTAGTTAGGAGGGGAGAGAGCAGTTCCTGTGGAGTGGAAATCACAACAAGTCCAACTTACATGCTCTGATGCTCTCTGTTCAGGAGGCTCTCCGGGCAGTGCAGAGGCCTGGGAAGAGCTGCAGCTGGGAGAGATGGATAGCTACAGCGAGAATGTCCTCACCCGGAGCCAGTGCAGAGTAAATCACATGCTGTAAATTCAGTCTCTAATTTATTGGGAACCAGCTTTTCAAAGGACAAGTCATCCATGGCTGAAAAGGAAACCGTGTACATGTTCTTTTGTAGACAATGCTGCAATGTTATACCAAACTTCTATGCTACACTTTTCATCCACTGATTTCAAGGAATTCACAAAAACAGACGAACACAAGTACTGTTATAAAAACCAAGACAGCACATGATACAAACACTAGTCGTTCAAAAATTTTGCTGGAAACCTGGTACAACTCTCAAATCTCTGGGTTTCCAGCCAAGACTTATTGTCATTATTCAGTTCACTTATTGCAACAAGGAAAACTAAACAACACTTTACAGCATTGACTCCTTTAGAGGAAATTACATTACAAATATAATTAGGGATGGATGTATGCTCTACATAACAAATACACATGAAAACCCAGAGGAGATTCTGATATATTATTAACTTCTCTGCCTACATTTTTGTACTACATTCCTGGCATCTGAGAGCAGTAATCACTAGTAAGGGTTCAGGAGTGCCTGATTTATGGAAAAATTTTCAAAATACTAAAAATAGATTCAAATTTGCACAGGATAATCTCTTAAAGATAACTAAATCCCAGTTAGAATTTCAGAACCTAACCAATGAGAACTGAAAACCCAAACAAAAAAAATTATACATTTGTATGCAAAAACCATGGCTCATTTGGTTGCTGCAGTAGGCAATTTACAGTAAAATAAAAGTGTCCTTTCCATATCAGACATGCATATAACAAAATAATGCTTTACTTTATACCCACTGAAACTTCGTTCAAGAATTCAGTAGCCTATGGAGTCACTAATGTGCTGAAGCTGAAGACCTAAATAGGCAAGAAGGAGAGAACAGTGCAGCAATAAAACCTTTCTTTCCATCAGTTGCTTGTCAGTGCTGTGCTGCTGTAACAATGACCAATGATGGCTTTGAAACTTTCACACACTGCTCTTATAATGTGCCACAATAAATCACAATGCAGGAACTGAAGAGCTGCAGAGAAGGTACAACGTGATAGCACTGACACCACATATTAACTTCTGAAATAGCATATAACTCTCCTCTTATCAGGATGCCACCAGCATTTGCATATTCTCCTGTTGGAAGTTAATGTCACAAAGAGAAAATCCTGGAAAGTTTCCTGAACCGTTCTGCTTTCTTGCCTTCCTTTCCTTTCCCAGACTGAAAGTGTGGATATGCATGTTGAATCCCAAGTCTCCAAGGTGCTCCTCTCATGGCAGGACCACTCCAAAAATTGGCTAAGAACTCTGAGCATTTTCTTTTCCCTGCTGTTTGCCTCTAGCACTGCATTGAAGCGGGGTTTGTGAGATGCTCCCACCCTCTGTGCTTGCTAGTACATCAAATGAAAACCGCTGACCTTGAAAACTGAACCCAGCACAATTGTCTCAGTACAGAAAGTTCTGCTGATCTCTTTGTGTCCCTCACATGCACCCCTCAGTGTGTGTTATGGCTTTCTGCGTGTGCCAGATACAGCTCTAGAGCTCTGCATGGACTATAGGCACTACAGACCTGCACATTACATCCAAGAGCCTGTCTTTCCTTCCTTGTGGCCTTCAGCCATGGGCCTTCATGCAGTAAAAACTTGCAAGAAGGGCCCTGCCAGACAGGACCTGATAACTAAGCTTGGGTGCAAAAAGGAGAAACCTTGGTCTGAAGGGGAGCTGTTGATGAGGTCCCACTGCACTCAGTACCCTGACTGCTGGGAAGGCTGGAGGCACCTCTGGAGCCAAGGAGCATAAACTGGAAATTAATGATATAGAAAATGGAGAAGAAGTTAAATCTTTACCAATTGTCAGGCATCTCATGACCCCTCTGCTGGGAAGATGGGTGTTTCCAGCATCTCCCTACTTCAAAATCTCAGTGTCAGTGACTGCACAAGGCTCTTATCAGAGAAAACAGCTGAAGTACATTCTTCAGGTCAGTACAAGCTTGAATTAAGTGATAGCAGATCCACAGACACATTTTCTTTCTTACTGTGGTTCCATATGACCAACACATCCCATAAGACCTAAACAATTTGCCACAGGTTTTCTGAATACTTTATTTTATGGCAATTTTTGAGCACTATGTATTACTATGTGAGAGTAATTGTGAAAAAATAGCAAGATGTCATAAAATAATTTGGACACAAATGCAATAATTATTATTCTTCTCAAGTTATTTTCCATATTATGGCACATCACTGGTTTCTGAATCACTAAGCTGCCCTCCTCTTATCTACCAGCACTTGATAAATTATAGGTAATTCCCTCTTATGCTTGCTACTTTTCTGCTAAGCCAAAAGAAAATCTTCACCCCTGACCCTGGCACATCCCCAGCCACAGTTCTATAAACGATTCTGCTCATCTTTTTCCACATTGAGCACAGGTGTCAAAGATTGGAAGCACACTAGCTCCATCTGCTGAAACTCCTTCTGCAGAGCTTTACACAGATATCCTGGTTAAATAAGAGATTCATTCTCATCATCCAGCTGATATAGAGAGATGAATACTGAAAGGAGATAAGATTGCAATGAAAGTTCCTTTGTCAAAGTTGACTCAATAAAAACATAATATATTAATTGTCTCAAAATCTACTTTGTAGGAATGCAGTCTTTCACAGTGACAATAAACAGCTTCATTACAAAAATGAATCACTCATCTTTCAATTTCTTGATTTTGCTCTCCTTCATTTATGTCAACACTCCTATAATTACTATGCAATTTTTAACCAGACTTAAAAGATTTTAATCACGAAAGTAACCTTTATATTGATCATGTGATCATGTAGGGACCGGGTGAATTAAACTTTGATTCAGAGGATTTTGTCTTTTCTATCTAAAATAGGTTTCATGTCAAAATGAATACTTTTCTTGTTATTCATGAAAAATTTCTAAATTGACTGTAAAGGAAAAGTAAGTGACAACTTCTCACCTCCTACCCCCACAAGAGAAAATCACCTGAAGTACTGTTAGGATGAGAGTTCTGCATAGAAATCACTAAAACCTCTCTTTTTGCAGCTTGTATCAAAAAAAAAAAGGGGGGGGGACCACAAGAAAATAAAGAAAAATATTTAAAAAGTAAACAGAACAAAATAAAGAAATCATTCTTAGGAGATCTCAAGTTGACATGTAGCCAGTAATTCATATGACACTGAATCCAGTTCAAGAGCTAGAGCACCAAAGATGAAGCAAGTATTTTTCTTACAGAGAAGTTCTCACAGTTTGCAGAAATGCTAAACAATAATTGTTCCCCACTTTGAAGTAAACTTTGAAAGACCAGACAAAAACCCAGAATACTTTAAATCCTAATGAAAGGCTTTCCTGAATCAACTGGAAGATACCTCAATGAGGTTAAACAACCCTACTGGCATACTGTTTCCACACGCAGTTGTTAATGAAACAAGCTCTGTGATAACCTTTCCGCGAAGAAGGCTCCAAGATCCAGCTCAAGTGTGGGAAAACAGAGTTTAGGAGATTACTGGGCAGTGCAAACCAGTCCTGTGCTGTGGGTGTTCTGTGCCCAAGTCCTGGCTGGCTTCTGCCCACAAGGGCAGCAAGAAGGATGAAAGGGCTACAGGCTACAGTGGGGGGAAAAAAAGTGACAACCACAAAGGCAAAGGAAATAACACGTACACAAAAACAGAATAGCAAAGTTTTGATTACTTCTGAACAGCACACCCTCAACCACAGACTCTTTTGATGCAGATCTCCAAAGCTTTAGCCTTGCTAAGGTACATGAAGGGTTTTGTTCTGGCATCATTTCACTAGTGTATCTGTGGACTCACAGGGGTTATTAATATTAAACACACCCCACTTGTAGGATTGGCTTATTAGCTCCTGCTGTACTTACTCAGGCTTCTAATTATCAAGATCTGTGCTTGGTGTCTTTTCTGTTAGCTGGGAGGGTTGTGTCCCACAAGAGGTGATGAGAAACTTTCTGTGCTTGATCTTCTCCACCAAGTTTTGAGTAGCTGTTTGTAATTTTTTTTTTAAAGTATGTTCTAGTGAAGTGTCTGATATTCTGTGAAGAAAAGTCCAGAATAAACTTTTTACAGATATTTACTATCTTTGGGACTACATGCATACTTGTCACAGGCCAGGTGTTAATCTGGTGGAAAATCTAGGGCATTCAGTTACAGAGTTAATTAGCATATTTTACTCAGCCATTGTGCTAATTCTAATACCAAGCAAGCTGTATGTAGGGTGGTGGTGAAGCTTCTCAGTAACCTCTGGGTGTTTCCTTACATGAATATCTCCTATTTAAGACAGAACAAGATTCCACACAGTGGGAGAGACAGCCACTCCTGAAAACCCAGTGTGCGTCCCTTAGGCTGAGGTTGAGGAAAAAGGACATAAAAGGAAATGAAAAATGCTATCTACCAGACATGAAAAAACCCCACAGTAAGTGCTTTAAATTTCCTTCTACAACTGGACCTTTCTAAGGTTCAGATGTGACGTCCAAAGTATCTCCCATCTTCCATGATTGCAAAGGTGACAACAGTCTCACGTCATTATCAAAGTGACTGATTTCACCCAGGAATGGGCTCTGAGCTGTAAGGTGTCCCAAATGTAATTACTCTGCCCTATTCCACAGCCTGCAGAGGTTACATCCATCCCACACACCAGCAGGACAGCAAGTGAGGGTGAGAAGTAGTTTTGTTCCTTTGTCACTTATAGGAAGATGGACATGGGTTGAGCAGCTCTCAGCAGCACAGCCCTTTTTATGGGGGAATGGCCTTTCTTTGTCAGACTGTGAATAAATACCTAATGAGGGAAACCAGCATTTAGGTTTGGCAGCACCTAAGCTGGGAAATAAGTGGTTGAAGTTGAATGTATTTAATATCAAAACCTTTGTTAAATAAAAGCCTGTGATACACAATGAAAAGAGAAAATTAAAAAAAAAAAAAAAGAAGAGAGAGAGAAAGGGAAAGGAGAGAAATTAGAGCATTATGTAGTCTCTGTTAAGAGAAGTGATTTATTTTGTTTCTGCCTCTGCTTGTTTTTGACAGTGCTCAAGCTATATGTAGGTTACCAGGGTGTAATGGGTTTGTTTGGTCTGCTTATTTAAGTAGAACAAGCGTTTTGTCAGATAAAAATAAACCTATCCAAGCAGTGTGGTCTAGTTGTTCGTTTCATGTTTTACCCTGAGCATTTTTTTATGTTTCCCTATTGTGCACATTTATATCCTAGGCCTTACCAGGCATTTGTGCGGCCTTTACGTACTTGAAGATTTCTGTACTATTGGTAGAATTTCTTCAGTAATGATATTTAAAGGCAGAGCTTTTCAGGGAAGGGCAGGGAAGCTCCAGCCAGTCTGCTCTGTCTCTCCAACCTCATCAAAATTATGACTAATACATAAAAGTAAGAATTCTGCTGTGTTTATGTTTAAAAAAAAACTACATAAAATGGGTCTGGTTTAAGGCTTATATGTGCACATATAAGACACAACTTATATATTTGACACAACTTATATATTTGCCTTAGTGGAGGCAAATCGTATTTAGGAGACTACTTGGATCAACACTGAAGTCAAGTTTGGACAGTGTGGGAAATCAGTACCTGGCAAATGCACGAAGAAGAGGAAAAAAGCCATGGAATCAATAAAGCTTACGAGCAATCAATTTGCTGCTAATGAGTAATAAAAGGTAAAGATCTTGATGAAAAAAAGATAATTCATATCTATATAAGGAGAACTGAGGTTTCTGAAAATGAGTTTAAAATAATGATAAGGAAAAAAAAGCTAGAAACTTTAAAAGACAGCATAGTCAGGATGTGGAAGGGCAAATGTATTTGCAAGGAATCTGTTTGGTTTTTTTCCTCAATGTTTCTATTTTCCCTTGTGGTAGTATTTTCTGCTTCTACTTGGAGCACCACAGAATGTTTTTGTCCATGAAGAGGCAAAATGTTTACATAACAAATAGATAAGTAAAACCATGAAAAAAAAAAGAAAAAAAGCTGAATAGATTAGCAGGATGATCGAACTAAATTAGTAATTTAATAAATATGAAAATAAATATCTGAGCGAGTTTTAAGTATTAGAAACCAAGAGCAGGCTTCAAAGAAATTAAGGACCTGGTACATACCCCTAATAAAAAAACAACTCCACATAATCACTCAGGCGATGCAGCACTAAAAAGAGCTGGCAGTCACTTGATACTTAAATTAGCAATAGGTGTATGAGAAATGAATTTATTTTTAGCTGTGCCAAGACTGACATTAATATTATGAAACTGTGTATAGTTTAAATGTCTGCATAGTAAAAAGGTAGCTAGGAAATCTCTAGATGAAAGAAACATAAATGATTTAAAGGCTGAAGAAATTGCCTTGCAGTGAGAGTTGGAGAGCCCAATCTGTTCAGCCCAAGAAGAGGGGCTTGAGAAGTGGCTTGATTACAGCTTGCAAGTGCCTTCACAGTAATAAATTATGTATTAAGAAGATATTTAATATGGGGGGTCATAATAAGAACATATGGACAGAAAGTAATGCCAGACACTTCTGGCATGCTACTTTTCCAGCAATGAAGATGATTAATAATTATAGGTGATCTTAAGGGAAATGGTGAATTTTAATTGTTCCATGTCTTTGTATGAAGATTAAATGTCTCTCCTAGAGATATAAATTTGTTAAATCCAACCTGTTTGGTGTCAGGTAGATGAAAGAAAATTATTCAAGATTCTGTGATGTCTATAAATCCTGGAGATCTATACACTGGGACAAGACCTGAGCAATGTCTCTAAGGCACAGAGTTCTTTCTGTATTGCAAACATAGCTGATTTCTGTCCTGAAACTATTAACCTACATGGAAGGATGTATTTTGCTATACTTATCCTTTTTGGGGGAAGTCCAAGAGCACCCAGTGATGATAACAGTTCATATGTAGTACCAACACAGCATTTTGTGTTAGAGTAAAACGCCCTTTTTCATTTGTGCTTCTCTAACTCTCCCTGCTTATCATAACAGAACAAGTTTTGTAAGTTATTATATCACAAACTTTCAGTTTGGAATTTTAGTAAGCCTTGAACCTCAACAGATGGAGATACATCATAAAAAATTAAATATGTTCCTAGCTAGTTACTTGAATTTTATGAAGAGTTAGGAATGTTCCCTTTAACAGTCATTTTTACATGTGCACTTTTTGTGTGCGTGTGTTTCTGTTTCACAGTGGAGGCCTGCTCTAGGATTGCTGCAAAGACCAAGAACTATTCTCCCTCAAGACCTCTGGATACTGAAGATGAAGAAGTTAGTGCTATTCATTTGTGTTTTCAAGTCATCCCAAGTGGCAGTAGATAGTCTTGATTGATTGTGTGTTTATAATTAGTCTTCAAATGCTGATCTTCACATCTTGTTACCATGGAATAAGGGTAAGAAAATGAATTTCTTGCATGGATTCTGTGTTAATGGACAACGTTCTTTAAAACATTCCAGTGAGTTTCATGAGAAGTATCTTCAGTATCTTCACAGTGTCTTTGGCAATACACAAGCTTACACAGACAAGAAATGCTGGTGGTTGAACTCAATATAAGGTGACTGATACCAATGAAAACAATCAATTTACTTCAGAGCACCACCAGCAAAAATTCAAGTACATGACTTAGCGAAAAGAAGGAGAAAACTAGAAGACTGTTTCTGACAATAAGAGGAAGAATATAAACCTTCTCCTGTCACATTTGTTCTTTAATTGATGCAGTGTTCAACCCATTTCCATCCATGTGAAAGAGGTAGAATATCAACCTTGCAAACAGCAGAGTGCCTCTATTGTCTTCCCTGAACTCAGTGAAGGAATAAAAAGTGTTCTACATATGGACTGGGCTGCAGTATATCTGATTTTGGTTGAGATAAGGGGAACAGGAGAGTCTGGGGAAGAGAAGTAAGCAGACTCATCTGGATGAGAGGCTTAAGGCCCTGAAAATAGTGGTCATAAAGCTGTACAGCCAAAGAAAAAGTGTGCTTTGGAAATGGCTTGGAGAATGGGAGATTGAGTCAGGTATAAAGCTATATGCTTCCCAGAAAAAGGAACAAGAAGTCCTAAGCGTGTAATTTTGAAAGGAAAACATTAGAGTGCTCTGGAGATATAAAACATTGTGAATATACAGAACAGCCTCTTTTTAAGGGTTTGCTGGTATGAAATGCTGGTGCTATGGCTCAGTTAACTGAAAAAGACGACTTTTTATTTTTCCTTGCATGCATAAAACAAGAAAGTAGCTGCTTGGGGGAAAACCAGCACATTCCTAGTTCTGCCTGCTGCAAGCAAAGATTCAATGGCTAATTGGGCTTCCGAGGATGTGAAACACACCAGTGGGAAATTACACTATGACAATCATGCTGCAGGAACACAGCCAGCTCTGAAACATCTGTCTTTTCCCAAATTTCGCCAAAGCCAATTAAATTCCCTCATAACCAGCTGGTCCCAATGTGACCACACACTGTCTCTGTCAATGCATGCTGACCTTTTTGTGCTGGGGCAAGGCAGTTTTCATTCCCACCCCTCTCACACAACTTGCCCATCAGTATCAGCCCTGCTCATGTGGAGTTCCTTCACTGAAACGCCATTGCCTCCAGTGTAACACCAGAGCTGTGCTCAAATTGTCTTCAGGCTTCCTTTGTGCTTAACAGTGTGATCCAGATAACTTACTGTGAACAGCCAAAAACACCTGGTTCTTCCTGTGTTGAGTTACAGTTGTACTGCTGTCAGTGTCCTCAAGAAAATACATGCTTGACAGGAAGCACTTTTCCCGTGCTCAGTGCCACCAAGGCCTTGATTTTAAAATCAGTCACTGGCACATGTGCCCTCCTACTCATGAGAACAAGGGCTGGACTGACTGACCAATCCCCACCTAAACACCATTTTTCACTTCAGGTAACTTTCTGTGGCTTTTTTGTGGATTTCTGCTGGTTAAAGTCACTTGCCCTTTGACTGGCTGTCTTTTCAAAGGCATGTAAAAACCATTTGCAAAGGTGCCGCTGGTCATTTTATTTACTAGCAGACAGCAAAATTCCCAGTATAATGGCTCTGTTGTCCTTCTGCTCCCATGCATCAATCAATCAAGATCACACAGTGCAGAAAGTCTCATAGCATGGCAATATTCAATAAGGTCATAGTCTTACATTGATGAAGTTGTTAACAAAAATGCAAATGAATTTAATCTAGCAAGGGATGAAGCTGTTAAAGGCAAAATGTCCTCCAGTTCATCCCTTAGGATCAGCAGGTTTTCACCCAACAGGTTTGCCTTACTCAGTGGTGTTCCAGTGGGAATTAAGGAGCCCAGTATGCCATACAGTACTTTTTGTCTTTGAAGGGCTGTGCCTGGTCAGAGCAGAGTTTGGTGATGGAGGAAGGAAAAAAAAGGAACATAAGTAACAATGCTGATTTGAAATTAGGAACAGAAACAACTTTTTTCCTCCATACAGGAGACCCTAAAGTCCTTGTATGCCCCAATCTGAGTAATTACTATTAAAACATTTATCTGATATGAATTTATCTTCATTGCCAAATGAACACTGCAGTATCAGGATTTGTTTTTACAGGGGGAAAATAAAAATTATCATAAAGATGTTATTCCATACAAGCACATTTTATTTTACCTTTTCATCTCTGGTTCATAATATCATCAGTGATCAATATATTTTTGCACTTTCTCTATTTACAATAATTATTTTTATAGAGAGACAGTTCTACCTTGACAACTTCCTACACAAACTCATCAACTTCTTTATAATTGACCACACCTACCCAGAATACAGAAATGCCCCATAGGATAATGTTTTAGTTTGGTTCTGTTTTCAGAGCCAAGTCTGGAGGCAAAAATAATCTCTGTCTTACCATGTCATGATCAGTCTTTTTTATTGGACTCTTAGAGACCACAGAAAAAATATAAGCTCATAAAAATATAACATTATTTGTAAATATTCTAGTTATTTATTGCATTTTCTCCAGTAAATATATTTAACATCAATTTTAAGGGATGATTCAGTGCCCTAAAGAGCATGCACTCTAAATATGAGAATGATGATGGATAGCAAAGGATTAAAGGGAAGGCTTAAAGAGGCCCATATGGTTGCTCATGGTGCAGCTTTTTTTTGTTTATATTAGTATTCATCTTATAAATGCTATGCCAATAGTGTGTCTATTTTATATATTTATGTATTTATCTATAATTATCATACTTATATATTCATATATTTGTTGTTATTAATTAGTTGTCCAAATATTATGGATTCACTCTTACATTTTCAAACCTGTTTACATCACCCAAATAATCATGAATGTTTAAAAAATTATTTCAGTGCATTTTTGCTAGCCTGAATGCAGTAATATTTTCATGGGTCAGAAGAGAAAGCACCACAAAAACAATTTAGATATTTGTTTCTCTGGTTTGGAAAAGCTTGACTCACTGAAGAAAATTATTTCTTTGAAGCAATCTCTTTTAAGCTATGGCTTAAAAACACTAGAACAAAAGAAGTAGTTCCCTTTTGAGTTTGTTTGCTATTTATCCCTTTAATCTCAGCCAAGGGTGCTTCTCTTTCTGTGTAACTGCTTGTGAATGAAGGTCCTCAGCTACTGCTGATGCTCACCAGATTCCTCCTTGCCCTCTGGTAATGTTGTTTGGATAATCTCAGTGTAAAATATCTCTTGTGAAAAAGAGCAGCCCTTTTCCACAGGCAGCTAATTATTCTTGGGACAACATAAAACCACTGTTCCAGAGCTGGAGGCTTTGTCCTCCACTTTTAACCTTATGGTGTCCTGAAAATTTTTGGGGACAACATATTCTCTTTCTTATTCAAACAGAAATTGCTTCTCTTATATTATTACTGTGCCTTTTTTCTTATGATTCATTTTTGAGCAAAGTGACACAGGCTTTCTGAGTAACAGAACAGGGAGGCAGGGAATTGCGCTGCCAGCGGAGAAAGCAGCAGGCAAGTAAACAGATCTTTCCCTCTTACATCATGGTACACAGATTTAGCCCTCAAGAAGCAAGAGCAGCTTTGGGAAAAGCAATGACAATTTTGCCATCACAATAAAAGAGAGTTTGAAGATAAGCTTACAGAGCTGAGGTGCCTGGGACAGGAACAACTGGGACTGCAGAAAACACTTAAGCAACCAGCTTTAAGTGTTCAGTCAGTTTCCTGCAGATTTTTTGCTTTTGTGCATTTTTTTATTGTCAGAAAAGACAAAAATATGACAAAAGTGTACTGTAACACTGTGCAAGAACATGTCCATGGTATCACTAGATGTCTCAGTGCGACCACGAATTTTGCCCAGCGTGTGAACAATATAGTCATTAAGAAGCTTTCTAACCATTTTAAATTGCTTCTGGTATCTGTAAAACTCCTGACAATAAAATGCTTTCAGGAAAGAAGTTCACTGATAATATACAACATTTCCCACATGGACATCTACCTACTCTGCTGGGTTCTCATTTACAGCAATATTAGGAAGAACATTTTCCTCTGCTGTCCTCCAGGTGCTGTTTTCATCAAACTTGTGGTATCACTGCTTTCTTGTATATTGTTGGCAATATTTCTTCTAATCCCTGTGGTTCACTGCCAGCACTACAAGCCATGTATTTCTTGCTTCCAGAAATGGCTGTCCTGATGTGTAAGTTCCTAGCACAAACCCTACAAAGAAAGTTTTGACTCTACCTCCACCTACACACGCAGCTTTGTGCTTTCCAAGCGAGGAAAATCAAACATGAGGCGCTCATAACAAATGGTGCAGATTTAAAAGAGGCATTAATCACCATCCTGCCAAAGACAGCTTCTTTCCTTCCTTTTCTCCACCTTAATAATTCAGGACAGGGGTGAGAAAGCAAAAGGGAACACTTCACTTCTCTTACATCCTCACTTTGGACCTTTCTGAAAAGTGCTCCAAGAAATCCTTCAAGAGGTGCTCAGGCTAAAGGCACTCAACAACTCTGCCAATAAGCCTGGATTTGCCAAAAGACTAAAGAAGTGAGAAGGGAAGGGCAACTTTGAGCTTTTTAGAATTTATTAGATGGGGGGGTTATTATTTTTCACTTTCTTCAAACCTCTAAATTTATGTGATATATTCCAAATAATCATTTTAGTTCTGAAATGAAATCTCATCTTTTGCAATTAGGATATATTCTCCTTTTTACTTTGAACAATCAAATTTATTGCCTAATAGTAAATCCTGTCTATTTTTTTTGGTTTTTCTTTTTTAGTTCAAGATGATAAAAAGTAGAGTTTGCTTGTAATATCTACTTATTTCACTATGTTGGATTTAGCAACTGACAAATTATTCATTTTCATTCCCTGATTCTTACTATGTTATCCCTGAGGATGGAAAACCAGCCAAATCCTCAATATTTTATGAAACATTATTTTTGATTTCTAGGTCTGTAATAAATGTGTGCCAAAGCTGACAAGGTACCTTAAAAATTGAGACCAGTGTTAGTTTTGTTTTGGGTTTTTTTTGACAGTCAATATTTTATTTTCCTTACACAGACATCATGACTTGCTGACATAATGGCTCCAATGTGTGTCATATTGCAGAGGCTACATAGTTCCCCTGTGTCATATTTCAGATTGATATACTGGGTAATGCAATAGGCCAGGGCCTGCTGTAAATTCAGGTGCTATGGCCATATGAGACAAGATGTGTGAAAGATTTAAGCAGAAAGTATTTTCTTCCAAGAAAATACATATAAATATTTAGGGACAAGTGATGCTATGATTATTTGCATGGCTTTGGCATCTGAGCTATGGGACTGGATCAGCTGGAACCCTCTCAAAGGGGATTTATTCTACTGCATCATTAAAATTCAGCCAGCTCATCCAACTTGTGATCTCTTGTGATATATGATATGCACTTAAATCATGAGCTTAGAGCAGCTGAAATTAAAGAGAGCGACCCCCTAGATTAAGAGAGGAGGAACCAGCATCTACTTTTCATCAGGAACTTAAAATCCAAAGGAAATCATCATCACTACAAAACAGCAATAGTTTCACTGCCTGTTAAGCCCTGCTCATCATACTTCTCATTTTCAGTAATCTCCATCTTGCTTATAGTTACATCTTGTATACAGTTACATCATGTAGCATGATTAGAGACATGCAGGGACAACTTTTGGCTAATCATTCTTCCTCAAAGATCTCTACTTTCCCTAGAATTAAATAACACTTCTGCCCCTTCGGATGTAATGCCAATTACTTTAGGATTATTTTAAAAGTCTTTCAACATCACTTGTGCTGTGCCAGAATTTCTGTTGCATTTAATCCAGAAGACATGTGATCTTTGCATGATTACTGTGCGCAGGCTGTCTTTTTCCAGCAATATTTTTCAGGATTCCATGACCTTTCCCCATGAAGTAAAAATAGACCAACAAATTACTACCTCCAGATCAAATAACTTTGCAGGCATCTAGGCAACATTTCTGCCCAGTCTATCTTATCTACAGCTATTACTGTGTACAGTCTCAAATGCTTTCTCTCGTTAAAGAACTCAGTGCTGCTGAAAATATATTCTAAAACTGCATTTCCAAGTAGAAATGCAGTTGCTGTAGATCTCCTACAGTAATACAAAGTTTGCAGGAGAAGGTACAGTGCTAAAAAATCTAAACTTGCTAGAAACTCAATAAAAGGCTGCATGGCATAACTTAAAGAAACTACAGTATCACGTATCATATTTTTTTCCCATTACAAGTCCCATAGTCCCACTGTCTCTTCTGTTTGCCTAACAGACTACTTCTAGTTTAGGGCTACTCTACTCAGTCCTTTCCTCCCCAGAAACAAAAAATTATGCATAAATTAAGTTATATTAAGGAGAAAGGACATGGCTTCTGGTGTAGCTAAATTTCTTTGTACTGGATGGTGATTTGTTCCAATATCATAGGATAGAAAGACAAAACTAACCAAATAGCAACATCATATTATCACAGCAGGAACACTCACAGTTAATATTAGAATGCAACTCAACTTCATTGCTTTTTGTTACAGGCAACAAGACCACTGTGCCACCAGAAATGTGACTTTTTGGTGCATTTGCACATCAAAGCTACTTAAATGCCATTTTGGAGAATGCTCTTAGTTTCAATGAGCATTTAACATGATCACTGACTCTCAAGTGAGGCAGCAATTTCCATTTGTTATAAGGTTGTGATAAATTCAATCAGGTTAATTTTCTCTGTTATTAAAAAAATGAATTAATTTTAACAGAAAGAAAAAATATTTGTCCCATTTACACAAGGAGACTGTGATGCCAGTAGTGCTTTGCACCAAAGGAACCTTTTCATTATTCAAACCATTAGGAATTTAGCTGTTATGTAACTTTGATACAGGACACAAAAGTTTTGCTTATATAATTATCTTAGGTGGATTACTGACACTGTGGAAATTAGAAACAAATCAAGGTTACCTAAAGGAAACTGGTCAAGAAGCCAATGCCAAAGCCAACTTTCAACATGTACTTCCAAGGGACACTATTCAAAGTAGCAAGATCGACTTGGATTGTCTCATAGCTGCCTTCCAGAACAAAAAACAACAAATCAGGCAAGATCTCATCATTTTATATAATTCCCAATACAAGGAGTAATGAGTCTGAAGCTATCCTGCCCCAGCATAGACCAGAAACGCGCTTTGTATTTTCCCTCAAAAAGGGCAAACCCAGGTCTCTGTGAAAAACAACCTCAAGGTTCTTTGGCACAAAAGAAAGAAAATTAGTGAAGCATATCCATAATAGAAAGAAAACCTAAGAAGTTAGCAGACACAGTAAAATATAGCAAGGATCCTTCCAGAACTTTAGAGAGGAAGGTGTGAGGTCAGTATGAAACACTGTTAGGTTGTGCCAGCGTCATCATAGTGGGAGAGAAAGCATTCAATTTGTTATTGAAATGAGGTACATAAAGGCAGGAGAAGAGAAAACTGTGAAGAACCTTGTGCAGTGACTGAAAGCCTGGAAAACTACCAGATAATTATATGGAAAAATTTTGAAATGGCATGATTTTTATTACTATTAAATGACTGATGTGAACTTATGCATTTGTGAGGGGAATTTTATTGGTGGTTATTTTAAAGATATATGAAAGAAAAACCTGAATACACAGCTTATGTTTGTTCAGGGCAAGTTTTGTTTTTTTCATTTTAGTTAACAGGCTAAGTTTCACAAATTTAGGAGCTGAGCTGGTATAATGTCTTTCATCTGTAAGAACTGGCATTTAAACATTTCTAGGTGGAATGTTGTTGGAGGTACACAGCTAAACATGGGACCTTGTGAGAAGGGTTTTCCTACAGTGTCCATGAATGCACATGCTCCAGGATAAATCACTCTGACTGTTCTTGCAGCATATCAAGTAAATACTAGACATTTTTTACTTAGTAAGTATAAACACTGCTACTGATTAAATATATATTTTGTATAGATAAAAATGCTCCTCTGCACATTTCTTTCTGAAATGAAGTGGTTACTGAGAAAAGAGAACTGGAAATCTACAAGATCTCATTCAAAACAGAATACTTCAGATTGCATTTAATTTTCTTTTTATTTTCAGGTGTGAAGGTGTTTCTAATTTGAAGCTCTTTTATGAGCTGTAGGTCTACACACATTTACTAGCAGGAATTGCTAAGCTTAAAATAGATGGTATAAAGTAAAATGCTAAAAGAAGGTACTTCAAAATTGTAACAGAAAATCAGGGTAATCGTGTTTGGATTGGGTAACATGACAGGTAGTTGAGTTTATTTTCTGAAACACAGAAACCTTACCTGAGATCTATCATGTCTTCCTAGTTATGGCACAGATTTTGGCCAATTCACAGAGGGATATAAGGAGAGCTGCCAAAATGTGCTACAGCATCCAGAATTCATTCACAGTGTGCTGCACAAGGCATGGCTGCATGTAGGGCATGACACAATACCCAAGATCTCTGCTGAAGTGCTGCAGTTTTTCTCCAAGGCTCCCACAGGACTAAAACTGCTAACAGGGGATGTGAACTAGTCTGCTCCAGTAGAGTCCAGAGAACACATCAGTATTGTGCCAGGAACAGGTTCTTCCACTTCTGAGAATTTTGCAATAAAATTGAAAAGGGCATGTGGCATTGTGAGAGTAGAAAAACAAATTCCTGAGTACAACAACAAAAACATTCAAGTTATTTTCTTCAGAAACAAAGGAACAAAAATGGGGCTTTACTTTTCTAAGTTTTGGTTTCAACTATGTGAGGGCTCGGGCCATAGCTGATGTCAGTTGTGGTAAACATAATGGTTTCAGTTATTCATAATCTTCCTTCAAATATAAGCAAACACTATGAGCAGATTGCACATATAACAAATTCTAGGACAAAAGTGCAGGAGAGCGGGAAGCTAAAATGTAGTTAGTTAATAAATCTTTATTTGGTTGATTTCATTTAATAGCAAAATGCATAAACTATTTAATCCTGAAGGGTGGTAGATATTTTTCTTTCAACTAGATAAAGTATCCAGCTAATGTATGTGTCATCATTAAGTTCCTTCTCTTGCAATCAAGGTGAGAGTTGTCCTTCACAGATCCATTGTATTTTCTAGTATTTGGTCAATAGAACAAGCACTGAAAAATTCTCATATTTCTGTGTGAAATGACAAAATATTGGCAGTCAGTTTCAATTGCAACTTACAGGTAAAAAAAAATCTATCACAAGAACAATGCTCAAAATTGAAAAGTTTTCCAAAAAACTGTGACAGTCTTTATTATTATGAAATGTAAATTTTTGCTTCTGTAGACATAGTCTGATCCTTTTGCACTACCACAAAAAACCACTCAGCATGTAATGGCTGAAGATATTAATAGTTATTTCATGTCATAGAATCAAATACTGATAAAGATAAAAAATATTACCGAACTTCCTACTAGCATGTCACTGTGGACATTTATCCCTAATAAGCAATGATGACATGGAGAATATGCTACTTCACGTTAAGAACAAATTTGTGGCAAAAAGATAATTTTTAGTGTACTTTGCAACACATTTCATTTTATACATACTTAGATTTTTAAAGTTAAAACAGATTGATATATATTTTTAAGATTTAATTATTTCTAGGTATCTAAGAACATCAATAGAGGAAGGAAAGAAGGAAAGTTAGATGTTTAGGTTCTCAGTTATAAAGCTTTTGGAAAAACTATATACTTAAGAAAGATAAATACTTCAAAGAAATTTTTTTTAAGTGTAGAAGGCTTAGTGTATTCCAGTTTCTGCCTGATAGCATCTACATGAATCTGGGCATCAATTAAAATTGTTTTTATCTGGAGATTTAGATTCTGTGCCTCTGAGGCAAGCTGGGATGTTAAAACAGGTATGTTAAATCTGATTTCCTATTCAGAATTGTTGTGCTGGTCTTCTCTGTTTATTGAATACTTTCAGATTCACAGCCAAGTAGTCCTCTATCAGTTTGTAATTATTACTTTCACTGTCAATATGAAATGACATGTCAGGAAAAAAATCCTTTGGGGATGTAGTATAACTTGAAAAATACAAATCTCAAGCTGATGCTGTCTGCTTTGGCTTTATGCTGTTCCTCAGTAGGTGCATTGGATGAAGACAGTTGGTTACAGTAAGTTAATAGACCCCCTGAGGTGGCACTCAGGAGATCTGAAGGACAAAGGTGACACCAGCCAAGGATTTAGGAGAGAAGGGTGGGAAAAACGACCTCTATTAAGCAGGACAGACAAACAGTTTGAGGGAGAGGGGATGCAGTGAGTGACCTGGGATCAAATTCTAAAACCAAATTATGGCATAGCAAGGTGTTGTGGACCATAATTCATAGTACAGCAAAGACAGAAGATAGAAAACGTCCAAGAGAGGACAAGAGGATTTGTGAGTAGGCCATGAGGTTATAAATCATACTGTAAGCAGATATACCAAGTTGTCTGAAGGCAAGCATAAAGTGTGGCATGACAAATTTGGCATTATTGAACATTAGATGCACTGCAAGAAGTATAAGCTGCAATAGGAAAGACTTATTGCCATCACAGACCTGATAAAGGAGTGGAGAATAAACATGGGAAAATATTCCAGGGTTTTCAAACCATATTGCTCATGAACTATGTCTTACAAGATGATATTGATGGCTATAAAGAAAGGAGATTGTTAAATTGTTAACTTTTCTTTGATACAGGATGTGCACATTTAGTGAAGAACATGAGAAAAGACTGGAAAATTTAGGATCATTTTGTTCCAAACTGGTAAAAGAACATGGGATGAGGGAAAAGGCAGCACAGCACCACCTGTCTTGGAACACTGTTGGGGATATCACAAGAGTACAACATCAAATAGCAAGGAGCCCCACTGGGAAACTCTGCATCCCACAGAAAACACATTAATGCGTCTCTCTAAAACACTGAGGAAGAGAGCTACAGACTAAACTTTCTGATAGGTTTGTCTGCTAATCTTGCTTTGGTTATTCGGGCGTTTTCTGAGGGAGAGCCTAAGTGATGGAGAGAATAATAACAATAATACTATTTTACTTTTGTTTAAAAGCATGGTCCTGATGCTTGATAATGTTCTAGTAAACTTTACTCAGTGATTATGTTGGAAAGGAAAACTTCCCAGCATCAGCTATTACCATCAAGCTGTAATGAGAGGCAGCATGATTTTCTTATAATGTTAAAAGCAATGATTGCAATATCGCAAATATAAGAGTAATGATGATGACTGCTTATCATCTTTGTGCTTATACTTTAAAAAATAAGTTTTTACTGAGTCCTTTAATTTTTCAGGCTGAAGTATTGATCTGAAGTTCACTCTGTCTGGCTGGATCCCTGAGGCAGTATAAAGCATTCATTGCCTGTGCAGCTCTGCTGATGCACAAGGATTAAATATCTCATCCCACAGGTTTGGAGGATTTCTGCTGGATCACAACATTCCTGTCCTACTGTGTCCTAGTCCCATGTGCAATATGATGAGGAAAGCTATTTTGCAAATGAAGTTGGAGGGCAAGACAGTGTCTGGATGTTCTTCAAAGTCTCAGATATTGGCTCAAATCAGGGGCAGAGTTCAAAATAATAATATAACATTGGTACTGGGAGTTAGCTCAGAGAGGGTTCACATTTAGATCATGTTCTGTGTATTTGTCATCCTCACTCTTTTATAATTTACCTGACTTGAAGTCAGAGAGAATTTTGTCCATATCTGACAGACAAGAACACATCCACTAGATTAAATATTTATAAAGTAAAATAGCCACTTTTAAGTGGTAAGTTGATGAGTGCTCACATTTATATGGCGATGCTCGATGAATTTTTATTGATCATTATTTGCCTACTTTGAACATATCACAATAATGAAAATAGCAACTTGTAGGCAATTCTTCTCACTGGTCACATAACTGTTGCTTGTTTTGTGTTGCCACAACAGGCTTTTTCTCCAGCTCAAAATACAAATGTCAACTACCAAAGGGCATTACCCTGCAGCATATTTCTTTCAGGCCACTAAAAGAAAATTATTTTTGTTGAAATAAAATTCTGATTATTGGGACAGAGAGGAGTCTTTTAAATAAGCCTTTGTTTGCAATATTTTTTTCCATCAGTAGCAAGAACTGAGACCTCAAAGAGGAAAGAGCAGTGTGTCTTATTGCAGTGTATTTTCCTTGAATGGAAAACTTATTGGTTTTCATAAATCTTTCAACTCATTTAAAACCAATTTTTCAAAGTAGAGCTGATAAGCTAGAAGAAGCCTTAAACTGCAAGTGCTTTTTCACAGTCATTTCCTTCTAAAGCAATTATTTCTTGATTCACTATCCCTAAGCAAATTAATGCTAAAAGAAAGAAATTGGATTAAACAAAGATTTATGTCTAATAATTTTTACTTTTCAAGTTATTGTTGGATTACAATGTCCTTTACTATCATCTCTAAATTATTTAAAGTAAGCTAAGCAATCTTAATTCTCCTTACTAAATTATTTAGGGCATAAATATTTCCCATTGAATGCTTTTGTGGTCAAATAATATATCTCAAGCTAAGAGAATAAAATTCATTTTAATGCAATTATACAATGGCAATAGCTAGGAACAATACCTGAAGTGTCCTCCATTAGGTATTCACTCATGAAAATTGTGGAACTCATGTCAGTAAGAGTCATTCCTTATTTTCATTAATAGAACTCCAAAATTCTTAAGGAATTCTTGTTACTTTTTTCACAGGACACTAAAGTCTAAAGCAGGAAGCTTTCTTACAAAGCATGTTTACTGACAGGTGAATTAATTTGCCTTATTTCAAGACCTGTCAGATCTTTTTCATCCATTATTATGAGTTCACAGGTATAGGAGAAATAAACCACAGAGTGAGTGAACACCTTGGAGGGCTTCAAGACAACATATTCTTACTTTTAAAGAGGAATTTATACTACACAGTATAAACTAATACAGTGAAGCATTAATTACATTATTCTATATTTCACAGCGCTTCACTTATAAAGGGAAGATAGGCTAGACCCAGCTGACCAGGAATTTAAAGCAGTAGGACTTGATTTGACAGGACCATATCTGAGGTCAGAAAACTTCAGAATTAAGTGTGGAGATCAGTAAGATCTGTGCCTGAGGTAGTTTTTAGCTTTAAATAAAAGGCTAAGCTTGTTTTTGTAGCTCTGCCTGCAGAAACTCCCACCATTACAAATTTATATAAAATATTTTATTACAGTAGGCTGTTCACACATAAGACAGTCTGTCTGTTTTATGGATCTTTAGAAAGAATATACCATGGAAACAAAGTTTGCATGGAGAGCAACTCCCAGATGCACTATCTCATATTGAAAATGCCCAGATTTTTCCCCCACAAAATTAATGCCCATTGGTATGTTAAAGGAGCAAACTACTCCCCAACAGAAAAAAACCAAGTATGTTTACTTAATAGTGCAATATTAAATAAAATTTACAGTTCCTAGTCCTTTAGTGCAAGTGAGAAGAAAATTACTCTGAAATAATCCATTGCAAAGAAAGAACAAACAGGAGGAGGATGAACACCCTGCTTTATGTGGTCCTCACTATTTAGAATAAGAAAATCACTTACCCTCTGCTCTGTCACAGCATGTATCTCAGTTGAGACAGCCACAACACACAGAGCCTCACCATACACAATCAGAAAGCTCCAACCCATACAGAGCAGCACCACAGCACAGCAGAGGGCTTCAGGCATCTGCCTTTCTTCAGCCCAACCTTTTATCCCCCTCATGTTGATGCACTGTGTGCCCTCTGTTCCCTTTGGTGGTTGGTCAGTGCCCCTGGGCACTCCATGGCTCATTGCTGTCAGTGCTGCTCACCTGCTTTTCACAGCTGCACCCACTGGGGATGAGGCTCAGCCGCAGCCCCATTCCCAGTTACCACAAACTGTGTACCTACACTGCTCCTGTGACAGCAAATTGCCCTAGGGAGTTAAAAACCAGTCTTATGCTCAGATATGGAGTCCACTGGAAAGAGTGCTGCAAGCTCCTGGACTGGAGACTCCAAACCATTCTCTTTCTTAAGCTCATAAAGACTTTTGCAAAGAAACAGCCCAAGGATTAGCTTGCTCTCTGACAACAGCTCTCATATAGGCCAATATGCTGAGCTGTCAGGCAGAGAACATTTACTTGGATCCTTACTTCAGCCCTGTCATGAGGGCCAGAAACAAGAGAAGCAGAGCTTGATGCATTTGGAAATAGAAAATTTCCTATACAAAGATGCAGTTCAACGAATCTTATTTGTTAGAGCAGAGGAGATGGCTGCTAGCTCCTTGGAAGTAAAGATGTACTACTGGTGTAAATCAGAATAGACCTGCATACCTCATTTTTGTTTCAGACTGACTTTAAAGCTATATTGCTAGCTGCCTGATGCATCTCTTATGTTAGAAACCATCATATCTCTCAACTGGCTCCTGGGCTTGCCTTTGTAATGCTGTCATTCTGCCACACTTAGTGTTTCTAGGATGGCTGGGGAGAGCTGAGAAACCAGACCCAAAACCCTGGCAGAGATTGTAAACAATACAGTAAAAATATCTCCTAAAAAAAAAAAAAGTTTTGTTTTTCACACAGGCTGTTACAAGAAAAATACAGCTGGAGAGAAAAAGCTAGCAATTCAGTTGATGAGAGAGGAGAGAAAAAATCCTTTTCTAGTACACTGACAAATATTCAGTACCTGAAGAATACTATGTTTGTCAGCATTAGGTGTCCTGTGTCTCCCATAAAGCTCATTGGGGGGAGAAAAGAGATTCTGCAAAACTTGACCTTTTGCTTTCATAATTTTTTCTTCTAAAAAGAAAACTAAGGAGCTTTTGCCTTATCTTTGCTCATTGGCATTAGGTGCCTCTGAAGGGTTAGACTCTCGGCTAGGACAGTCTCTAGATTTCTTTCACAGCCCCTGGAGATGAATCAGGAAAGAAGTGGCATTTAGTGGGATTTATTTTCATTCTGAGAGGAAGTCATTTCTGATTGCCTGAATGGCAAGAAAATCAGCTTCAAACCCTTCTTCCAGGTCAATGAAGAAATTTCAGTTTCAGTGAAACTGAAAATGTTTAACATACTTTGTGAAGTCATAGTAATTTGGTCATATGGTGGGTGAATGGTGATATGAACCATCTCATCAAGCAATATATGCTCTCAGGAGTGAAGGTTGTGGAATTACAGTATCACAAATGCACTGGCATTTTCTTCAGTAGTAATTTCCCTCAAGGATGAATTCAAGTATGCCATCTTGAGTTTGGTATTCACTGCAGAGTGTTCTCACTCTCTAGATCCGTAGCAAGTTAAAAACTAAAAAAGTTTGTTTTCATACATCAGAAATTATGACTTTCTAATCATCAGTATTCTACTTTATGCTGCCTTTCATTCTGTATCATACCTGTCTGGACTGCAATATTAGCCAGAAATAGAAGGTGCACGACTATTAAATAAAGGAAGGGTAATGTATTTTCTTTCTTCTCTTCCTACCCATGCTGCAAAGAAGTAAGCACATCTGCAATTCAGAATTTTATAGCAGGGGTGCTGCTAAGAATTATGGATGGCCTTTGTATAAAATTTAATCTCTCTCATGTTATGCTGAAGATCCAGATGCTCCCTCTGAGCCTTAAGGTAGAATCTGTAGGAGCAGTAGGATGGTACAAGCGCTTTCAAGCCTGCACATTCAACATGCAATAGAATATGTATAAGTCCCTTAGATTCGAATGTTGAAAGAGATAAGTAAGCTCAACTTTTCCAACTCTTCAGCACCAACTACCACCTCTAGACACAGCAAGTGGAAGAGAGGTGGAGGAAAGATGGTTGTCTAATGATTCAGTGAGGAAAATAAGGCTTCTGAAAACAAAGGTTTTCAGAGGGTTTTGTTTTTGCATGCCATGTTCTGTGCAGCTGTGGCTATCCTGGTTTATACCACAGCTGTGCTGTGCCCAAAACACTGAAATACCTGAGTTTTTCATCACAGAGAAATTAAGGAAGGTTATATGGGAAAGAGGAAAGGGAAATGGGGTACCCAACTAGAGTAAACAACATCTAGTGAAGCAAACTGCACCTACATAAACCCCAGTCAGCACAACTTTACAAAGAATAAGAGAAGAAGCGTAAATTACATGGCTCAACACTTGCTAAGGCAGCTCGGGCAGGGTGAAATGACTACCAGGAAAGCCTTTTCTAGCCAACACCAATCTCAGCAAGGTGCTTTCTGCTACCTTTCTACTACTTGTGCCAGTACAGACTGGCAGCAGGAACATGAGGCAGATGCGCAATGTCAGAATGAGCAGTTGGTGATGGCTCCTAAAGTTACCCTGTTAAAAAGTATTCTGTGGAGGTGCATGAATGGTAATGCACTTCCAAACTGGAATGTATTCAGTGTGGAGAGCCCACAGTCCATTGAGACTAATCGCTGACTAATTCTCTTGTGCTTGTGTTGGGGAAACCCACTAAAACTGGCAAAGGTATTTACAGTACTGGAGTTGTCTGGCCATAGACCTGGGCCTTCCTGGGGAACAGATGCCCTGAAACACTCATGCCAGGCTAATCATCAAACCTCAACAATTACTAAGGTGAAAAAAACTGAAATCTCATCCTCAATTACTTTATATGCTATTTATAAAGCTGTCAGGTGTTCTGACTGAATCATTATAAGATCTACTATGACATACAGAATCATAAAACTCTGAGATACTACCATGGTTATGAACATCTACCATATTAAATGTTTTCGTAACTTTATCTAACAACAATAATTTTGTAACAAAGAGAAAGCAATACTAAAAGAGAAAGTTGATTCATGGGACTTTCAAGAAATGTTTCTATTCTTCTGTTGCCACATAGAATTCAGGACCGAATTCAGCCCTAGTGATCTTTCAGGGAAGTGCTGTTTGGAACAGTCCTGGGCAAGTCCACATTGCAAAATCTTTATTCTCACTGAATTTGAAAACAGCACTGCTCAATGATCTGAAGTTTAAGCTTCATTTTGCTGTAATTTTGAGGACATTACTCAAAAACACAAATGACTACTGATAATCCCATATAGAAAAAGAAAGAATTCATATATGTGATACATTTTCCAGACTACAAATCTCTCTATAAGGAAGCTAGAAAGATTTATTTTAGAGCTCATGATATGGTTGACCGTCAAAGATTAAAAAGCTCAAATGCTCAAACCAGAAGTATACAACAAATGGATTTTATTGACTGTTTTGGATAAATGGATTAATTTAAAAAAATCATATTACAAACTGGTGCAGTACCATAAAATTTGTTACATGTGGAGGTGCCATTTTTAGCCTGCACAGCTCCTGCAGCGCTGGAGCCCGTTCTCGTTGCAAGCAGTGCACTTGAGGGCTTTGAAGGAGTCCGTAAAGCAGTTCCGGAACACGGACATCTTGCTCCCATGGCACGCTGAGCACGGCAGGAAACCAAAGCCCCCGCAAGAGAGGCACTCCTGAGGGTGCTGCACTCTCTGCTCAAAGAATGAAAGAAAGACAAACATGTTACCTCATCAGCCACCATAAGGTCAAGGACAATGAGGACTCCAGGACAGCTGAAAATACACATCCTGGTTCCCATTTTGGGCAAGGTCCCCCACCCCACCCCATGGCAAACCACCATGGAAGTGCAGTAATTCTGCCTTTTCCTTTGGCCAGACCCACATGCAATGTCAGAGAGGCTCACTGCAGGTTCATTGGCCACATAAAACCTCCCCAGCCTGCATTCATACTTGCCAAAACAGCAAGCTAAAGGATAGCTTGCATGCATCACTTGGATGTTGTTTAGGTCTAGATTAAATCTAAGAGCTATTGTGATGATTGAATCCAAACTCCAGGCAGTTTATGCCGATGTTAGGTTTTCTGTGCTGTACATTAAGATATATATTATGACTTTCAGCATTTGCATGCTCGTGCTGAACATATTGTACATATTACAGTTAAAGGTGATGGTATCAAAAAGCCATTCATAGCTTCTGACAAATGGTACTCAAGGAAATAAGTGGTGTACTCAAATGTATGGGTGTAGAATGCTGAAGATTCAAGAGTAAAGAAGAAAGATCATCAATGTCCAACAGTTATACCCAGAGAAAATTGCTTCAAGGAAGACTTGAGGCCTCTCAATTGTCCCAATTCCCAAGTAAAACAATAAATTTACTCTACTTTTTTATTAGATTAAAGACAGTGGTGCATAGAAGAAGAGATTTCAAAGACACTTTATGTTCCACTTGCTGAAAATTTGGCTAGTTTATTTAACAATTTCCTTAAAGTTCAAATAAGAGAAAGAAAAGGTATGCCACTTTGGGTACTCACCACCACATCTTTTAGCATTGAACTGCTGAATACAGACTTTGCAGGTTTGTTCACAAAGAAAGAACAAAAATCCATACAATTCCTGCTACAGTCAGTCTGAGGAATTATGTACCACTACAAATTAGTAACAAATTATTACCAGAGTACAGTAAAATACTCACAGAAAATGTAGTACCTGGAGCACTATCAAGAAAAATGAAAATACTTCTGCAAATCCATTAATAGCATTCACCTATTGAAAACTCAGATGAACATGCAAACAAGGCATTTTTTTCTTTTTATTCTGTAGCTCATAAACTTGCTGTTCTTCACAAGGCAAACAGCTCCTATACTATCAGCTCTTCCAGGGGCAACAATTGGAAATATTTAATGTAAAATTAACATTTTTTTTATCTTAGGTGTGTTCCTATCTTATGTAATTTTTAGTGATTGCTTACTTTATAGAACATTATTGCAAATAATCTCAACATTTTAAGAGAATAATATTTTTAATCTTTACATTCATTATTGCTTGTTGGGCTTGTAAATATACACATACCTTTAGATGTAGTTAAGAGAACTAACAAAAGTTACAAAAACAAAGCAAAATTCTTCAGCTCAGTTTCTGGAGCAATGGTCATTTCCTCCTTGAACAGATGGAGGAACTTTGTGGAACCACTTTTGGCATCTCCAGCAATGAAGAAAACAGGCTGACCCTTGCAATTGTAGTAAACCCATTTTTGAGGAAAAAAATAAATGAGAGGGAAAAAAACCCAAACCAACCAAACACACCCAAAAAAACCACCAGAAGGCAGTGCAGCAGTGGTTGTATTCAGTGAGAAGTTATTGGTTTCCCATAGTGTGACATTGTTTGTCCTATATATGTACTTTTTTGACCCAAGATTAGGACACGCATTTAGCTTGATAATAACATTTTAGGTCCTCCACACCAAAACAGTGTTTGAAAAAGAGTAAAACAAAAAAAGCATTTGGGTTCAACATTTATTGTAGAAGAAAAGAAAATAGTAAAAAAGAAAATCTAATTGTTTACAAATAGTAAATGTATATTGTCTATATTTATTTGCAGAAATACAATTACCTCAATTTTGGTTAAGAGATCCTGCAGTTCCCCAGATTCATTCATTAGTAAAATTTTCTCAGCACCCTATTAGGAAGAGAAGATGAAAAATGTCAGGCATTTTACCATGCAAAAACCAGAGATGATTAAAAGATTTGGACTTGCAACTTTAAACAGGCTGAGGAAAAATTTGACTCACATTAATTATATTGCAATTAGGTCAACCTTAGTAAAGCCAGAAGGAGAGGAGAATCTAATCACAGGTCTGATAGTAATGCCTGAAGTTCGTTAGCAATGTGACGTATCATATTGCCTTTTCTGCTAAAAGGTGACACAGCTTGCAAATTCTGACTGTCTTGCCCTTATTTTACAGGGTATGTTTCTTGACAGAATAAAAAATATTTCTAGTTATTATGTCAAAAAATTACAATTTTATAAATATACAACACATCAGAGAATGCAGCAAAATGAGAAGATTGTATTTCAAATATTCTGGCAGCTGAGCATTGAATGAAGACATAATGTGCCTAATGTATAACAAAAGGAGAAAAAGACTAATGAAAATACTCTAACAACATTAAAGTCAGACACAACAGTACGTAATAATAATTTAGTCTGACTGCTTTAGGCCTCTTAGGGTTTCTGTGTCCTGAGTCAAAGCTCTATTTCAGTGTTGGGGATTTTTTCCTCTTGAAAGTAAGTGCTGAGAGATCTGCAGACAAAATTCAAGTGTTAGGGAGGATATGGAAATCTTGTTCCCTTCTCTTCTAATTACAGCACAACATTTGAACATCTATACTTCACTTAGGGAACAAATTTCATTGAATATTAAATATTATGAAATACTTGCAGACACTTTTAACCAGAAACCAACAAAAGGAGAGGAAACTGAGGCACAGATACACAGGCCTTATTTGATGCTGGGGCAGTTGGCCACATCTTCACCCAGGGTGAGTTCATGCCATTATGCTTCCCCAGTTTGCTCGTCCCTGCATTTCCAGATTGTTAAATTTTGTCTTTGAGTTTGGATCCAGCCTTAACTACAAGGTGTGGGGGACACTGGCACAGGGCTGAGGTGCATTGGGACGCTGGCACATCTCAGATGTGCCTTTAGTTTGAGCTGCCCATGGTGATCAGCCCAGCTCCTCCCCAGCACCTCTCCTGGATTCCAGGAGGTACAGGAAAAGCTGCTGGTGAGCACAGGGAATATATGTGTGACTCCAATGCACCTCCAAGTGTCCAGCCATTCACAGAACCTTGCTGGGGACTACTGAGGCTACAAGTGCATAGCCCAAAAGCCAACTAAAGGCAACCAAACCTATCAAAGCTCTTTTTATGACACCCCACTAAGGTTATTTTCCATATAGAAAGTCTATTTGCTTAGGTTTGTGAAAAAACAGCAGCACTTTTGACTCTGTGTTTGATGATTTTAGTTAAAAAGGAAAATGTTAATATTTTAGTGGATGTGGAAAGCCACATTTTCAGTGGACACTACTCTTAACAGGTGTTATACTTTCAAAGAGAGATATTTTTTAAAAAGTACCAGACAAGGTAATTAGTTGTAGTTAATTAGTCACAGAAGATGATGGGACTGATGAGCTAGCCTTATTGTGCTGACTCTTCTACTGAAATCCATTACAGATCATGGGCACAGAGTGCACCAGCTCCAACATGTGCATGAGGCTGCCTGTGTCCCCAGCAGAGCAGGTTCAGCAGTCTGTTGTTGGCCCCTTTCATGCTTGTCCTCTCATCTTTGCTTCCACACAGAGGAGCAGGCAATGGGAGCAATTGGCAGAACGTGGCCAAGGCAGCCCATGGAGTATTAGCTTGGGGTTTGAATACACTGCAGCAGCTTAAGACAAAGCTTGTGCTGCTCTTCTGAAGTAGAGACCATAAGGATTTGCAGCTTTATTCATGAGGGGATTACAGCACCCCAAATTCCTCAAGCTGGACAAGCCTCAAATTGCCCCCTTTAGGAAAAGCTCTATTCCCTGTTGCCACAGGAAAAAGCATTCCTGTGACTTTTGCCCTATGTTTCTGCGATGTTGTATAATGCTAATTGGCTTTTACAACACAGTAATTAAAAGTTTGACAGGTTTCCCATTATAGATTTATATTTTAAAGGATTCATGTTTCTGATGACATTCAGTCAGTCAGCTGTGTTCCTTGCAAAGTAGAAAGCTATGGTTTTTAAATTTAAAACCCAAACATCAGAATGGCTATCAATGTTTTTAAGTGCCACTCAGTCTTCTCTGATTAATGGCTGCCCCAAGTGAAATATAAATAAAAGTCTGTAGAGATTAACCTTTCCTCTGGATCTTTGAGTCTTAACACGCAGAATCCATAATTAATAGAGTAATTAACACAGTTGTTAAGTCCAATAGGTGCTTTCTAACCAGAAAGTGATACCTTTTCTTTTTCTTCCCTAGGTTGTGCTCAGTCCACAATTACTCAGAAAGGTATGTGAAGCCTTAAATAGTCTGTCCCTCCAGAGAGTAACATAAGGAGTATGAGAGACAATGGGCATAATCTTCAGTGAGAAGTGAGTTTTCAGGGTTTTTACCCATTTTTTTTAAATTTCAAAGCAGAAACCTGTGAATCCTTTATCTACTAATTTTGCTGAATCTCTCTTTGCTGAATTTTGCTGGAGGAGTCCAGGGGTCGTAGCCAGATACTCCATTGGCAAGGAAATGCCATAGACTTGACTAAATCACTCAACATATTTTCCAGATTCTTTTAATTAATAAAATTATTTTCACAATTTTTCCTTGAGGACATCCAGAAATTAACATCATATTTCAAATATTAAATTCCCATTAACTGTAGAACTAGGACAAGGTCCACTAAGTTTTCTACTGCCCCAACTCTGTCTGGTCAATAAACCTGTCTGTTGCCACCGTATCTTGGACATAAACCACTACCATCTCCACAATGTAATTCCTCATCAAGGAATAAACACAGATATATGGCTCTGCATTTGGCTTTACTAGAAATCCTGCAGCTTTTGGGAAGCAGCCTCTCTTCCACATCATTCCTCATATACTGAGAAAAATTAGCAAGGCCCTGCACTATCCCTCTTGTGGACACATGTGCAGTGCAGATAAATTGCATGCCCAATTTCCTATTTTGCCAAGCACATGAGCAAGGCCTCTCGTTAAGGCAGCAGAAATGCGCTCACACACTTCCCCATCACTGGCCCACGTTCTTGATTGGGACATTGTGGGGAGCTGGGCTGTGTGTGTCCCATCTTTGGCACAGCCCAAGCTCCCTTCTGCCCACACCTCTCCCAGCCGGGGCCCCCTGGCAGCAGGGACCCAGAGGGTACAAATAACTGCCTGGAAATCTGCCCATAAACTGACAAAATTGACTCTGCAATAGAGCACCAGCACCAGAAAGCCCAGATTTACTATGCAAAGAATGGGAAAGGTTGATGTGCAAAAAGCAATCGAACCCTGTGTTTCCTGACATATTAAACTGCAAAATGGAGGAAACATGTGGGAAAAGGCTAGGTGACTGAATGCAATAATTAAATAAGAGTTTTACTGGCACAGAGACATTCACAACCTCTCATCAAGTGAATACCAGAATAATGTATTTAAAAAAACCCAAAGAACAACTAAATATATATGGCCACTGGAAATCAGATAAAAGAAAACTGTTAATTCCTGTTTCACAAAAAAATATTTTACACACATATTTTCTAAAAGTCAGTTACAAAAGCAGTCTCATTGTTCTTTGGAAAGGATTATAACCAATGTGTCAAATAAAATAATTTTACTATAAATCTAATGCTGTTTTGGATTCATTCTAGCTGGGAAAACTAAACAGGAGATATTTTCTTCAGAATAAACAATCTTAAATTCACATATCTGAAAAAAATCAAGGTTCACTTGTATGGCTGGAATTCAATCATATATTTCAAGAAAAAAAAAAAAATGTATTTTTAAAATATTATGCGCTGAGTTAAGATATTTACAAAGAATTACTTATTTGCCTGTTTTATTTGCATCCCTTTTCCAGGAGTATATGAGTTTATAAGAGTAAATGAATGTTCCATTATTTTTTTTCTATGGGGCTTTCTGTTTTCTGGAAGCAATTTTTTATTCTGCATTGGTATCCCAGCAGATGGCATAATTCCATTTCAGATGGAGACAACTTCAGGTGAAAAGAACGGATTAGATCAGCCGGTAAAGAGTATGCAGCAGAAAGAAACAGCAATTTCCTGACAGACTGATATTTAGACAGTGTGTGTCAAGAAATACAATGGTTCAATCCGGAAAAAAAAAAAAGAAGATTAAAAGACCTGCTGTACTGCAGCATGCAGTACTTTCCTTGACAGGGGCTAAATATGATTTTTTTTTATTGCTTCTGCCCAAGTCATGGATTTGTTTCATTGTCCCTGTGCAGACAATGATAAATTCCACAGCACTGTGAATATTTATCCCCACAGCCTGCAATGCTCAAACAACTTTGTCCGTGCTTCTGAATAGCTTGGGTACAATATACCCTATCAGATGTACATATGGGGTTTTGGTGCTTTTGTTACTTTTATCTCATTAAGAATAATCTTTCACCTTTCAAAACTGTTCATATTTTATTTCAGGGTTGGGTTTTTTTCACATTATGACTCACTGAAAGCTGCAAAGCTCAATATAGATTCTCCTTTGTACTGCTCCATGCAATCCCCTTCTGGGAGCGATTTCTCAGGAAACAAATATTCAAAATGAAAAACAAAAAGAAAGAAGAGAGAGGAAAAAAAGGAAAATAATGCATGATTTATTTATTGACACGCCAGGATTTGGGATTTCTGTGTTTCATTTGCATATCAGAAGTTAATTATTATAAAAAGCATTATAGATATATCCATGTTACCAACGAGATCAAATTCTGTAATTAGTTCTCAATTGCATTTGAATGAAACACAAGCCTGGCACAGGTTCCAGCCAACATACAGCCTTTGGGGTCAGGATGCTTTGTCTTCTGAAGGTGAATTGACAGAGATGGGGGTGAGGGGGGGATACTTCATTGCCAGACCTTCTCAACACACACCCCTCCTTATCTCCCTAAACGAACGAATTTCAGATTATTCTCTTGTGAAGACATATAGGACAGGGAAATGACTGCCATAAAATAGTGGGGCTCGCCACATTTACCAAGCAGAATGAGGGCACACAGGTCCCTTGAGCCTGTCCGAGTGACAGGCTTGTCCTGGGCTCCCCTTCCCCAGCAGAGCAGCCGCAGGTGCTCTGCTCACAGCCACAGAGCGCTGCCCATGTCAGCCCTGCTCACACTGAACTCGGCCTCCCCGTCGTGCTAAAGCACATCTCCTCTCAGCTCAAGCAGCCAGCAGCAGTGCCTCCTGTGATGGTCATTAGTGGGGAGCATGGGGGCACAGACCTTGTGCAGGAGGAGGGGTGAGGCACACGCTGCCATGAGCTCTCTGTGAGCAGGGGAGCTGTCTCATGCGTTGTTCCCTGCCTGCAAAGCTGCTTTTCCACAAATAATGTCACTCTTACATGGAGTAACTCTAATTAACTCATTTTTTTTCCAGCTAACTTCAGTGTACATCAAGTTAAAGAAAAAAAAAGGAAAGAAGCAGGAAAACACACCCCATATCTGGGTTTTTTCCTTGTTTTTAGCAGCCCAATGCTTTAGTTTTCTTGTGCTAAACAATGTAAGCAGTTTACTTGCTGCAATAAATGTTTCTAGATCAGAGCACTAAATTATTTCATTTTTCTTTATCTATAGCAGCTAGATTTGTCTCTTCCATAGTAAGCTATCTTCTTAATTCACTTGCCTTCTTTTCTACACCTCTCTGAAGAATCTCATACAGTACTTAGAGAGTTTTAATGAGATTTTATTGGGTTTTACCCTGTCATGCCTCTTTCAGAAAACAAGTTTTTCACAATCTTTGAAAACAAACAAACAAAAAATCCCCCAACTGGCAGTGACTTATTGGGCCATCCATCACACCAAAATGACCTTATCCAGGCGTTTCCTCCAGTTAAGCAAATAATTTATTTAATCAGTTTCAGTATCTTATCTGAATTCTTTTGACAAATTGGTCATATGTGAACTGAGATTTTCTTGGAGACAATCATAACTCACTACTTACACTTTTAACATAATAATTAGATGAACAAATCTTCATGTGAATCCTGTTGAATTTTAAACTGCTCTTTATGTAGCCCTTTTAGTCGTGGCTGGCTGGAGAACTCTCCAAATCAGAATTTTGAAAAAAGCATATTCAACAATGAAGTAAAAATCAGTGTCTGCTAATATTCTGCGCACAGGTGGTTTTATCACTGCTCCAGTGGTCTGGCAAGGCCTTTGACTGCAAATACATTTGTTATAATGCTCAGGGAAGCCTAACTCATGTAGAACACATGGAAATCTTGGAAGGGATGGGGAAAAAGAGGAGAAAGTGTTCATACAGCCCCAATATTTATTATCCCTGATTGTTGGTTACACTGCATTTTGTTGCTTAAATGTTTTGTGAAAATGAAAGCTTTAAGTGATGCAAACACAGTAACCTCACTGTGTTTAAATATAGTTTGCCTTCACAAATCACAGCCTCACAGTTGGTGCTAATTGCTAGCTTTTCACCACTCAAGACAAGTACCTTCTCTGAGTTTTCAAACTGTTTTCTTTGTGCCAATTTCCAGAATCTTTTTATTTTGATTTTTTTTTCTGTTTATGAGAAATAAATTTCAAATATACAGGTTCATTGAAAAGTTAATTTTGAATGTCAGGAGGCTTCTAGACCTAGAACACTAGTGTACAAATTGGGATTTTTCCATTTGGAGTTTATGTCTTACAGCACGGCGGTGTTGGGCTCTTCTCTCTCTTCTACAGCCAGGCTTTTTTAAAGGTAAGTATTAATCAAGTTTGTATCAAAATATGTTCAGTTGATTACAGATCCTGATACAGACTGCATCATCTAAAATTCAATGTATATTTAAAGTCTGACACTCCAAAGTGTTAGTCTCTTATTCAACACAGTTATTAATAAATGACAGGTTTATGCTATGTGTATCCATCTTCCTAGGTGAATCATACATACAGGTTCTCATAAGGAAAAAAATATCAATTTCTCCAGATTTTCATGGTTTTAACTACAAAATAAAATATATATTTTTAAGAAGCAGATTATATCTTAGATGTATTATTGCCTCTTACTCCCTGGTTATCTTTTGCTTCTTCAGATCAAACTGATCAATGAGGATCTGTGCAGTGCTACTACAAAAGGATTTCTGCCTTAGCTTGTTACCATCACTGCAGCATCATAGCAATTTTCTAAAAATCCTGCTTCTCATTCATCAAGATTTACATCTGCTCCTCCCAACTGTAGAATAAAATGTAGGTTCATGGTTTACTTACCCCAAGATAATGGCCATCAATAAACACAACAGGGAGTGAGGGAACCTCACAGACACTTCTGCATCTTTCATCTAGTTCTTTTCCATAATCACTGTTCAGAGCAATGTTTTTTTCTTCAAACTTAACTCTGTGATTTTGAAATATCTTTCTAACCAGTTCGCATCTTTCAAAAGTGGTTCTCACCACACGAAGACTGGTAGTATAAATTACTATGCGGCCAAACTCTGGGACTGTTGAGACCTGGAAAAAAAAAGTTCCCATTACATTAAGCAAAGGGTTAATATCTTCCAAGTATCGAGTAATTTTATTTAAAATACTATTTTAAAAAAACAAACAAAAGAGCATCTTAAAAACACAATCCAACTTTCAACTTTTGTTCAAATGTGAAAATGGAATTGGAAGAAGGAAGTTCTTGAAAACAGCAATTTAAGGCAATTTAAGTTCTTAAAGTAAGGTGCAACTTGACTTTTTTGGAAAGTCTTAGAGATGGTAAGTCAACATATATTTTCAAGAAATAGATATATTTCAGATCCTGATGGACTTCCAAAGGGGAATAAATTGACCTTGTTCTGCTGATGTCTGATTCTGGCAATACAGCCACTTGTGTTTGCACAGAGTTTGACAGTACCCAGACTAAGACTAAACTTGCTAGCTTTGATGTTATTGGCAATCTGCTTCAAGACAAGAGCCTCAGCTAAGCCTTAGCACGTCCATGAACAAAGATTAACTTAGAATACTTTAGGTCTCCATGCTGAACTAGATTATGACTGCAGAAGGTACAGATATATTCCTAATTTTTAATGTAGTTTCTCAACAAATTACTCTAATATCCAAAAACAGTAAAAAATTATATTTTTTGTGTATTCAATGTTCAATAAAAAACCTGCTTCAGCTAGCTGGAAAAAAGTTTCACACTACAATTCAGATTTTACTTTTTATCCCACTTTTCAATACGGAAAAGTTTATGCTGTTTCTTTCCTTTCTAGGATGACTACAATTAGATAGTGTAAATACTACAGGGATTAATTTCCCCAAGAGAGTGTGATAGATTTTCAAGAAGCCTGAGAGTCATTCTTCTAAATAAAGACATTATGTTCAAATATATAACAAAAATCCCACTTTTTAAAAGGGTGGTAATGCATTTCCAAGCTTTCTAAATTATGCATTGTATTCAGCAAATTATATTTAATTATTTCATTAGTATCCCAGGAGTCAAAACACAAATTAGAAAACAAAAAGCAAGGATATCTCTACTACACTGTAGCACTGTATGGAAAATGAACCTTGATGGGTGAATAGATAATTTTTATCTATCTCATGAATTAACTATAAAAACATAGATGTTATTGCAGATTTTACAATATAACCAGTCGTGATTTAACTTACTCCTACCAAAAAAAATCCTTGAAAAAGTATATTCTGCTTAGAGAGGTGTTTACAAGGTTTTTCATATAGTGAAGAGTTCTAAGGAAAAATATTTGCATTTCACAGATCTCTTACAGAACACTGGAGGTGTAATTGCCCACATATGTAGCCATGGCTTTCATCTCCCATTCAGGAAAGGAACAATGTTGTGATAGGTCAATATTTTTCCTCTTAGACTGGATGTCAGAAATCCAGTTTTAAGAACAAGTTTTATAAAAATGGGATACTTTTCTCAGCCCATTTTAGGTTGAAAATCTGTTGCACTGCTACTGCAGTATGACTCTCCTCCAGCATATCGTTCACACATTCCAAGCGAGAGAATTAGCTCATTCTCTTCATAAAAGACAAGTACTCTACATAAATACTGCGAAATATTTTAGTAACCACACATGGGCTGCTTGAAGGAAGAGGAGTTTGTTGTTTTCATAAGTAACCAAAAGAAGTTCTTAAAATATTACTTAAATAGAAAATTTCACGTATTCCTCCTTTCTTCCTCTTTGGAGTGACAATACGTTTTGAAGTGTGAAACTGTTCAACAGGAGGGAAGCTCTTGTTCTTCAATAGCTCTAATCTCTAATGCTGCTTGTTCCCAGACGCCAGAGGCTGGCAGCATGGGTACAGACAGTCATTATCTGGTGAAGCATCAGGACTGTGGTGTCCCTACAGCATACAAATAAGCAGCTGAAGAGACGGAAAAATGGAAAGTTGTAAAGTGATCCGGAAAGATATCAAGTGGAAGGGGTGTACAAAGAGTCACTTTTATGTTTATTCCTTTCTTTTTTCCTAATGTGGCAGTGAAGAAATACCAATGTTTGCCCTGCAAAGAAGTATCAAGAACATTGATTAACCAATTCTTTAGGAAAATTTTCATAGAACCCTTGTTTTCTGTGCTACAAATGTACACAACTTGTCCTTTCAAGGACTTTTGCCATGGAAGGATATCCTTCCTGCCACCTGTCTGAAAACCATATTGGTAATGAACAACAGAGGCATTATAATCTATATTAATTCTTACTTTTCTAAGCAATATAGAGGCTGAAAACTGTCATATTTAATTACCAGAATACACTCTTGAAGTAAACCAGTAAATGCTTTTCCTTCCTAGGTTGGAATTGTGGCAAAACCATAATAAATAACAAGCAATGTAAACAAATGAAAAGAAAGACACTTTCGAAAATGAACTTTTACAATATTGCTTTGCAAATTTGAAATTCAAATCACCTCATGGAACTCACAAATACACATAAAACTCTAGGTGAAATTAAACAGAAGGCTGCTCTCTGGTTAATGGGCATGACAAAACTTTAATAAAGCTGTGGAAGTTGGACAGATTAATATATCAAAAGATTTGCAGGAACTTATATTAACCTCTTATTTGCACTTCTTGTTGGTGAAATTCTCATTGAAGCAAGAAGCCTATGATCCCTAAGCTTTCTATATATTTTTCATATATTTGTAGTTTTTTTAATAGCTAATGCATGGCTGTAGCTCCAGTGCTTTTCCTATCCTTTCCCCCTAGATATTAGAGCAATAAACTAACCTTGTAATACATTCCTGAAATACTGTTTAGTCTTATTGTCAGGAAGATGGCCTACAAGAAGAACATTTTGCTTTCCAAACAGAATCTGAGACATCATAACAAGAAATGGAGCAAAAAAGCCCTTGGACAAATGCCAAGGGGTTGACCCAGGGCTGGGTTACTGGGGCAACTGAATCTCCTATTGGGCATATCCATTAGATATCCTAATTAATCAACCTTGTAAAAATTGTAGAAATCCAGCCAGGTATGCCCATCATTCCTGGGACATCTGGAACCTTCCAAATAAAGGTCTGCTTTTTACTTTACTATTCTAATATTGTTGCAAGGCTTTTTTCTCTTTTGATTATAAGCAACACTTATGGATACCATTTGGCCTAAGGTGGCAACTACTGGGTCATATTCTGGAAAACCCTGTGCACATGGGCCAGGGTTGTGCTTCAGAGAAAGTGCCTGTATGGAAAGATTGCCAAGGAAGAGACTTAAGTTTCCAGGAGGAAATAAAGTTGCTTTAGTAGTAGTCCTCTACATCATTTACAGCTCTTAGTTTAGCAGCCCTGTGTTACCATCTCCCCAAGAGTCTAAGGGCACATTCTGCTTTGCTGCCTCAGCCTAAAGAGCTTGCAGTTTCCTTGGGAGAATCAAGTAGCCAGAAACAGTGGCAGCATGACCTGCATCACTTCACAGCAGAGCAGCCACTGCCAGCCTAAGAAACAGCTGCCCTTTTCTTCTGTCTAGAGAGAAAAAGTAATTGCTTCAACAGTTCAATCCTGCTCATGATTGAACATGAAAAAGCCACAACGTTACTTTGTTCCTGACTCAGTCTTTTCCCAGACTTCTTTACCAGGGCAGTCAGGGCTTTTGTACATCATAGAATCACACAAATTATAGAATCATGGTTTGGGTTGTGAGGGACCTTAAGGATCACCTACTTCCAACACCTCCGCCGGGCGCAGGGACACCTCCCACTAGACCGGTTTGGTCAAAGCCCTGTCCTGATGTACAGCTGGGGGAAATCCATCCCTCTCCCATCTCTCTGGCATCCATCTGACATGGTTGACTAAATATAATCCTTAACTGGGCAAATCTTGAGGGATGTCATCCATGAGGCTAAATTTGTGAGCTCATTATCAAGCGGCACCACAAAAGAAAGAAAATGCTGAAGAAAAAGAGAAGGCTTAACAAACAAGCAGATGAGGAACAAAATGAAGGGATTCTGGGGAGTGAAAAAGGGCTGAAAATACAGAACTAAAACCAAATGATAAACCAAAATCTAAAATGTCAGGACACTGAAAGAGCAGGAGTTGTAGACACTAAATGTAGAAATAAAAATATGAAAAATATGACCAAAAAAACCCCACAAAAAAAACCCCCAAAAACCCCAGGTAGTAAAACAAAATGAGTAATGATAACAAAGCTAAAAAACAACGTAAATGATAAAACAGAGGGAAGGTCACTGAAATCCTTGAAATCCTGAACCTTTTTTAAAAGAAATCCCAGTAGTCAATGTAACTGTACAACAAATACATTACAGAATATGTAAATCTCCAAGTTGTTTGAAAATCTTGGAGTCTTTTTTTTTAAAATGGTTTGTATTACTAGGGCTTCAAAAATATGAAATATTTGAGAATCATACTCCTAAAAATTGTCTTTGAGAATTTACCTTTTTCCTATAACAGTTGCCTCAACAATAATAACAACAGACTTCTCAGTAGCTCTGAAAAAACAGTACAATAGTCAGGTGTTTCCATGGAGCTTCTGAAAGCCAAATAAATAGCATTAATCTAATGAATATTTTTGGGTTCAGACTTTCCCCACTATATCTTATCCCTGATTTTGGAGTCCAGCTGCAACCGAAGCAGCAGCAGAAGCGTCCATTGGTCTCAGAGTTACCTTGGCCCTGACCAGTCCTGACAGTCTGAGCAGATATTTCTCTTCTCTTTAGGAGGGGAATTTATTAAACTAACAATTGAATAACAATACCAAATTAATTCATCAGCATATTTGCCATGAATCACTCTCTAAACACTATAGATTTTATTTAATATATTTTACAGCATTTTTGTCTGTTTGGTGACTTTGAATGGCTTTTTGTCTTTGGACCAAAACCCTTAACATGGATATTTTTGCAGCATGACTAATAGCTATTAGTGATCCAAGCCAAGGCTTTTCTGCTTGTTGTGTAAGAACTACTCTATCCCTTGGGGACTAAAGTGATTGCTCCTAGAACAGTGGTGAAATCTGCTTTTTGAAAACCTTTGTATATGACCATGTCCGTAAACAACTAAATAGACAAGTCCATCAGTGAGAGGAATACTGTACTCACAATGTTAACCTCATTTTTATTTAGTTGCAAATGAAAACCATGAGAGCAATACTACCCCAGTAATCATTCCATTTTTTAATCCTCTCTCTAGAAAGAAAATATAGATGTGTTTTAACCCCATCAGTTGAAAAGAATAGCTACATACATAGATCATTAATTTCAATAGAAGCATCACCCACCAATTTACATTTGATTCTTTTAAAGAACAAAATAATAAATGAAAAAAAAAATTAGCTGTTATAGTACTTTGTACTCAGTACAAGCTTTATCGCATATGACATTTTTAAAGGTTCTTACTATGTTCAGGTATAACACTCAACATGTTATTTATGCAGTAATGAATTGCTTGTGTGACCTAAATCAAGGGCTGATATACCCTTCTCTGTCTCACAATATCATCTTTCAACATCTCAGAGAGTTCTGCTGAATTATGCACCCCTTGGCTCTGTAATTAGATACTATCAGACTGGCAGAAGTATCTGCTTCACTAGGTAGGCTGAGGCAGGACTCTAGAGCACATTACAAACCTTGTGCCAGAGATGCTTCAGTGATTAAATGCAACACTCATGATCCAACAAAATGTTGAGCAGAAGCAAACTAGTTATACATAAATATACATACATGCATATTTTGTATGTATGCTTGCATATCTAAAAACTTTGAATTAAGCTCCTTACTTCATAATTGGCATTACATCATTTATAGCTTGAATTTGTATCAATAACAAAGTGGCAAGAAGAATTGTGATTTAACAATAAACTGATTACAATCTGTTTTGACCTTTCTGGTTTTAATTTACACTCAGAAAATGAAAAGAAAATAGCTATGAGTTTCTTGTTGAAGAAGTTATGCGGAAAAAAAAAGCATCAAACTTTAAGCATTTAATATCCACAATATTTGAAAGTTTTTGCAGTTTAAAAGACTTCTAAAATATATACTAAAAACAGTGAATACTTTCTGAAAGATAATTTAAAATTCAAAAGCTATGAACAAAATTTTTCCACTTTTTTTCTACATGATACTCCATGAGAACATATGTGTTTTCAAAAATGTTCAGCATTTTATGAAGAATATACTTTTCATGAAGTCGCTGTTTATATGAAAACATGCAACATTTGAATGAGATGGCTGAAGATTGAAAGTCTACATTCAAGCAAAAACCACAATATTTGCCACCATAACCACACAGAGCAATGCTAATGGTGTTGTGAACCAGTCCATTCTGTTTGTTGATTGCCTGGTTCAAATTAAAGTTTTAATGCCATTTTTCAGGAAAAAAATGATTTGCTGGTCAGACAACCTCTTCCAACACACAGACTTCATCTGCCAAAGTAAAATGTTTTTCTATGGCAAGATCTGTTTACACATACTGAAGTTGTGGCAAGCAGTCCCCAACCAAGGTGTGAATTCTTCATATGAAACCCTTTCCCTTCCACTTCACTGTTTGCAGCCCAACCCTTTATGGGCTCTCACACAGCAAAGCGCAGTGCACGTGTAAATTTGGATCTACACTGTCTCTTAAGTACGTGAATGCATTAAGATTGCAGTCCTGTTCGCACTGTCTTCAAGGACCCAGCACTACATCAATATTTGGTAAAATTCAGAACTTTATTAAATTCATCATATTAAAAAAGCTCAATAGAATGAAGTCTGATTTCTGCGACATAGCACTCGAACACCCAAGTGAAAGCATGTACTGGCCTTCTCTTAAAATAACACTGCACTTTTCCTTATGCAGTTTTGGCAGTTAAACAGACTATGAACTCTAGGACTTGTCACCTTTGACCCCTCAGGGCAGTGGAATGATATCTCCAGTAGCCTCCTCATGACCACCAGCAAGCTGGGAAGGACCACAGATACCGATTTACAAGTGAGGCCATCAAGAGCTGCACTCCTAAACAAGGCAGCTGGAGAGTCTGGGACATTCCCAAACAGATACTAGCTTTGCTTTCTCAAAAAAAGGGGCCAGGTCACTGCTTTTCTCAGCTTTTAAAATAGCACAAATACTTGTGTGGCTTTGTTGGGCTGCGTGCTGTAACTCACCTCACCCACAAACAGCAGCCCCAGGAACACATCAGTTTCCAAAAGCTGTGCAGGAGCCCAGGCTCCTCTGTCTGTTGTAACAAAGGACAAGAAACATCTCCTTTTGTTGCTGTTTGCATTTCATAGGACTAAATAACTCTGAGAAGCTGGTACAGGGAAGGGCTGTGATACAGCAACAATTTGAATTCTTTGGTCTTCTAACTCCTGGGCTATTCTTGCCTCTCTTATCTACAGACACAACATATTCTGCTGATTGTAAAATAGCACAGTTTTACCTCCTGAAGGTTGACATCCTCAAAATTGTTCAACTGTAGTGTAAAATATATTCAGAATTCAATTATACCTCAGATATTGGTATGGCATATTTATATATGTTTGTAATTAATTTGTACTTTTCAGACTGTACATCAGTGATGGGGATGTCAGAGGAAGATATTTATACTGTTCTTTTATTTTAAAATCACTTGGCAGTATACTAAAATACGAAAAACCAAAAGGAAGTTTTTCTATCCTCTGACATCATGTTTATGTGTGTTGTTACCCTTTCTGTTTCTCAGATAATACAATATAACATCATGTCTCTTTTCCTGCCACTGCACGCTTTTCCACATTATCTTCAGCACAGACTGCTTTTCAAGGGATATCAAAGTGTTTCCATTTCAAAGCAGAAAAAATACTTATAATACCATAGCAAAAGAGTACAGGGCATGACCTGGCCCCTCCCTGCTCTTTGTAGTGCTCCAGTGATGGGCAGGCTCAGAAGGTACAGACACTACAGCTGAACTCACCCTCAGTGTCCTCACTGCTGCTCAGCCAGCACGCACCCACGACCAGGTTACAGCCGGCTCCCAGGTGACCTGAGCTCTGATAAGGGAGCAGGTTATCTCCCAGGGCTCACGGTCTCTGCTAGACCCTGCTGCCTCTGCCCTGCAGCCTCCAGAGTCACACTCTGTGATGCGCGTCTGACTCGGGAGTTAAAGCAGCTCCTGTGCAACAGGGCACAGCAATGCTCTCAAAGTCTACGCCCATATTATGGGCAGGGACACCCTCCACTAAACCAGGTCACCCAAAGCCCCATCAGCCTGGCCTTGAACATTTCCAGGGATGGGGCAGCCACGTCTTTTCTGGGCAACCTGTTCACCACTGCCAAAAGTAAGAATTTCTTCCTAATATCTAATCTAGACCTACTCTCCTTCTGTTGGAAGTTACTCCCCATAATCCTACCACTATATTTTTATGACTTTCACATCAGAAAAATTCAACACAAAATTCAGGGTAGTAAAATTTTCTTAACAGCATTAACACAAGAAAATTATTTCAGAAAATTTTCATCAACCATCACAATCGCCATGCAAAAATAATGTTCAATAATTTTCTGAGGACAGGCAGGTTCTGTTCCTTGCCATTTACGGCAGGAACCTCCCAGTGCAACATTAAGGCAGCAGTCAGAAAATATCTAAGCCAAGTTTCAGCAAGGCATATGATAACATTCCCTTTCCTTTTCAATGGGTGCTGTGGGATCTCACACCAAAATAGGCAACTGAAACCTCAAATACAACCTTTCAGCCTCATTATGATCTCTCCTACAAAATATGTCTCTGTAGCCAAATATTTCCTTGAATAAGTTGCACTTCAAATCAAGAATTGGGTGTGTTCCCATTTCTTTGGTTCCTTTGAGTTTATCAATCATTGTAAGCCATGGAAAGAATTACTCTAGGATGATTATTTTATATCTATTTGATTAGCTAACAGCACACATACATTTCAAGGCCTTTAACCAGTTCTAATTGGTAACCAAGATTCAGCCTTGTAAAAGTAAATGTGACAGAGAGAATGCTCTGTCTTTCATAAGGCATTCACTAAATAAAGTGAGTGAAACAGCAGTATTTCCTAGAATACACTAGGCAAAGGGAATGTATTTGTCATTAAGAAGGTTGACTGGAGGTATAGTTCATAAAATTAGTTTCTATGTCCTGGAGCACAATTCTTTGGGTACACATAAGTGACTATTCACCTGGATAGAGTTCCATGGGAGTTAGTGGATGCATTTTACCAAATACAGTGTTTTCTTGTCAGGTAAGCAAAATGGGCTCAGACCACATGGGAAGTACACTTGCTTTTTCTGACATTGTTCTTCATTTTCACTGAGAGCTTGAGTGTTTCTCAGCCTTCAGTGAGAGGGCCACGGTTCATTCTGGCCTTGTTTTTTCATTTGTTAGTTTAGTAACTGAAATTTTGTCATCTCTGAAACAAACTTACCAGGAAAGGAGAGAATAAAGTTAGTTGTTGCTCTGATGGTGTTGATCGAACAACCTGTTCTTATATTACCCTATATTACCTTATATTTGGTATCTCAGACCATGTGGAAAAGTTAGCTTCCCTCATCAGTTTATTTAGGAGTAACAAGATTTGCTATACAAGAGACAAGGTGGTGGGATTACTTTACTTATAAATACAATATTTTCAAAATCGTTCCTTTGAGACAGGAAACAACACTAGACCATAAAACTTTCATTTCCAGCAAAACAAGCTCAGTTTTTCAGTCGGAAAATGCTGCTGTTTCTGATAAGTACTTTTTGCTTTTCATGGCTGTTTTACAGTATATTTAATATGAACATGCTTAATATCTACCTTGACCTATATAAAACATGATATTGCCCAGAGAAGTTGTGAATATGGGACTCCAGGCAACCTCGTCCAGCAAGTGGCATCCCTGCCCATGGCAAGGGAGTTGGAACTGGATAATCCTTAAGGTCACTTCCAATGCAAACCATTCTATGATTCTTTGATTCCACATTGTGCAAACTCCAGTCAACACCTGTCCTAAAAATGGCTTATGCCATATTTCCCCTTTGTGCCTACCCTGTACTGCAATGCTGACTGTAGTGTTCTGTAACCTGGCATCCAACCAGGGAAACATTTGCTTTCCCCAGGTGCAGTGCTAGTAGGAGATTTATAAGCTACTGTTCCTGATGTTTGATTATCTGCTATGTTTGATAAATGGCTTTCAGCTGAACAATCTGAGTGGCAATGTAAACATTTTTTCATTGTTTGATGTAATCATAGGATCAGGAAATTGAAACCCATACTTCTGCACAATTGTGTAACAGTGTTATAGGATATATCAGCCCTCTGTTTTGCTTCTTGGGTCTTTGACTGCATAAAATAAATGCTGATTGGGAGCGCTTATTAAATTTTATTACCACCTCTTAAGAACTAGACTGTGCCAGTCAGGTACAGATAAAGAGTGAAATTCAGGAAGATTAAATGGTAAAAACAGCACAAATTTGGCAAAACTTCAAATTACCTTGTGGTCAGAACTGAATTTCTGGTGAAAATTACACTAAGGTTTGTTCTCTTAGCTTAAAAAAGTTACAAAGATAATTCATCATAAGGTGCAGTTAAAATATAGTTATTTTAAAGCTGTAATCAAAAGAATGAACAAAAGGATTAAACTCAGTGTTGGTCACCAGCAAGCGTGATTGAAGTACAGTGTTAGAATAACCTCCTACATACTCCCATTCATCTGTCTTTGCCAAAACTTCTGAATTCAAGTTGTAATTGAAAACTCATGTTTCCCTCATCCCTTTTTCTTTCTTTACTTCAAAGATCTGACCAGATTGCAGAGTAAGCTTCCCTTTCCCCCCAGAAAGCCTGATTGCTCTTCATCTCTCTTCCATGTCAAAGTGATTAATTTTTAAATAAGTTTTTAAAGGAACACGCAATTTTGCCAGGCGTCCAGGAGTGATTTCATTTCCTCTAACACTGTCACAATGTGGAACCCCTTTTTTCTACTGCCTCTCAGTAGAAAAAACTCATTTTTGGTTTCATTCTCTTAAGACAGAGTACTTCACTGCCACAGTTGAGGTTGCTGACAGCTATTAAGGAACTGATTTAAGTCAGGCCCTTACCTTTTCATGAGATTTACATAAGGTCAAAATTACAAACTGTGCTCAGCTGGGCTGTGGGGGTGGCTGGGAGCTGATTTCCATGGTGCCAGCTCAGAAGTAGATGGCCCCTCCTTGTTATCTTTCAGTAGGGCTGTGCATGTAATGAGTCAACCAAAATGGGACAGAAGCCCACCAGAGCTCTCACACCACTGAGCAGAAAGATGTCCCCAGATGGAACCTGGGGCATTGTGGTGAGCACAGTTTCCTGGTTTCTGGACAGCTATGCTCACTGAAAGTGTCACAAATATCTCGCCCTTTTGTATGAAGATCAGCACCGGGCATTGCCACGGAGCATGTACAATGCCATCATTTCAGAGGAACTCTGCCCTTCCGGCACGTTCTGTTAGCTGCAGTTTATTGCTTCCCTCTCTGGTAGGTTTGTTGAGGAATTCTCTGAATCCAATTGAACACATTTACCTAATCATCTTAACAATGAAAATACAGAGCACTTAAAATTATTTTAGTCTCTCCACAGCCAACCCATCAGCTTTTCAGGCTCCAAAACCATATTTATAAAATCAGAATGACAGCTCTTCCATTTCCCTCCAAGATATCTCTATGAATGCAGATACCAGAGAGCTCTCTCCAGCATCTCACAGGCAAACTCAGTTTTCTCCACAAGCATTTATCTCCTGAATTCCCTCTACAATATCAATGTTCCCATTTTATTTCCCTCCAGCCAATTCCCTGTATCCACAGTCACAGACCTTGCGTAATTACCACTTGAGATTTTCTGAAAATTAATTACTTTAACTCAGTAGCTACAACCCAGTGAGTATCATTTGCCCTGACCTTGGTTTCTACTAGTTCTGGCTCTTGGTTAGCTTTATCTTTTCAAGTATGTGTACAGAATAACAAGGGGAGGGGAGGGGAGGACCTTTGCTTCCACCAGTAATAACCTATTGTGTTTTACCCATTAAATCCCAATATCCACTCATCATGGTTTTCTATCTCATCTCCTGTACTGCTTGATGTAAGTTAATTCCTTTAAAAATCATCAGATACAAAATTCACAAAAGTTGTGAAGTACTTGATTATATGTAAATAATTTGCAAGAAGATTCACACCCAGTCCAAAGAAACCTGCTAGGAAGCATTGCGTATCAGTGGTCAAACTCAAAGTTCCCTATTCTGCAAGAATATTACTTCTGGCAGATATGGCTGATGTTGTGACAGGATTGCATGCAGCTCTGATGTCCACACAAACATTATGTTGTTGCATGAATCCTGTGAAAATTTGAGGATATGTTAATTTAGGACTTAATTTTAGCTTGAAATGTCATTATATATTAGACTCATTTTGGCTATAGTAACATGTCTGATCTATGTGAAACTAAGGAGACCCAGCTTTCAAATTATCTCAGGGAGGATTTATGACTTTTTACATCAATGAAAAAGGACAAGGAAAGAGTGAACTTCCACTTTGACTATTTTCAGCTGTTTATCTGGAGCAAGTTTACTGAACACTTTGCTCACAGAACAGCAGCATAGCAGTTTATGCAATGTGCCTCAGACATGAGTAAGATACAGGCATTTTTAAATGGGTAGAAACTGGGAAGTCAAACTAAATGTGAAAGTTAAAATCATTCACAGTTTATCATTCCTGTATGTTTTCTGTGTCTACTAACAGACAACACGTAGTTAGAGAACAGGCAAACTGGAAGGTCATTGTTATTTCAGTGTACCTTGCAAACAGAAACTAATTAATGTAAAAGAGGGGAAAAAAGTCTACAGCATGTCACCTAAGGAAATGCTGCTATCAGTAAATTAAAAATGTATGGCTTGAGCTGCATCACATCTGCCTACCTGAAGCTGTGCCTGTGAGTAGTGGGGAGGACCAGAGAACTGAAACAATGGATCCCAGATGGGTCGTGAGAAGAAAGTTAGTATTAATTACACAATTCTAAAAAAGCTACAGTCCCAGAAATCCGAGAATAAGTCTCTGCTCTTAGAAGATTTGTCCTAGATTACATAATTTAATTTCCTACTACTTAACAGTTATGAGTTACCACTTGGTGATAACAGTTATGTGTAGGAGTATGAAAATAATTATTATTCAACAGCTTATCAGTGTTTATTTCACTTCTATCTTTTATCACTAGCAACAGGAATAAATACAGAGTGAAATGAAAATTGAACTTTGATAAAATGGAACTTTTTCTGTAGTTTAAAAAACATCGTTCGATTTTTGCCTCTTTTTTTTTCTTTTGGGCCTTTCTGTTTTCTGTTCTACTCAAAACAAGAGGGGTTGGAAACAGAAGGAGGGAGCATGTGGGTCCACTTGAAATTGCTCTGTTTAGTACTTAGTGCTTGGTCACTTGACCAAAAAGGACCTTTTAACACCTATAGACTTTCTTATATTTGGATGTATGTATGAAATATTTGAATAAATGACTAGTTATTTTTGTGACATAATTACTTTCCATACTGTCAATAGACATTTTAAGTTACTTTGGGGATTTCTCTCTAACAATATGAGTAAGATTTTTCAAATATGTTTGCTTCTCTTGGGAGGGCATGTTTAATCCTACTACATATTCAGACTTTGGTGGTAATTCTGCTGTTTACTTATGTACCATTCCCCATGATGACAGTCTGAATTGTTAAAAAAAGAAACACAATACATTTGCCTGAAACAGCAGTTGTGGAGCTCAAATCCTATTTTCTCCTGTCATGAGCAGCTTTTCATTTTCCTCTTATTTATCACAGTGTTCTAGGTGTTTGAACCTGTGTGGTGTATTTGGGGACAATCACTGGCCACATCATATCCTCTCTGAGAATATTCTGTAAGTAAGGATGACTTTAGTCAGAAGCGAACTAGAATAGGACTTGCTGAGGATAGACAGATAAAAATGAAAGTGTTTGGTATCTCAGACCATGTGGAAAAGTTAGCAAACCACATGGCTCTCAGTGACCCCTGGTTTGTGAACCCTGACCCCATCTGATGTAAGCACTGCTGCTTCACTCAGTAGAACATTTCATACTGCAGAGAAACAGACTTGTGTGATCAGCAGCAAATGGCTGTCATGAAAAATGCAATGTCTGCTCTGGCCCATTCATTTTTAACTTGGCAGTAGCTTTGGAATACCCTGTATAGTGTTTTCTGGCAGGCAGAGGAAGTTTAAAAACAAGAAAATTTCTATCCCTTCCCTCTTTCTCTTTGCTCCTCTCTTTCACTAATTCCTTACTCATTCTTTCTAAAACAGACTTAGACTGCTGTAGAAACTGATAAATGCTAATAACAACATAATAGTAGCACATACTCGCAGGGATCTCTGACTCATTTTAATTTAAACATTGCCAGGTGCAGTTAATGCATGTGGTGATCTCCTTTATAATTCCCAAATTTCAGTTAGTTTGGTTAATTAATAGGCATTAGAGGTCTATGAAAACTGTATTCTAGTCTGTTGAGCTTCTTACCAGTGCCATTCATCATATTTCTGAGTGCAGAATAAAACAGTTAGCTGGTGAGATCCTGCTCACGGCTCTGCCTTTTTTCATCAGCTATGCTTTGTGTGGTAAATGGGCCTGTTTTCCCAATACTTAGTTTCACTATACCAGACTATCTTAGAAAACAACACAAGAGTCCATTACTTCTTTATATTTGCAGCAATGTTGCAACTCGTGATTTTCCTAGTGCTGGAGAGAATCAGCAAGTAAAAACTGGTATTCAGGAAAGCCCTAATCAATTACAACTAGCTCAGTCAAAGAGATATTGCATTTTAATTGAAAAACGTTTCAGACTTTCATGGATTAATTACAGCCTAGAGTCAGTCTGTCATATATAACAGAACTGTTCAGTCAAAAACAACTGAAGAAGGTAATAGCATAAACGAAATAAAGTGTTATTCTCAACGCAATCATCAGCAGAGAAAATTCAAAAATTGCTATCATTTGTCACAATTTACCTTCCTAAGGAATAAAACAAATGAAAGGGTTAAACAAATCCTGGTTTTGATCTGGGATACAACCTGGAGTTTTCATGTTCAGCAGACAACAAGTTTTCTGTCAACAGTTATTATGCCTTTTACTGTATTCCTACAAATAGAAGCTGAAATGAGATGCACTAAAATCCTGAAATTCCCAGGGAATGGTGAGCAAATCAGGGAAACCAGCACTCTCCCTCAGTTTTCAATTCCAAACACCTGACATATTATGTACTTTTTCTTTCCTGACACTTTATACAACTTGAAATCTAGTTGAAAATGTTATCCATGTGGGTGGAGATAAAAACAGGGTATTGTGTAAAGGCTGGAGCTGTCATTTGCACTACACTACAGTTAAGGAAAGGACACCCATTTCTCAGGTGGACACGGAGCATTGTCTCACCTGGGGTCACAAAGCCCTCTGCAACCAGTGAAGAATTCTGCACAGGTCTTTGAAGGAGGCAGAGATCAAAGTTATGGTGTGATTAGTGCACCAAAGTGCTGATTCCATCCTTAGCTCTCAGGGAGCCCATCACTCAACACATGGAAGTGCTGCAAAGGGGTGATGTAGTTATAGCACTCCTTTGTCCTGCACTAGCACTGAGTGATGAACGACCTTGTTTCCCCACTATATTACTTAACCTAATTGGAACTATGCTCTCAGCTATCTCATTACTTAATAATACCTAGAAATTTGGTACCTTCATCTTCAAACCCTGAGTAGTTAATTATTACTTATATACTCAATATCCATTTTTAAAATTAAAGATCTGTCTACATTGCACACTTTAAGTGCTTCATTTCCTTTTTTAAGCAATAGATTTTCAAAAAAGGCAGAGTGCTCAAGATTTTTATGCAGATACAACTCCTCGAGAGCATACATAAACCAGCTCTGCCCTAGGAATAGCCTGTACTGTGGCTGCTGGTCAGATGTATGAAAGGGGACAGATGACTCATCCACCAGCTCTTTATAAGAAAAATACAAGACAACTTCATGAAGCAGAATTATAGGCTTCATTGCTGGAAAGACTTTAAGGTGTAAGCTTTTGTTTTCTTTTGGTTTTCAGCCATATAGGTTTAATGTCTGAAAATCAGAATGTAGAAGGTTGTATGCTTTATACCAGCTCCTAAACCTGTTGGGCAAAAGAACTACCGAGTTAGTTATTCTGTATATATCACATCTGCAGCTGGACCAATGTTTTACCAAGGCCAGTGTAAGCAGCTTTACGTTCTAGTCTGATTCAGGACTTTGCTCAGAGGTGTTTATTTTTAAAATAAAATGTTTATATAATAATACTTTTCATATAATAATGTTCTTACAGTGGGGCTAGAATCTATATCGTGTCATAGAGTTAAATGTGCTCTGTTCCAGGAATAAGACTAAAAATGAAAAAGCTGAGATTATTAAATCGTCTGCTTCATCATCTGCTTTTCTTTTGGAATAACATTACAATGGCTTCTTTGCATAGATAATCATTTAACACCATGCAGCAAGAAAAATCAATAACATTTATTCTAATTTCATATCATGTCTTCAAAAATGAAACTCCATATTTGATTACATTTCTGCCAGCTGAATAACCTTCTTCCAAAATGACAAATGAGACTGCGCAAAAAAACAGGTCAGAAGGTCAGAAATTTCACTAGACCACTCTCCTGTTTTGAAACCTCTTGCCCTCATTTATTGTGTCTTCCCAAGAGCCGCTGGAGTAGCTGATGATGAAACCACCTGACTGAAGGAACTACATGATTCAAGTCTGCTCCCAGTCAGGAGCAGTGGAAAATAAAACCAACATCCAACCTATAGTATTAACTATCTGCATTCAGCTGTAAATATTGGCCAGTGAAAGTGTCCTTCCACCCCACAATCTTCCACGTGAGGATGCAAAATGATATAATCCACCAAGCAGACAGGTTTGCAAAAGGCTTGACCACCCAGCAGATACAAAAACAGCTGCCATGGCAATATCTTCTAGTTAGATTAAAATAGTCTATTTCCTCAACAAGTCCTTTAGAAATGGAGCTTATTTTAAATCCTTATGACAGTTTGAACTTGAAGGGTCTGAGTAGGTGCTTATATTTTTGAATCATTGTGGTATTTGAAAGGACAACCAGATTTACCCACTGCAGGTGAGTGAATCTGATTGCAAGCATCATAGAATCATAGAGTACTTTGGCAGGATACTTTTAACTAGACCAGGTAACTCAGAGACTCATCCAACCTGGCCTTGAACCTTTCCAGGGGAGAGGCACCCACAGCTTCCCTGGGCAAGATGTTCTAATGGCTCACTACCCCTACAGTAAAGAATCTTTTCCTAATATCTTATCTAAACCTACTGTCTTTAAATTTGAAGAATTCTATTCCCCCTTGTCTGTCACTACATGCTCTTGTAAAGAGTCTTCCCCATCTTTTCTCTAAGCTCCCTTCAGGTACAGCAAGTCCACAATTAGATTACTCCAAAGCCATCTCTTTTCTGGGCTGAACAAACCCAATTCTCCCAACCTTTCCTCATAAGAGAGTCAGATCAACTTGGCTGCCCTCCTCTGGACTTGCTCCAACAGATCAATTTCCCTCCTGAGCTGAGAATCCCCAATCTGGATGCACCACTGCAGGTGGGGTCTCACCAGAGACCTCAGCAGCCAACACCTGGAAAGAAAAGTTCTCAAGGTATAACGTGACAGGTGGAAAGAAGCAATAATGCTTAAAGAATTTAAGCAATAATGCTTAAAAAAAAATGCTCTCATTTTTCACTGTGTCTATCAGTCTGCCTCTTAGGACATTCTCCACTTGAACAACAGTGTTTCAGAGCTGCCTGCAGGGCTAGGAGGGAGAGTGCTTTGCATTTGGAGGTAGTAAACAAATAGCAAGACATGAGCAGCTGGGCAGGAAAATATTGCATTTTCTTTAAAAAGCTGTAAGCTCTTTAGAGACAATTTCCTTCTGGGTTACAGAATTTTCAAGGAGAAATTTTCTTAAATAACAATGCATGTCTCCTTACAATTCCTAATAGTTTTAAAGCTTGATAGATAATTAGCAATCAGTAGTTCCAAAGAAATTGTTCTTTGCCTTTGTACCAGCATTGGCTGATTTTTCAGTGCAGTTCATAACACTGCATGGTGTTATAAATGTGTGCAAATATTGGCTAGAAAGACTTTTTATATTTCTTTTTGAGAAATGGAGGAAGAATGAGTCCTTGTGGTTTTACTGCAGTACAGAAGACATGCTCGTCTGACATTGATGGATGGTGTCCCTAGATAAAGTTCCAAAGCAAAATGGTACTAAGGTTGTTAAAATGCTTTCCACAGTCTGTACTAGCAATGAATGATGGTTTTTCTGTCTTCTTTCTTGCCATGCGTGAAATGAGTCTCTGCCTCAGTGACTCCAGCTGCTCATCTGTGACCATTTCTGTTGCTTTCTTTGATGGAGGCTATAAAGAGTTGTGCTGTGGCAGCTCCTCCACAATATAACCACTGCATCAAGCAAAACCACAAGATTGCCTGTTTGGATGGGGAGATGCAACTTTACAGCTTCTTTCCAAAATCAACAGGCTGGGGATGCTGTCCTATCTATTATTCCTCTTACAAGCTTTGGAAAAATTCATTGAGGTTTAATTTACATGTTTTGTACTACCTTGCAATGGATGTTGCAGCAATTAGAAAGACTTTCAAGCATGAAAGCCATACCCTTCTCCCTCTGGTTGCAAATTCCATTCTAAAGAATGTTTTATTATATTTCAGCTACAAAATTATGATGCCACAAAACATTACAGTTACAGGCTAAAGTTCCAGACATGAAAAAAAAACTGTCTTTTTGACCATTTCTTTCTGTCAAGCTGTTAATCATGTACCTTGTTTTGGTACAATATGTAATAAACTGTAGATAAATATCCAACGCAAGTAGATAAATATCACAGCAAGCTGTAGACAGACTGGAGCAGTCTAGCAACAAAATACCTGTGGCACATATACATTTATATTTTCTAGCTTAGAGTATTTGCAAATCCTAGTTTAGAACTGAAATAGTTTTTGAGATCTGTAAACTAAATAATGGGATTTTAATGCACTTAACTAGTTAGAATTTTTCTTAAGTTTTAATAAAGGGATTTTATCTTCATTATTGGTTTTTATTTTTATTATTACCATATTTTTGCAATTGCACAGCTGTGAATTTTGGTGACAAATTGGCCCAATGTAGCCAAATATTTTCTTCTGTGTTTGTAAATTTATAAGTAAAAGATACTTAACCTAAGACACTCAAGTGTGAGAACTCCAAAATATTTGGTTGCAGATTAATTTATTTGTATACAAAATTAAGGGTTAATGACCAAGTATGAAGCTATGAAAAAAGCACATGGGCAATTTATTTCATCTTTATGTGTTCTACAAAATGTATTTGCTGTGTTGAAGGCATGCAAAGGTTCAGGGTCAATGAATTAGCAAGCAGCCTGTTGTACCATGTCAAAGAAAAGTGAATAGCCCCAAATTTTTCTAACAGTCTTAGTTATAAGAATACTTCAAAACACATTTTCTCCTTATTTTCCTGCTGAGTTACAGAGTTGAGCTTCACAGATAGAAAAAGACAAGAGTTATTGCTACTAATTAATGATTAAGACTAATCAGTTAATCTTTTTCATCTCTCTTGTAAGAGGCCAATTCAGGAAAAAAAAATCTACTCTTAGAATAAGTAGAAAAAACATCTGCGCTAGAATCCTAAGATATTTTTGATAGGCTGCTTGTGTAACATGACCCTTTTTCAAGTTAGTTTGAAGTAAGATGAAGCATTTTCCATGTTAATTCAAAGGCTGAGCACCTTATTGAGCAATCCCACAACGGGACATTATGCAAGAGTCCCAGAGCAGTACATAGGATCAGACCCAGTGCTCGTCTGGTATTCCAGGTCATCTACCAGACTGATAATTAAAAGTAGGAGTCTGGAAAGCATATATGGCATTTCCTACTAATACTGTTTCCTTTTATGACTATTTTCAGCTCAGAAAATTTCCTGAGGTCAATATGACTTAGGAATCCCACTTAGTACAACCAGGAAGCCTTTTCTTCCATTTAGCAGTTGCATTCATTCTTTCAAAAAGAAAGCAAATCTATTTTTAGATTTGTAGAGAGAGGATGAAACAAGGCAGCAGAACATGATTATTAGCAATCTCTCATGTCTTGAATACTGATTCTATCCTCTATCTCCTCTCTGTCTCTTTTTCCTAACAAGCAAGTCACAGGCTACAAGTTTTTCTAGGATATCTCCATTCTGGATTCAAGGATGGGAGGGGAGGGAGGGGGAGGGGAGGAGGAGGGAGGGAGCACTATTCTGTTTAAAGGAAAAAGGAAGGAAGGAAGGAAGGAAGGAAGGAAGGAAGGAAGGAAGGAAGGAAGGAAGGAAGGAAGGAAGGAAGGAAGGAGGGAAGGGAAGGAAGGAAGGGGAAGGAAGGAAGGAAGGGGAAGGAAGGAAGGAAGGAAGGAAGGAAGGAAGGAAGGAAGGAAGGAAGGAAGGAAGGAAGGAAGGAAGGAAGGAAGGAAGGAAGGAAGGAAGGAAGGAAGGAAGGAAGGAAGGAAGGAAGGAAGGAAGGAAGGAAGGAAGGAAGGAAGGAAGGAAGGAAGGAAGGAAGGAAGGAAGGAAGGAAGGAAGGAAGGAAGGAAGGAAAGGAAGGAAGGAAGGAAGGAAGGAAGGAAGGAAGGAAGGAAGGAAGGAAGGAAGGAAGGAAGGAAGGAAGGAAGGAAGGAAGGAAGGAAGGAAGGAAGGAAGGAAGGAAGGAAGGAAGGAAGGAAGGAAGGAAGGAAGGAAGGAAGGAAGGAAGGAAGGAAGGAAGGAAGGAAGGAAGGAAGGCTGGCTTTGGTGCCTCTGAGGCTTGGTGGAATGAAATGAGATTTGGAGAATCTTTTGAGCTTGATGTCTAAGTCCTTCCTCAGAGGCCTGTGAGGTTTTGGAATCTATACCTAAAGTCGTGATTCAATCTAGTACTACACGTTCTGCATATACATATTTACTGCTGTAACACCACTCCTTCTTTGCCATGCTCTTTCCCATGCAAGGGACAAGGCCAGCATCCCAAGAACACTGACCTCATTTATGGATCCTTTACAAGGATCAAGACTAATCAGGGCAAGAATAATTTTGAGGCCATGCAGTGCACTGGAGCATTAGACAGATGTCCAGTACATGCTGGTCAGACTGCCAGCAGTAAAGCCTATTTTTTTTATTCAATTATTGATTCAGTCTTTAAAAAGTGATATATATAACCACAGTTTTGTTGGTAAGCCAGCCAGTGTTAAGTGTATTGAGAAGTTAAGACATTCCATATCTACACTTTCTGAAAATGAGACTGCCAAGTCTTTTTTAATTCAAAACTTGTATATCACTTTCAGAGGTTTTAGCTAGTTAAAAATCTATTTACTGATCCTATCATGTATATGTCAAATATATATTTCAAGTCCAACAGGAGCAAATCCTGAAATGTCCTGAATAGTCTAGTAATAGACCTGTCTGACCTCAGTGCTTTACAACTGATTTCTCCAACATGTGAACAATAAAACCAATATCTTAAGTACTGACCAAATCCAGGTTCAGTTAAATGCTCACAGACCTGACCATCTCCCTTTTTAATTCAGTGTGTCTGTTCAGACATCCACTCTGGACACCACTAGCACATGATTAACTACATCAGCAGAGTCACTGTCCAGTGCAGTGTGGTCACAGATCAAAGCCTCTGAGACTACAAAGCAAGTGGTGAAGCAACTCTATGCCCATTCCAGTTGTGATCTAGTTTTCCTTCTAACTCCGAATTTTCTGTAAAGAGCAAAATCCTGCTTTTCATAATCACTTGATCCTCCATGTTATTACAATTTTTCCTGTTCTCCAGTGGATTTCAGTGCAACACTGTTTAATAATTAGTTTTCCAGACTTAATAACACTAGGAAAATACACTGGAAGTTTGTAACTCAGATACTGCATCTCACTGGTATTTATCTCTGTCCATATAAGGGACATTACTACATCAAATGCTCTTTACAAGCAATCCACTGCTTTCTTTTATAAGCTATATCCATTTGGGAGTCAGAATAGTGTGTATGGAGGAGAATATGAAGGCAAAGATCTGGAAAGTTTTTACAATTTTTGTCCAGTCCTAGAAGAGGTTCTGAATTCAAACAGTCCAGTGATTTCTGGAGTGTCAGCACTGATCATCAGCTGTTCAGCAAGAAAGAGACTTCGCTTTATCAGGAGAAGTTGGGATTGTAGTGATATATGCTCCAGAGGCTGCAGTGGTACACAACGTGCCACCCACCCTAAAAACCTTTGCTTGAATTACTACACAAGAACCTTTCCTCAACATCACTTTGCAGCCTCTGACTTCTTTGGAAGATGGTTGGTTTTTCTGCTGTACTTCACTTTATTTGGTTTGTGGTAGTAGCTAGCTCTATCAGTTTGTGAGCTCTGCATGTCCTGCTGTATATTCACTTTTCCAGGTCACCCACAAGTAAAGAAAGATGAAAGTGCTCTGAACTACCCCAAAAGCTCCTCTTAACAAACTTCCACGTGATCCTTTATTCTTTCCCACCTTTCTCTCTAAACATTAATAAGCTCATTCTTCATCAGGCTAAATAGTGTTTTGCACTTGCCAGCCTTACATGTGAGCTCTACCTGAGGAGCAGTGCTTGGGAATTTTGTAAAGAGTGTGTGTGTTATGTCTGACTCCTCACCCATGTCCTCTCTGACGCAATACTCACCAAGGCATTCATTAGGTTTGTTAACCAGACCTGCCCTTTTGCAAGAGACGTCAGGAAGCCCTGCCTGAGAATGAGTTCTGTGGCTAATTTAACAGAACCTGACCTTTTAGAGGAGGCTGGAAGGCCAGTGGAGTGTGTCAGTATGGGAATGGAGGAAAAATACCCATGCTGAAACTTGGAAAATGAGGAGAGACCTGTGTAAAACCTTTGGCTGAGCTCCGTTACATTGCACATTGAGATGGAAATCCAGTTTGGTATAAAATTATCATTGTACTACCTAGTAATATATGAGACAACCCAAGGATTTTTGCTCTGTGTGACTCCGCCATAACCATAGGAATGGCTTAGTCACAAAAATTGGTTGTCAAGAGAAATATATTTATTTCAATGAAAAAGAACTATTTCTCTACTGCTTTTTACAGAAAGTTACAGGAAATATTAATATCCATTTGCATTTAAACAATGTTATAATATTTGAATACGGAATTTTTGGTAGTATACTGAAACAAAACCACAATTACTACAGATAGGCAGAGAAGGGGCTTATGCTTCTGACACAATCGGCAAGTCATGTCCCCTGCTTCACAGCTGCCAATGCTGTCAGCTCTAGAGTCTCAGCAGGAGAAAATTTATACCAAGGAGTTGCATGAACAGGGAGAGTGGGAGCTCCAGCTCCCCTGCTGCTTTTCAGGATTTTCAGCAGTGTGTGTTTCTCACAAATAAACCGTTCCCAGCTGTCTGCCGCCTGCACTCCCAGCACTGTGGGACGCTATCCCCAGGCCCAGGTTAGGTGCTGGTGGAGGCTGGGTGACACATGAGACTGTCCCTGCGCGCCACAGATGACCACCAGTGACCTCCCTCCCACCTTCCCGACCCAGAGTGGTTGTTATGTTAGCACCCATCACCACCCCACCCACCACTCCCTCACCCTGCCAGGATGTGGTTGCCATGTCAACAGTCTGTTTGTGGCATCCACCCCAAGGAGGAAAAGGCTGGAGGCGTTGCCATGGAAACCATGCTGTCCTGAAGCATCAGTAGAGCTGGTCTCTTCCCCTCCTTTCTTCCCCCAGAATGTTCTGCCTTGAAGCTGAGGAAACCCCTGGGCGTGTCCTGCTCTGTCCCACATTCCTTCCCCACGGCTGCGCTGGCCCCCACTCACCTGGCAGCAGCTTCACCAGGGGATGACCTGGTGTGCAAGGGTGACCTAGAGGAGACCTTTCACTGTCACAGCACTGGAGCAGCTCTCGTCTGGGGACACAGACAATCCTCAGACAGAGTAATGTGAAGGACTCAGCTTCCCAGAGAACAGCGGAAATGAGAGGTCACGGATTGAATGGGTGAGGGAAGTGCTGAGTGCGTGACTGTGGGAAGATGCAGCAGGGGATACACATCTAGATACACATTCTCGGACCAGGCTTGAATCATATAGCAACAACAACCAAAAAGACCTTTTCATCTAAAAATACCTCCTGCCTTACATCACTCTCTTGAGGTTGAAAAAAGCTCCAGAAGGTGTGATTTTTTTTTTCAGAAAAGTTTGTTGGGGGAAAAAGTGTCTGAACCAATTTTGTAGAAAGGCTGTAGTAAGAAAGTGTGAAAAAAATATTAACAAATCTAAATATTTCAATAGAACATTAAAATACACAAGTGCTTTCAGCACAGGTATTTGAACAGAGAAAATCAAAGGTCTTGGCTGCACAACATAATGAAGCCCAGTTAATGAATCCCTGCTTATCCCTAGAACATCTGAATGAAGTGATTTGCTTAAAGGATCTCTCCTCTATCAAAGGGAGCCTCTAAGGGATTTGGGGAAATTGTATATTAAAGGAGTTTGCAGATAATCTGAAGAATCAGAATGCTGATATTGCAGAAAAAAGCCACCCCCTAGTTTAGGGGTCACAGGACACTCACACACACTCAATATTTGGCTTCTTACATGCACATTTTAGTTAGACAGTGATATAGTAAATACTAAATAAGAAGCATTAGCATACAAGATATATCAGTTCTTAGAAAACAGGATTGTCAAGAGTTCATGTGCATACTCTGAGATTAAAAATACTGACTTGACACTAACGCAGAGAAATGTACAATGTATTCATGCCAAACGAGTTCCTGCTGTGAATCATCCAAGGGGCAGAGATGGACTCTGCTCAGGGAGGAGCACTCTCCTCTTAACTGTTGTGATACATTTGCTGCTGCAAGAGAAACATTCTAGGAAAACATATCTAAGAGAAACATGTAACTGGAGATGACCTCACATAATCAAGAGGGCAACTCAGAAAAATGCCCAGATCAAGAGATTTTGTGTTGTACCTGCTAACAAAGACATCTTTGTATCTTACTTAGACTTTGAAAGAAGAACTCTTGTTCTCTAACTGGTATTACAGCTCAATTAATTGTCTGGAGTGCTTACAGAAAACTAGAAATCATCCTCTAATCTCATTCTAAAGGCCATTATTTCATTTGTAATTGGATGGATTTCAATCATACTTCTCATTAGGATCGAGTGGTTTCAAATCCATCTCAAAGCTAAACTTTGTGTTTTGCTCTCCTCTGTCCTCAGCATGTGGCATACAAAATTGGCTCAGAGTATGACATAAAAGATATGCAAACCATCATTCTTTTTCACTAGACTTAGGGCTTTATCTCTGGGGAAATCTGAATTTGTGTAGAAACCTCAAATTGTTCTATTATCTGTATTTATGAATATATGTCTTAAAGTAAGTATATGCAGTTTTTTCTGGACATCAGTCATCTAGACATGCCTAGGAGAAGCTTCTCAGTTTCACATATATATTCCTCATCCAATTTGAAAACCTGCCTTTCCTATTGGACTTTTCAATGCCTGTAGCAGAGTTTTTCTTTGGAATTATATGCCGTATGAAAAACTGTTTTCATCTGCTTATTTAATTTTTCCCCTTTCCTCCACAGTAAAACATTGTCAATTAAAAAATCCTTACCAGCTTTTAAACCAGTCATTATTTTACAGGTTTTAATTAAGGAATTCCGTGGCAGACTTGGATACATGTACTTTTCTGAAGTTAAATATAAGATGGATATGCCTCCTTTCAAGAAAATACTTTCTTCTGCAAAACACCTCGTGGAAATAGCACTGGTCCTACCATTAACTCTGCTAGGAATTCAAGAAACTTTGCAATCAAAGTATATTGATCTCAGTCCATGGGCCTTTCCTGAAGAACTTGCAACCTAAAACTGGGGATAGAAAAAGAAATAAGGCAGGGACACTAATTAAGGTGCATATGTCTTCAAATGGGTCTGTTTATTTACCTGATTCAAATTTCTTAGCTTAGTGCTACTGATGTAGCAGAAGAGAGCTTTTAGAAAGGAATGAGGCTAGTGGGGTGAAATTGGGTACTCTGTGTAGTGAAATAGCATGGAACAATGGAATTGAAGTTGGAGAAGAACCCAAACATGCCTCAGTTAATACTTACTAATTTAAATCTACATTTAAAAAGTCAGTTTGTTACAAATTTTATTAGAATAAGGAATTAAAGACAAACTCTTCCACAAGTAGCTTGAAAGAAAGCAAACTACTTGAGTGCTATGTGATGTGATGTAAAGAATGAAAATGAACAGGAAATTCTTCTCTGAAACATCAACTTCTACAGGAACATACATATTGACAAAATGACTGTTCATTTAGCTACAACATAGAGAATAAATTCCTATCCAGAAGCAAGAGAATGTTAATCTATTGCCATTTATTAATGTAATATGAAATTACCTCATTTCAAAGTAATTTCAAAATGCAAAAAGGAATCATTATTAAAATAAAATTCCCCATGATTTAAAACTGCATAAAAAGTTTTAAAGTAATGCCCTGAAACCATCACAGGATAATTTAATTGAAAAGCATAATTCTGGATTTTAAGAACTTCAAAAAGAGTCTGGTTGCACATTTGTTGCTGTCTGTGTGAATATTAATGATTGAAAGGCTTGAATAGCATATACAGATAAATTATATATATGAGATAAATATTTCAGGACTTTTATCTTGATTTTTCTGAAGACCTGTGTTTCTCTGACTAAGGCATTAGTGTGGCATATACTGTTTCAAATACGGATATTCTGCTCCTTCTACAAAATAGATAGAAAACACACATTAATAAAAGAGACCTCTGACTAAGATTTCATTCCCCTGAAATTTTCATGTGGGAAAACCGTCATTACTGCCACCCTGCACCTACTTTGATCTACTTTGCAGATTAAACAGAATGGCATTTGCAAGTATACATATTTACATGTAGGGGACAGTAGATAACATCGTAACCTCATTAGAATTAATATAATAGCAGAGGAAACATGACACGTCCCTGTACGGGAGACCTTTGTAGATCTCCAGCAAAGCCCCAGTTAAATTCTCTGGCATATTTCTTTCCTCATCCAGACATGGGAAGCACAACATACATATTTATACTCAGCAAATATTAGGTCAATTTTGAAAAGCAAAGTTCACAACCAATATAGAGCGTGGAGCTGTTTCATACTAGAAGGACCAATGAGCCCCTCTTGGGCAAGAAGATAGCAATGGGAATGAGACAGATTATTGAGAAATCCTAAATGACAGCAGTCTGAACAAAGGGAAGAATAACGTGTGGAGTTAAAAGGGACAGAGAGGCAGCTTCCAGCCAGCAGATCTGCACCACCTACCTGAAATACTTTTGCCAAATTGTCAAAAAGGGCTTGACCAGCGCTGACTTTATGCTTGACTCCCCTGACTGTGCCATTTTTGCTGAGGATGTTGACTCGCTTTGTACCAAACCCCTTCTCTTTAGTGGCTCTGACCAAAATGAGCAAGTCATCCTGCTCATTATCATTCTCATCGCACTCCGACCCCGTGTGCCCGTTCTGCTGCCCATCCACCTCGCTCAGCCGGCTGGTCTGGTCGGTCTCGGAGCTGCTGGCATACTCGGAGTCCAGCGAGTCGGTGGCCTCGCCGTCGGCGTACACCTCCTTCAGCACCCGCCCGCTGTGCGAGGACGCCACGCGGAACCGAACCTTCCTCAGCAGCCGCTCGCCGTCCGCCTTGCCCTCGCCTTTGAACATCGCCTCTTCCATGGAAATCAGCAGCTTGCATTGTTCCAGCGTGGTGCCCATTGCATTCGCCAGTTTGTCACACTTAACAACAATATCAGTGCTGTTTTCTGCTGACAGGGGTTCTCATATTAAACTAAAGAGGGCTCCCAAGAAGCCACTGCCGTTCTGCAGTTAATAATGGATGCATTTGTGCTATGGTTACCTTTAAACTAAAACCTGTAAAGTGATCTCATTAATTAAATATTAAAAGGACATTGTGTACTTTTTAGCACTAAGGAAGAAAGCACGAAAGGGAGAAATTATATTCATTGATTAAAATAAAAAGGGAAGGGAAGGGAAGGGAAGGGAAGGGAAGGGAAGGGAAGGGAAGGGAAGGGAAGGGAAGGGAAGGGAAGGGTTTGGACAATGCTCTCAGGCCCAAGATGTGACCTTTGGGGTGTCCTGCACAGGGGCAGGAGCTGGACTTTGATGATCCTTATAGGTCCCTTTGAACTCATAATGTTCTCTGATTCTGTGATACTGTAATAAACCGAATAATAGCAATTATATAAGTTTATGTGAAAGCAGTCTGATTTGCTAAAAAATGCAAAGAGGAAGAGTTTTTCACAAGATCTACAAAGTCAAAACTGTTTATGTTCATTGCACGTGGGGAAAAATGAAAAACTTTAGCACCCGAATCAATGATGAGCACATTTCTTTCATCAAAATGTTTAACTTCCCTACCAGTCAAACTTCATTCACCAAAGTCTGCTTTTTACACAACCTTATGGAGATATGGCAGGAGCTGCTACTTGATGGTTTTCAATGCTGACCTTTTCACAGACTGGCAGAGCAGTGGAGAAGCAATTAGTCAGAATTTGTTGCACATTTATTTAATAACACAATGTTATTAAATAAAACTGAGTCGTAGCTAGTACCACACAGCAACCACAGCGTATGTTCTGCTTTGTGAGGGACTGGGCAAGGGAATCTGAACAAGGAGTAGGAGAAAGCTAATTAATTGAGGCAACAAGGATCAACAATAAGAAGTAGAGTAACATGGATTCATCCACAGGGAATCACATTACCCTATCCTAATCACAAGCAGTGGCTCCACAGTGTTCAGCACCCAGCTCAAGATGTAAAAATAACCAACCCACTCTTGAGGTTTCTAGCTATGTCTACTCCATATCATGTAGTAGCACCTTAAACCCCCAAGCTGCTTCTGAGTTTGCATGATGATTCCTACTTACAGAGCTATTTCTGTGTTTTCTTCATTTAAAGAAAAATGCAGCATTAAGATCTCAATCCCTTTCTCACTTTCCTGACAAACATTCCCAAGACATTCTCTACAGTTTAATTTTCTCTCTAGACTCCTGAATACTGAATTGCTTCCTGAAGGCTGTGACCCCCAACAGGTGTAGGCATGAAATGAGTCCCTAGATCCTCAGCCAACCCAGAATGGTAACACCTGCACTCGCAAGCAGCTGCAGAGCTTCAAGCATCTGAGACTTTCTGGTAAAGATTTTAAAATGCAGGTTCAAATCTTTCAATAATTATGTGGGGGTTATTTTGGCTTTATTTAGAACAAGAGGCATGAAAATATTGTTCTTCAGCCCAAATAAAATCACGATTTTTCAAGGCTGAAATCTAAAATTAGTTATCTCCCATCCACAAAATGGAAACACGATTAGTGGCATTTCATAGCACTCATGGTTGCCCACTTCTTTCTACATAGGATGATTCACTATATTATTAATTATTATAATTAATGCAGAAAAAATAGGTAAAATTAATAAGTTATGAGAGTTAAAATATATTGTTACTTATCTTTCAAAGGGAAACATTTAGTATCAAAGTCTGTACTAATATTGAATACAGTTATAAGAATATTTGTGAAATTCATTTGAGGAGGAGGATGCTGAATCACACTGATTGTCACAGCCACTTGCCCACAGGAGTTTTGACAAGAAATATATTTCATTAGTACTGAAATGTGACTCAGAACAAAGAACATTCTGTAGAAGAATGAATAGTTCAAAGTATCTTTTATGGAGTTATACAAACAGGGCTGCAAGATACCTGGAGAAATTACTTAGCCTGCTACCTATGCTGAAGTTAACTGTATCATAGTACTTCTTAATGGCTTGGAAACCTGCAGTAATTTACTTTGTTCATATTCATTTTTATTTAAACAACACAAGCCAACTGTCTTTCAATTAATTGCCACCCATTTAAAAAATCAGATCTTCTATAACACACATACTTTGCACAAAAATTTTGTAATACTTTAATCTTTTCTGATTGGCACTATATGTCATTTAACAGAAACCATTTTACTGCTGTTGCAGGCAATGAGTAAGCTTGTGTTGTCTGGAGCACAAATAACTTGATGCTACCTGAGTGACTTAGAAAGTTAATGTAGCATTGAATAAATGCTGAATTAATCAGTACCACATTTTAAAAACACTCCCAATACTGTTCACATCTTGTACTCTGTTAGTAGGAAATTAGCTCATTGTTTAGTTTCATGACAATTCCATTATTCACTGGGAAATATTTTATGTCTGGTTATGACAGATAAGGAACTGTATGCACAGTTTTCTCTGCAAAAAAAAAAAAATTAAGCAAATTGGAGCGTGCCTCTTGACAGAAGAATTTAAATGTGTAAGACTTGATCCTGGTGTTCCAGCTGTGGATCTTCTGTGAGCAAATTAGTGACTTTGGGGCTAAGGGCACATATCCAGTAGTAAACAGATTAAGACTCTAAACAGGTTATATACATAAGACATTTGAGAGTTCAAAAACCTGAGATGCACATATTTGTACCATCTGCCTGGGTGTATGTTCTCAGCAACAGCAGAAAGAATAAAACTTGACTGAGCATCCCTCTTCCTCCTGTAGACTAAAACTGTATTAACTGTCTAAACTCACTCTATTTGTGCAGTTTGATGCTGCACCTGCCAACTGTTTTATTTCTGTTTATCATTTTTAGCTTTCCTACACACACTTCTGTTCATTCAAACTTATCTCATTTAATGAGCAGTATCTGTTAAAAACTCTGGGGTTTTGCAGTAGTGAGATATTTCTGGTCCATAATTGTTACTCTTCCTGAATCCTTTGGCTATTGTAAGATTTTATTTCTGCTTAGTTTGGTTCTAATGTTCTGCCACTGATTAATTTGAGGACGGGGGTTCCAGCAACCATAAAGTCAAAGCACACAGGAAATAAAGTGTCTCTAGAGAGATTGTGCCAGAATAGAGAAGCACTCTGTAAAAAAAAGAGCAAATGCTTATAAATAAGCTATTTCATCCATTCCTTTTTATGTGACTGTTTCATTTCACAAGGAACTGGACCAACACATTACACTGATGCTGTGATAAATAATATGGCTGCCAATAAAATCCACAGATTTATCATGTTTAATATATCACTAAGTTGAAAGAAACAAAGAAGATGATGATTCTGCTAATTGTTGACTTCTGCTTGACATAGAAGTAAGATACCAGTACTAGATGAAGACCAGGGGACAGATGCTGTATGTGGAAAACTGAAAGACAAACATCTACTCTGAGACTGACACCTGAGAAGTCACACTCCATGAAAGAAGGTACCTGCAGAGGCAACTCATTATATCTTTCATCCATGACAAAGTAGAGAAGTATAGATAATAAACTTAGTCTCAATATTTACCTTTCAAATCAATCACATTAGGTCAAGCAAGGCAAAGTCTTTAATACTTTTATAATGAAAAACTAAGCTAAAGTAGCAATAACATTCTGCCAAGTGAGACCCTTATAGCTGTACCAGGAAGGAAAAAAAACCCAGAAGAGAATAGAAGGAAACTATAATCTCATTTATAATTCTGATGTATTTTCTTTAATGTATAGGTAAATATTGCTGTCAGATTTAATCATACATATACATATTTCAATTTCTACACCTTACACAAGTAGAAAATCTCCCCTAGGTGTTCCATTTCACTAAGTTTGGAGCACTACCAGCTTTGGCTCTGGAAACAACCTCAAATCAATAACATTAAATTGTAGCAAAATGTTTGAAAGAGTATCTAGACCTGTATTGAGAAGCAAAGATTGTTTGCACTTTGCTGAAGAAGTGTAGAGCGTGCTGTTTGAAATTACTATTAAAAATGTACCTCGTGGCATTCCCATGGATCAGAGACTAAAAGGTATAAAAAAATAATAAAATTTCTGACATTCAAATATCAGCAAAATGGAACCTGAATCATGCAATGAGCCTTCAGGAGAGAATATGTAAAAAACAAAGAATAAAATGGGCTGAAATCAGACACTGCTTTCTTAGTTTCTGAACATGTGACCATTTTAATAGACCAGTTTACCCTGTGACAAAGCACTATATGCTCGGCTTTGATGCACAGTGTGTGCAGGGCCATTTTGTGTGATGTATTTGCAGGTTACTGAGTATATATAACCAGTCTGTAGGCTGACTTGATACCAACCACACTGGTGTCATTCATCATTAGACAGACGGTATGAATTCACAGTGACATGTCTTGTGATAGTAATTTTTTTTTCACTCTACAAAGGACTGTTTGCCCCTGTCTCCAACTCTATTACACTGGCAGTAATCAAAAGCATATTCTGTAATCTCTAATTCTTAATACAAAATTAGCAGAGTAATCATCAGGACACAGACATTCAAAGGAGCTGGATTTCCCTCCTGTTGTTGGGGAGCAGGTTTGCAAAAGCATGTGTGGTAAGCTGAATTCGTTCATTTTGCTACAAGTAAAGCTTGTGAACAACATGCTCTATGCTTTAGAGATTACAAAAGCAAATAAATTGAATAGTGAATGCTAACCAAACTGTTTCTATCTGAGACAGATTTAGTGCATTTCCCACTTGTTCAGAGAAGGAATATTCCCGTTTGCTAAGTCAGCAAAATATCTGTCTACTTTCCTGCAGGTCCAGAATCACTTTTTGACTGTAGTAAAGTTCATGAGGACACTCAGAGCACATTCAGGTCCCCATCAGAGAACACTTGCATCTGGCAATAGTTTGTCAGGTTTAGCACCTGCTAAATGGAAATAATACAGACAAGAACAAACCAAGTATACTGGTGCTATTGTAATGCCTAATTATTCATATGGTGCTTTACACTGTCATTTCATTTTATTTGTAGATTTCATTTAACTTCTGTTAAACAATTGTTAGACAATGTCAAGGTTTTTGTGTCTTTATTTTTGTTTACATTAGTGAATTGGGTGCAATTGTTTTTCAACTTATATAATGAAGGAATTAAATTAATGAGGAAATCAAGATCTGTGTCTAGGCATGCGCACAAGTGTACAAGGACCTAGAGAGACACAGGGAAACTTTCTGCTATCGTTTTGGCTAGGGTGAGCAGAAAGCATCCATTTCCAAAATCTTTAGAGAGAAATGCTCTACACTGCATTTGGAAATGCAATTAGTGTCCTGAACTTGAAATTCACAGCCATTTGAACAGTTCATTCATTTCTATTCTTCCCACAGTAGATCTTCATAGAAGTCAAGCTGCTGAGCTAAACAAGAAGCAGCAGTACATGAAAAGCTTCTGTCATTATATGGTACTTCTAGACTTAATTTTTTTATTTACTCTGGACAAAGTAAAGGGTCAGCTATTAAATATGTTATATTTCATCTGAGTCATGCAAAGCAAAGACCAGTTTTCTTTCAGGAAGGCCTGGAAAACACTTATAGCCTACTGACTGCAGTAGTAAGAATGGTGGCTAGAAATTTTGATCCATACCAGATAGCTGATAACAAGCACTACTGTTTGTTACTTCTCTTGCCTAGCTGGTATAAAAAGATATTGTTTGTAGCTCTTTCTTTTTCTAGTCATGTAAGTGGTCACGGTAACAGATGTGTAAATGTTAGCTGTTTCTCCAGAAGCTCTAGCCTGTAGCTAGATGCCAAAGTTTTTGATGGACACAAATTTTACAGTCTAGATTAGAACTGAATTCCTATGCTGAGCTTCATTAAGACCTTTGCTATATCTTCTCCTGTGTTCTATTTGAACAGGAAAAAATAATGACAGAAAAATATTTCCATTAGAGCAGTAATTTGTAGAGGAAAGAAAAACTTTGTTGTGAAAAAAAAGTCGTGTGAAAAAGAAGCATCAGGGAGGAAAAAAATCTTCAATTCAGCAGAGAATAAAAAAAGCATGTTATAAGATGGACTCAGCTAGAATGTTCCTTCACATGATGCATGGGCCAGATATTAAAACAGACATTTAGTTCCACCCATCCTAACACCACCAGTTTCTGGGGCCACATAAGCAGTCAAGTTGTTCTACTTGGGGGCAGGATGAAGTACAGAGAATGCACCTTTCCACCAACCCACCTCCTTACTGACAGGCAAGTCCCAGGGAAGGACATCTGCATGCCAGAATCCAGCACAGAACACATCTGAGGGTCAGCTAAAGGTTTGCTAGGCTGTGGAGCAACCATTTAAAAAAAAAAAGGAAAAAAAAACCACAAAAATGTTGTTTTCTGTCTGATGATTCCAATGGCTCTGCGCGAGCTCTACTGAGCTTGCATTCACTGTAATTTACACTGTAAGCTATAGGTAGGGCTGTGTTGAGAAAGAAAAAAATTGAGATTAGAAGATAATAGCAGAGCAAAATATTTGTACACAATTCTTGTAAGTCCTCCTTAAAATTCCTAGATGCGAAAATGTCTTCCCATATTTTTTTGTTTGAAATCTGACGTAAAATCTGATACCACTTCTCCATCACATGTCCCAATCCAAATACCAAAGTTTGGAAGAAGAACCTACTGCAGGAAGCTCTGATTCACTAGGAAGAATATCTCCTCCTGTATCCGTAATGCATTCATCATCATTTCAATGACTAAGGAACAGCCAGGAACTTTAAAAAGAGGTACATTCTTTGCTTGTAAAGAAAAAAGACAATGACAGTTTTCAAGGTATGTTTCAAGTATTGTAATCAGTCCTTCTTCATTGCAAACAAAGATGAAAAAGTCAGCATGAAAGCTTCAGAGAGACATTTCCATTCTCAGAGCTCCACATGAAACAGTTTCAGCAGCAGCAGCAGAGATTCCTGAACCCTGTCCTGAAATTCCTCATACATCTATTTCTCCTAGCTCCTACTAGAGATAGAGGCCATCTTTCTGTGTTTGGCTGGTTGAAAAATATAAATAAGACAAGTATAAGGAATAAAAGGACCTGGCATTCTGTTACACTGAAAAGAACTCTAGTGAAATTCAGTTTAGCGCTGCTCTTTCTCATGTGATTCATAACCATTTACTAAGTACCACAAAGTATGCTTTCCAGGTTATCCATGTTTATGGATGGCTTGTCTGAGTAGTATCATCTAAATAAAATTTCAAATTCTGTCAGACTTCTGTCATCTTTTGACTCATAAATATGTGCGCATTTCAGACACAAAATCCTTATAGCTCTTTTTATAAAGTAGGTATGTTAGGCCTACATGTTGCTTTCAGCATTTTGGACAAAGTCCAAGTAGATCCATCAAGACAAAGACCAGTATTTTGACAATACTGAGACACTCACCACTAAAACCAGAAGAAGGGGACAGACAGGATCCACAGGATCCACATCATCTTACTTTTCCTATTTCTTTCTCCTTCTCCCTCTCTACCTCACATTTACTGTTAAATTAAAATCCATGCTATTGACTTTGGTACATGGTCTCATTTGCACCTTAATTTGGGCAGAGACATCTCTCTAATAATTTCAATAACTGATTCTTAACAAGGTGAAAAATTCTGCTGCTGAGTATGCAAATATCTACCATAACCCTTGATCTGACTTAAACCATGTATCTTGCATGCCTCCCTCAAGCATTTCACTATGTACTACTTCTGACATTTATTTTTGAGCCAAAACCATGACTACTCGTCATTTATGGCTTTCATGGGAGAAAAAAATATATTCAGTGCTTTCTTCTTATCATTTTCTTCTCCCCAGAAGACCACATCATTATTGTGATAGTAACCAGCAGATACTCTAGCAATAATAATATATAATAATGTAGTTTAGGTCTCATTTCATATCCAGAAATAAAAGTGATGAAAATAAGATAAAGGACTTTTATTTAGTTCTATTGTTACTAGTTGATGTCACCCCTATTATTCTTGCTGCAGGTTTCCTTCATTCAAAACTTGATAAATCTCTATATATTTGTTCTCCATGTCTTCAGTTTTTTCAGCTGAGACAAGAAAAATTTTTTGAAGTTGGGTTTTTTCCAAATGCTGTTGACCATGACATCAAACTGACTCCTATATTAAGAAGGTGATTTGCATGCAGCGTGATTCCCCATAGAGCCATCAGCTGATATGTCATCCAATCCCTGAATTGCTATGCTGTTTTTAATTTAACATGGATATCAATTTTTGTGACAGAAATATTTCTGTATATACAAATATATTTAATCCTAGATGGTGTTTCATACAGCCTTCAGGATATCAGAAACAGGTCAGCCTTCTCTTATGTGCCTCTGGGGAGAGTTTAATAGCCATGACTTCCCAAAGGTAAATCATCATGACATCTGGAGGCAGGAGAACCATTCATGGACACAGAAGAGGTGAGACTGGTTTGAATTTTCCACCTGAAAGTGAACCATAGCACAGTCTAGAGGCAAACGGAGGAAGACCAGATAGAGGGTATTGGTCTGTTTAATGGCTGAGGCAATTGCAAGAGGGATGAATCATTAAGTCACTCAGGCTCTGTTTTCTCAGCAAACAAATGGGGAATCACCTCATTCAGTCTGAATCAGAGAAACCCTTACTGTGAGCAGGGAAACAATGTCAGCAAATGCTTGTCTGGACTGACTGATGAAACCACTCTGAAGCTGGGTGAAATCACTGCCTTATACCAAGAGAAATTGAGAGCATAGTCAGTGCAGATGAGCAGCCTGGGCAGTGATTCACCCGCTGGCGCAGCATGTCAGGCTCTGTCATAGCCAGGCTCTGGGTGACGCTGGCACTCTGCAGCCCCAGGCAGGTGGAGGAGGGCTGCAGAGGCACCAGCAGCTGAGGAGGGAGGCTTCCTTCTCTGTCTGCCAGCAGAGAAACAGCTACTTTTTGATCTAGAGGAAGGAAAATCTTGGAAGGACAGATTACGGGTTTTTTTCTTCTGGCACTGATTGTTTCAAAGCCATTGGGAACAAATGATGCAATGAGAGGCAGGTTTTTCCCCACACTGGCGTGCACAGTTGCTATCATAAATCTAGTTATTTATGATTCCAATTCGCAGTCACGTCCCTGGGCCATTCATTTGCTATTGAAAAAAAGAGATGACAAGCATTGTCTAAAAGGATATGCACATACCATAGCACCAGGGAAAAAATTAAAATATGACGCCTTCCCCCTTAGCTACCCCTAATCTCTTTAGTGACTGCTCTTTAGAAGTGGGAAACATTGATGCACTGAGTACCCAGCACTCTGATATTTGAACACTGTGTAATGGGTTGCTGCGTACAATATAATGAATCATATCTCTTCAGTCATATATTCTTGTTATTGTTACTATTATTATTATTATTACTATTACTATTATTATTTCAGTCTTACTTACCAAGTATAGCCACTATACTCCATTCTTACCTTGTTTTCTTTTCATTGCAGCTAGGATTTTGGATACTTCAGCTGAGTTAATTCAATTTACAGGCTCATTAACCAGACTGCAAATGAAAGGGGAAGTCAGTGTATCTCCACAGGAATTCTAAATATCAGAATGGTCTCTGGGTCTTAAAATCTCAGGAGCTTCAGGTGCAGCATCAGTCTGATTTCTTATACTTGCAACCCAAAATAGTATCCAGCAGGTTAAAAAAGTGGCAAAGAAACCGAAAGAAAATTGTAGCTCTTTTTCCTCCACTAAATACAAAGCTGCATGTCATTTTCTCCATAGGCTTCCTGGCCAAATCTTTACAAATAAAAACTGACTTGCCAAAAGGCTTGTATGCTGAATATTTTTTTTTAATCTTAAAGCTGTTTCAAAACAAAAGAAATATTTTTTTTTCTCTCTGAATCTTTGTATTTCTAGCTATATCTTGATTTGTCACTGCTGAGAGACACTGACAGCATTCAACACTGTTTCCTGAAGGCTTGTGTAAGGGCTGTATCCTGAGCCTGCCTGTACAAGCTTTTTCAATGTAGCCAGCCCCACAGCATTATTCTTATCACATTGCTATTCCACCATTTAGTTATGAGATTCTTTCTGTGAGTGGGAGATTCCTTCATTTTTCAGCGGCTTTCTGGTTAGGATACCTTTTGGAGGGGCTTTTTGTTTTGTATTGAATTGTTTTGGTTTTATTAGTTTAACTGTTAACTTGCTATTTCCAATTTCTTTGCTCCATGGAGCTGAATTATATAAGTTCCCAAAGCATGCAGCCTTCAGCAGAACACACATATAAAAATGACTATTTCTTTTGTCATGTGTATTCATCAAAGACAAATTCATAATGCACATTCTCATTTTCTTGGGTTTTTACATTTGAATACATTTGAAGTAAGTATTCTCAAAGGTACACAATTTCAAACCAAATTTTTGGTGAGGATTTGTGGCAGTCCTAATTCTAAGTAAGCTCAGCAGGAACTAAAACTGCCTTCTCCCCCCCCCCCATCAATTATGTTAAGCTCAAGATATTGACTGAGCTGCAGCACATTTAATTTTAAAGTTTACCCTTAGTCTCCAGTTAACCACACACGCCTCAAACAAGCCCTGTTCACAGGCAGTGGCCTTTATGCCTGGCATTAAATGCCTGGTGACTAAATGTCACCTCTTTGACTGAAAAAGCTATTTCATTGTACAGAACTGTCCCTGGAACACTGAGCAGCATAATGATTCCTGATAAAATAGGTACCTGAGATGTCTGATACTGCAGTGAATTTTCATGGACATGCTCTGTCACTAGAATGCCTTTACTTTGGTCTCCAAAGGCATTTATTGGATCCAAAAATTGCCTTTTGCTGGGACTTCAATTCCAGACCAAGTAATTTGTGAGATTTACCCTCACAAATCTTTCTGTATCTTACACTTTGAGGGAGAGTTTCTCATTTTCCTGCAGCAGGCTTTGTTTATTTTCAACAAAAATAGCCCAGATGAAAGCTAAATCCACTGGGCAGGCGAAGACTCCTATTCAAAAAGTGAAACATTTTGGTAGTTTATCTCTAGTGCAGAGATCAGATTTAAGGATAACCCAGTGACTGACACAAATCAATCTTAGTTATCAATGGCACTTCCTAAATGTTCAAATCTACTGAGTCAAGTCCCCTAAACCTGAAGACTGGGTAAATATTGTGCAATTTTAAAATGTGCATATTTCTTTTCTCTTTGATCTTGAACTCAGTTGTTATTTTCAGACCTTTCCTTGCAAAAACATGGAGAACCATCACATTTTTTCAGAGAAGCTGAGATCTCCATGCAATCCTTTTACTTCAGCAGTTATACAGTTGTCCAGGACCATTTCCAGTTAGATTTTGAGTAATCATATTTTTTAGTCTTGTGCTGAAGATCACCACTCATTGTGATACAACAAAAATGCAAGAATTGCCAAAGCTATTATCTTAGGGTGAGTTGCAAAAGGGTGCATACAGCACCTTGCATCCCTCTTGAACCTCTTTTGCATAGTCTGTTGTGTAAGGATAGGCCAGCAAAAGATATAGTCAGTAACTCACATAGCAAAAGTTATTCCCTTCTGTGAGATCTCAACACCTGGCATCCAATCCATCAGCCACCTGGTTACATGGATTTCTACAGTCAGTTCTTGCCAGGCCCACATTACCACAGTGGATAAGCACCTAATCTTACTTTAGAATATCTTCACAATGTGCAAAAACATTCACCATCTATCCCCATTGTTTAATCAGGGAACAGCTGGATAGCAAGTTGCCACCCCTTGCTGTGGGAGGACTCCAGATGTGGAGGGACCTCAGGGATGAAGTTCTTTACAGAAGCTGGATACAGAACTATCTATAGTTCACATGTCATTTATTGTCCTATTTTAGTGATAGCATTTTAATATTTAATTACAGCTCAGGTCAACACAGACCTTTCTCAGAGGGATGCTCTGATTGCCTCCTACAGGGGTAAGGGAGACGTGAAGGTTGTGTGAACACAGTAGGCAGCTAATGGAAGAAGCACTCTGACCTTTGAAGTAAACATAGATTCTGTGCCATTTCCCAGGCACTCAGTGATACTCGGGCACTTCAGTCCTGCTGGACAGACCTAAATCTCATAATAGGAGATGGGGTTTCTGAGCAGCTCAAAGACTACACAGTAACTGTGGTACTGTATGGCATTTACCTGAACCAGCCCACTATTAGTGCTCAGATGGCTGGACCAGTCTTTCTTGATGAAAAAGTTGAACTCTAGACCACCTGTCAAATTTTACTTTTGTTGTTTCAGTCCCTCTTCCCTTTAAAAATGTCACAGGCACCCAGTAAGGCACGGGGTTAAAGCCTCACTGAGTCAAGAGAGGGTCAAGTGGTTTAAGTGGGGGCTTTTTTTGCCTCTCCCTTCAGCAGCTTGACAGTGGAGGGCAACACAGAGTACAGCAGGGAATCAAGTTATAATTTGCATGAGCAAATGGGATAAAGTTCCTGTCAGAAACACTGACAGGAACTAAGGGCAGGGTTCTTCAGTTTTGGAATCTCAGCTATAGTTTTGGAATCTCAGCTAAAGGTTTTGTTTTAAATACTGCTTTTTAAAAATAGTATTTGTCAAATCTGGAGGGGAAAAAAATTCTCACAGAATGACTTTCCATGCTTTTATGAACTCTGTATCACCATTATTTGTTCATGTAATATGGATTTCTTTCCTGGTAGACAGGGTTGTCAATTTTTATGAACATTATGCCCCAAATTATACAAGGAATGCTTTAATCAAACACTGTATCTGAACACCTTAGAAATTTGTACACTTTTGGCTACATATATTTGTGTTTCTTAGGGCTTATTACCTATTATTTGATATCATTCATAGGCCTAAAAAAATGTTCATTCTAGGATAAAAGTCATCACATCATAGTGTGATGATATTACTTACAAGAATACCATTATTGTGTTACTGAAAATACATATGTGCTGTAAAATGCTGCTTTGTACTGATAAATAATTGATTTGAATAAACATTAAGTTTAAATCCCAGTTTTGGTTTTATGTGACTGTGGCTGGAGTTAGATGTACACACATGCACACTCACTGGAATGAAATGCATGAATGTGTCTTGTTATTTTCCTAAGATTGTTTTTTTTCTATTTCTATTGTCCTTCTAAGATTGTTTCCTCTCTGTTGATGTATTGTTGCAGCCCTTAATTCATAAGACTACACTAGCCAGCACGTATGACAGGTTTCAAGAACTAATAGGTTTCCTTGGTGCACAGAAATCTAATTTGGTGCCATCAGCTAGAGCCAAGAATCTCACTGCACCTTACAGTAAATTAAAAATGCTGATGTTCTTTCATTTTTAACAAACACATATTGATGTATTTCACATGTGTATCACAACCTCTTTGCCATGTATTGTTCAATATGACAAACTATTTGCATGTGTGTTTCAGTGTCAAATTTGAATTTGACACTTCTATCTTCCTTCCTCTGTCCAAACTTCCCTCATCTTGAAACATTTTTCTCTGACTTGCAGGCACTGTTAACAAGAAAATAAAGCAAAGTGAGAAAGATATTAATTGGTATAATCATTTCCATTTGTTTCATATACAGTGATTTCATTAGAAGCAAATATTTTATTATGACAAATTCTCTGAAAGCCTTTTAATCAAATGCAAAAATCCTGGCAAATGAAGTGGTCAAAGCAGAAACATTTGCATATTAAGCAAAGTTTTCACAGTCCTTTTTGTTCTCCACTGCTCTGATCCCCTGCACATCTGCCTCCCCACCACTCAAGCCTTGCTGCTTTGCCTGTTTCTTTCTGATCTCTTTTGTTGATCCTTCCTTGGAATTTCTACACTTTACAGTAAAATAAAATTATTATTTAGAATGTCTAGCTTGTAAACTCCAGCAATATACATATTAATTTTCAGAAAGTCCTGATTTATCAGCTATAAAAAAGAAATGCATCGTTCCTCTGACTGGAACAAGATAGATCACAGCCAAGTCATTTCCCACCAAGTTTTCAAACTAATTCGCTGTTTCATGATCAATAGATGGTGTAATGCAAGAAGTGATTTCATACTTCTCTGGGTCCTGTAATAAAACAGTTTTATTACACCAGAATTATATGTATTATCCTCAAACTAACTGTAGAACTTCATGTGCTATCTTGGGAAACATACATATTCCTATAGAATTGGCTGATACTTTAACAGTGCTTTTTTTTTAGAGTTTGACCTGACAAAGTTATCTGTATTCAGTGTTCCTAAAAACCTACTATTTTAGGGGGGAAAGTGTAATATTTCATTTGATCTGGGCATTTCAATTATTGTTTCCTTTGCTGAAATCAAGAACAAAACAAAAGTTATGCAGGAATAAGAAATTAAATTACATTTACAAATGTAGCTTGAACTGAGGCAATGATTGCAATGCCCATTGATTAAACTAATTTCTTGTTTAAATATTCAAACAATCTGACAAGGCAGAGAGTAATTTTGTACTTGAAGTCCAACACTGCAAAGTAAGAGTTGATATTTGCATCTTTGCTTGTTTACATATGTTTCCTTTTGGACACTGTTGATTTACGAGTCTAACTCACACTCTCTAGATTGCAGGATTGATATATATAATATTGAAATAAAGATTAAGCATTTTATATTTAGCAACACATTGCTAAGTAAGTAATTGTCTAATAATATAATTAAATAATAGGCATATCACTATTACTGATTTAGCTGCATAATTTTGAATAATTATTGCAGACTATTTTAAAACTATCATCACTCAAGTATGGCTGCAAGTCCATCTATCTTTACCATACCCCATATCAAGTCTTTCAGACATAGACATGATGGAAATCTCTGTGGGTTTTCCAGGAGAGCTCCCTCCAGCACCCCAAAAGATAGACCAAGACCTCAGTCTACAAGTCAGCCTCACTGTTTGTAGATATCTTTGCTCCTGGCATCAAAAGGTTGACCCCCTCCTGTGTGCCTTACCTGATATCACTCCTTATTCCAATTTATTCCATTTCCAGAACCACCTTTTTGCCACTCTTGCATCTCCTTTCCTTTGACTAAACACTTCCTTAAGAGCCAGAGGTGGACCAGATTTTTGCTTTAAGGCATAACTGCCTCCTCTTCACCTTTGAGTGTAGTGGACCTATCTGGTACTTGTAATACCCCAGATAGTGTAGAATCCTTCCTCTTGGTGCTAGAAGTCGGCAGCTTCCATCCTGTCACTTCTCCAGAGGTTGCACTTACCAGTGTGGACACTGTGCACCCTTTTATCTCCTCTTACCTCATCCTCACCTGACAGCAGCAGGCACCCTTGAGTTTCTCAGAGGTTTCGCAGCCATTATCAGTGATCCTGGATCTTGTTCCCAGAAGGCCCAGAAGCTCCCCAAGCAGAACTGCCACATCTGCAGCTGCCTCTGCTGCCTCTGTTAGCTGTGCTCATGACAGTCCCCATAGCAGGAATCACTGAATCCCTGCAGAGTAGCTCAAAGAACACAGAGACCCAACAGCTTGGACCAGCTCAAAGAAAACCAAGCCCCATGAAGCTTTGTAGAAGTGAAATATCAGTTAGATAACTGGAAGTACCTGGAAAAGCTTAAGCAATCTCTGTATAGGTAAGTTCTGAATGCTGTTATGTTTTCCTATGGCTGTTTTCCTAGACCAACCACACTACAAATCTGAATTTAAACTCTGAATATATACTAAATATACTAAATTTAAAGTATATGTAAGTATACTAAATTTAAAGTGTTTCTTATAGCTATGTGTTTGCAATCCTATGATACTGGTAGCAGAAGTAGGGCACAAAAGCCTTTGCCCAGAGCCTGAGCTATTTATTATATTGACCTGATGCTTCAGGTTATACACACTGACATTACGGACAGCCAGAAATTTTGGAGACTATGGCATGTGTCTCTCTGACACACTATTCCATAGACTTTTCTCTGTGGCCTTATATTTTGTTGCATCCCTTGATGGCAAAGTTATAGTTTGATACTCACTACATGTGCAGGCCTGGACCTCAACTAGTTATCTACCTCTCAGGTTGTACAATGGGAGGTTTTGCAGATACCCAATTAAACTGTGATCACTGAAAGATAAAAGAAAGCCATCATGAGATCAGGCACAGACCTACAAAACATCTTGTCTATAAGACAGAGTGGCCTCAAACACCAATACCCTTAAGCTCTGTAATGTTTTTGATTCCCAATGACTACACTGCTATGCGGAGCACCCTACAGGCTTGCAGTCCAAATGATGCTCATTTGCATTGCTGCAGTGCAGGATGTCCTCGTGGTCTGCAAAGTTTTTAGGCTAAATTGAAACCCTGGGTATACTCTGTGCCTAAAGTATCTCTTAGAGCTTGCTTGCCCTGTGGACAGGATAAAGTATCTTTCTACTTGACCTGTTCTTGGGATAGATGCGACAGATAATACTGAAACTGCAGGTATAGTGCAGATGGAACATTTTGAGTCAAGATGTCCAGCAGCAGAGTTTTCTTGCTTTTTTTTTTTGCAGTTCATTCATTAGGATATATGCACAGATGGGAGAAATTTAACCAATAAAGTCTGAAGAATGTAAATATGCTCAGGGCAAACACAAACCTGTGGAGACCTATAAAGGGAAATCACTACATTCTCAGCCTCCCTTTTATTCATGTTTTGTTTACTATACAAACATGGAGAGGCAGAGGTGATGAGGCATTTGCTCAGGAATTATTCAGCACCATCTGGCATCTTGAGGTAATTAGTCTGCACTGTACCTCCTCTGGAAACCATAGCAACTCTACAATAACTTAATTGTGTTCTCTGATGATAGCATAATAAATAATAAGTGTTACTGCTATAATATACTAATTAATGCATTTTCAACTGCCCAGCTGCTGTATACAAACGAACTGAACATTATGGCTTTCTTGGTAATAAGTGTTTGCAAAACAGAAAAAGGATTCAAAAAGAGCATAATTTTGCATGACCTCACTCCTAGATACATTCAAGGAGGAAATAGTACATGATTTAATTGATTAAGAATTGCAGGAATCAGTCAGTCAGTCAACACAGTATATGGGAAATACATCAGCTTTGTCAAATAAGTCTAATTGCATTCCTTAAGAGCCAAAGCTTTGATGATTAAAAATAAATAAGCAGATATAATCCACACTGCTCTATAAGGCATTTGATGCACTGCAACTTGAGAAAATATGACTAGAAATTAGTATTACACAGTATCAATAAGGTGCATATTAAAAAGATCAAGAAAGGGCTAACAAATGGGCAAGGGGGCATGACAGGGTTTGTGTGGAAGCCAAACTTCAAAATCACAGTTCAGCTTTGCAAAACAGAGTCTTTTACATCTGGAAACAATGAATACAACCTATTCAGCCAAAACATATGAATCAGAAAAGTAGTGACTCTGAAAAATATCTCTGAGTGACACTAGATTCAGAAATTCATCTAGATTTTTGGGAAGGGAATACAGGCTAGTGGATCCAGTAACAATAAACCTGGTGTTAGAATATGGTTGACAACGTTCTGGTGCATGCTTGTATGCATTGCATAGTTGTTTCCAATACAGGCAAGTGAAAGAAATTACTCACGATTGGAGAAAATACTCAAGCAGAAAAATGTGGCCATGCTGCGGCCCTGGCCATGGCATTAGCCAGTGTTTATTTGTCAGGCTAGCAGTGGGAAGTCATACAACTGCAGCAGTACAGTGCAAACGTGCCCAGCTGAAAGACAAGGGTTATTTCCATGTGTCATCTCTTCCACAATTGCTTCCAGAACCTGTGCTCGTACTGCAGCACAAGGCTGCCCTACAGAGTGAGCACGGGCCAGCTTGCTCAAACCTAGCCCAGGGATCTCTAACCAGGCCCATTTTCATCTTATTTAGACACAACAATTTTGTCCTCAGCTCCATTCAGACACCATGAAATATGGGAAACTAAAGCCAAACACATATTAATGTCCTAAAATCAGGTTGGATACTTTTCAGGAACACCCAAATTACTGGGCTTAGTCCAGAAAATAGTAGTAATATAATGGCCTAGGATATAAAGAGGATGTGACAAGAAATGATCACATGGCCCCAGTCAATGAGCACTGACCTATGATTAAAAAAAAAAAAAAAAAGTCACCTCATTCCCAGACTGGGTTTACATTGTCACACTGTGAAAAAACAGCAGGGTGATCCTCCAGTCCTGGAACAGCACAAGGTTTGGAAATATTGTATTTTCATTAAGACTCAATTTAACTAGTCAGACATATTTTAAAATCAGATATTTTTCAGTAAAAAACAAATTCCTTAATAAAGGAAATTTCTAGGGAAAAAAAAGTGGAATTTATCCAACTGAATGTTGCTTACTAAGAGTTAACTGAGTGCCATTGTCATACATTCAGAATGTCAACACAAATGTCTCCTAAGTGACACTAATATTCATTTCATTTCATAGTGATAAGACAAGGAGTAATAAGTGCGATTTGAAAGAAGGGAAATTTAGGTTAGATATAAAGACGAAACTCTTTACAGTGAAGATGATGAAGCACTAGAACAGGTTGCCCAGGGAGGCTGCCAACATTCCAACCCTGGACGTGTTCAAGGACACGTTGGATCAGCCCTTGAGCTACCTGGTCTAGTGGGAGGTGTCCCTGTCCATGATGGCAAACGGGGCTGGGACTGGATGTTCTTTAAGGTCCTGTCCAACCCCTTAACATTCTATGAATTCTATGATTACGTAAAACACTGGTACAAAGCAGCATGTTTGTTCTCTTATCCCCCCAGGCCTGCTGGTCATGTTGGCTTTGACCCACCTTCCTTTCCTAACACAGGTATGACTGTGTTGATTTTCCAGCTCCTTAAAAAGGAATGTACACAGTGAAATCCAATGCAAGTAAATACACTTGTGTTCAAAGTGGTAACTGAAATATTTTATAATCTTATTATTACAACACTCAGCCCCATCCTAGCTTAGGCCAAAACTGTACCTTGATCCCTCACAACAGACCTAGTTTCTTTTATGGCAGTATAAATGGTGAGTTATAAGTAGTTATAGAACAAAGGTACAGAAGATAATACTGCATACAGTATCACAGTAAAAAACCAAACCAAACCAAACCAAAACAAAAGTGGTTCAAAAGTATAATTATAGGTCAAAATATATTGATACACTAGGGGAAAAAGTTGCCAAGCACATACACGGGACTTTCAGGAGCAAATAATCATAAGACAATTGTGAATTACACTTCTATTCATCATGACTCATATTTGACTCATGGTAAGTGAAATCAATTTCAGTCACAGGCATAAGCAAAAATACCTTTTCTGTGTGAAGCTAAGAGTTGTTTTGACTGGTTATTACCTCTGCCTCAGACAACCATTCCCAAATACCTAGGGAGAGCAAAATCCCACAGGATCAAATTCTGCTGAACTCAGCCCCATTTCAGCACACAGAAAGAAACACGGGATTTTGCAGTGATTGTGCAGTTTCTTCCCTTTCTCTGGCAGCCAACCCTTCCCGTAGAGACAGATCATACCACCCACTCAGGCTGACTCTGGTCTGCCCTCCCGGTGCCGTGCAATGTCCGCCGCCCGCCACACGAGGGTTCGCATGCCAGGGAGCGCACACGGCGGGGGCTCCAGCTGCACACCTGCCCAGGTCTGTGCCAGCAGGGCACACAGGGCACCACCGCGGGCAAAACCCTCTTCTTCTCACTCACAGCGTGCCAGGCACACGGCGGGGGCTCCAGCTCACACCTGCCCAGGTCTGTGCCAGCAGGGCACCACGCCCGGCGGGGGCTCCAGCTGCACACCCGCCCAGGGCTGTGCCAGCAGGGCACACAGGGCACCACCGTAGGCAAAACCCGCTTCTTCTCACTCACAGCGTGCCAGGCACACGCCCGGGGGCTCCAGCTGCACACCTGCCCAGGGCTGTGCCAGCAGGGCACACAGGGCACCACCGCGGGCAAAACCCGCTTCTTCTCACTCACAACATGCCAGGCTTGGACAAAATTTATAGCTTTGCACGTACTCCTGTGAAAAGCAGATGGTTGTGCAATATTTCATGCAATCAAGTCAATAGAAATTTGTTCTTTTATTTCTATATTTTCAAATACTGAAAAAGCTAAAGGACTGCCATTAGCTTCAGTTGAGCCAGTTTCAACCCAGACTAAAAGGGACATGCTATAGACCTTTGTAACTGAAGCAGAATTCAATACTGTATGTAATTTTTTTCCTGATTCTATTACATGAGCATACTTCATTGTTCATTTTGAGATATACTGGGAGTTAAGCATAAAAATAACAGTAACTGTGTCTATGTAATGTGTGGAGTGGGAGGAAAAGGGGAACTTTGAAACAATTTCAGAATTAATAAGGGTGTGCTATTCTAGGCATTGCTATTTTATACTAACTTTACAGAAAACTTTGAAATTGTTTAAATGTTTTCTGTTAAATGAATACTGCTAACTGCACAAACTATTGTATGCTCTTTATAGAACAAGGGAATGGGATTGATCCATTTCCCCTCCTTTCCCCTTCTTTCCCAAGTCTCTCCTTTTCTTCCTCCATCCCCACATTTCTGCATTTTCCTGTGACAGAAACTCTTACCTTCACATCCCCAGGAGCACTAAGCTTATAGGCAGCAATCTAGCAATCACCACCACAGCCAGCTGGGGCTTTGTCCTTAAAAGACATTTATGGATATGTGCCAGAGACTTAACATTAGTTCCAGATGAAACCCAGCCTGAACAGTCAGTGGCTCTCACCCTTAATAATAAGTCTAAGTGAGATACTTCAGCAGCTTGACTTGACAGCCATCATCAATCTCAATGCAGAAAGCAGTTCGATCATTTACTGCTTAGACAGGTTGAGATCTTCCTCCATGATTCTAGTTAATCCACAGAATCACTCAGGTAAACTTAGCTTCATTTCTAAGAATAGATGGATGGATGCTGGTTTTTATGCCTCAGATGTTGTAACATTGAAAAGGAAAAATGTTCTGGGCTGATTAAGGTAGTGGTGCTCTAACAAACTCATCATCTCATCTGGATGTGCAAGGAAAGTGTGCAGCACCAGGAATTTTCATGGCTTTCACTGTGAGGACTCTCACCCTCCATGAGACAGCCTTGGCCCTCCATCTCCCTCAAAGAGCCTGCTACCCTTGCTGTCACCCTCCTGCCTCCCACAAGTTAACATCTGCTAGCAGGAATTAATGCCATTTAGCAGTACCTGACATTCTCTACCTTCCTGAAAAGTCTCAGCCTGACACCCCAAGCAGCCTGCAGAGGTCTGCCTGAGGACAGAGCTGTCACTTACCTGCTCCCATTCTCCCAGGTCTCAGTCCTGATTCTGCTTCCTGAGGTCCTGCCACAGCCTCCCTCAGAACAGAGCATCTGTCACAGCTCCTTGGGCAGCAGCACATCCTCACCCCACGCTCCTGTGGAGGGCTTGTTCTGGGCTGTGCACTGCACTGTGCAATCTGCTGCACTATCTTGATGCAGAGCAATGGGGAAATTCTTCCACACCACATTTCAGGGCTTCTTTCTAATCTTTGTTTTTCCTACACTAAAATCACAAGCAATTTCCACAGCCCCATTAGGCAAGGTATTTCAGAAAACACTGACAACCTACATGATATGATTATTGTAATAATGAGGTCTTTCATCGGGGAAGTCTATGAATAATTACTTCTAATTAAGTAGCTCATAGATGCAGTAAACCATTCATCAGTGCTTCAGTCCTGCATTACAGATTGCAATAATTTTTCTGTTAGTATAAATGCTGAGCAAGGAAGTGTAATCAATGAAAACATTATTAAAGATTTGTGTCTCTGCTAGGAAACAAATTGAGTTTTTTTCTTGGTTTTGTTTTCCTTATTTGTTCTTGCAGTATTAGGCAGTAGTTGTCCTTGGCCAATGACTCATTCTGACTGCAGCACTATTTGAAAAACAGGAGTGAAGCAGTAAGTACAATAGGAAGAATAAGGAAAAGAAGAAGAAAGATGGACTACATACAGAAAGTCATTGACTTTATTAAGAAAACTTAACAGGAAATCTTTTCTAGAAAGTTCTGAGCCAAAGATAATAGACACAGAAAGCTTATTTTAGAGAGTTTTACAATCTGTGGACTGTCATTACACCTACCACATATAATTGAACCTTTCAGATTTATAAAGTTGGCATCTTATGCCTTATTCTGGGACCATATACTCCTGAACTGTTTAGGGGGTATCTGATGGCAAAATCATTGTAACAAATAGAGTTGTGATTACATGTAGAACAATAACACAAGAAACAATAAATATTAGCATAGAATTCATAGTAACTCAAAGATTTAATATTCATATATAAATAGACAAAGTTCTTCTTGGACCTGAGTGCTCACACACTGCACAAGAAAGAGAACCAGAGCACACAAAGGATTCTGGCAACATTACAGGCAAGAAAATGCATGGAGAAGCAATGGCTGTGCTTTCAAAATTTACTTTTTTTTTTTTCCCAGAAAGAGAATTTTGATCTTATTAATAATACCAGAAAGTTGTAAATGGAATAACCCCAAGAAGGAAATATTTGTTGAGACTCTCCAAATCTATGTTGAGGTGCCATATAAAGCCAGGAGAGACAGAAACTTCTGTGTTAGCTTAGATATTTAGAATTCAATTAAGAATCCAGGCCTTAATATGCTTGGGATATGAGATAATAAGAGAAGGTTTTCACTGCTACATCCACGGTGAGTAAAATGGAAAAAATGTAAGCATACTTATATACTATACTCCTTAGAGAAAACTCATAATTAGAAAAGGCAATAGCAGCAAATATAAGAGGTAACTTTTAAAATGCATCAACAACATTAAGGATCATTCAAAAGAATTTAAGCTCACAACTTTGTGAAGAAGAAACATATAAAAATCAACTGTTTGCCCAGAAACAAAAACAAACAAACAAACAAACAAAAAAGTGGTAATGCAACCATAGCAGTATTTCCTGAAAAAAGTTCCTATTTTTTATGAGGTTTTAAAATTTTATGAGAACAACAGTTATAAATACAGGACTTTGAGTAGATGCATACCAAGAAACCAGAACTTAAAAAAGGGAAAAGAGGCAAAACAAAAACAAAAATAAAAACAAAAACCCAAACAAAATCTAAAAGATAGAGCAAACTGGTAAACAGAATTCTCAGACTTTATGACAATATTCCTCCCACAGTATATATGCCTATTTTGTACTTTCACAGCATTCCAGTAGCCACTGCCATAGGAGATACTGAACACCCCACATTATTTTTCCCTCCTATGAATTGACAGAACCATAGCTGTTAATCTGAAGCAGAAACTAAACACCTCAACAGCATGCAAGTGCCTACTTGCTCAGACATGTAGTACAAGCACAATATTGGCCATTGTGGGGAGTCCCTTCAACTCTAAGAAGGCAAATCAGCATTGTATCTGTCTTTGTAGAATAAAGGCTGCAAGTTGCCATTGATGTAGAAGAAAAAAATACTTTCATGGCAGGTGGAAGAAATGATAAATTGTACCACACAGCTCTCAGGCATGAGATTGCAATAATATTGCACCTTTCTTTCTTTTCCTTTCCTTGAGTATCTTTGCCATCTGTAGTTATACATAAATACCAACTTGGAGAGAGGTTTTTTAGTTTCAAATATATTCACACATCTCTGAAGCTATCAGTCATCTGCAATGCCTGGGCATAGCACAAGGTGGAACACAGGATATGAGACTGAGATCTTTCTCATAGGATATGAGGCTTAGACCCACATGAGACTACAGCTCTCACTGCTGAAAGAGACACAGAGAAAGGTCTAGCAGACAAATGAATAAAAACTTCTCTGTATCCGCAGTTACAAAAATAAGGTGCTTAACAGATGAACTAATGAAGACACAATGCTGAGCAGCAGCCACCCATGGCACAGTCTCCTCCTTTTTAACAGTAACATGGACCCCCACTTCTGGCAAGCAAACCCCATTACCACAAGGTTTGTGAACCATTTCTAATGCAAAGCTCTCTGGCAATGTTAATGTGATAGTCAGTGTTCCATTGACAGAGCTGGCATAATGGAAACTGGTGTACAGAGGCCACCTCTGGTTTTATAAGCAAGACCTTTATAGGCTACAAAGGTTGTAATGCTTGTCAAAATTTTTTACTATGCATCCTTCAGTGTTTATTCAGCTCCATGAGTCCACAAGTGACTGAGTATCTTTTCTAGGTTTAATTCATATTCTTTATATTGAAACAGCCAATCTAAAGTTGAAAATCTGTCTCTAAGTGACAAGTTCTAAATCCCATCCTCAGGCAAACAACAATTTGTAATTCCTGTTTACCACTTTCACATTTTAAGCCAGTCACATTCAATTAAAACTCCAGAAGCAGGCTATTTGTTGTAAATCCCAGTATGGCAAATACATCAACACCACTGAAAAAAATAAATAACTCAATGCTACTTTTATTTAACCAAGTGTTCAAGCACATCATGCATGATTTCTTTACCTTAATCTTTGAAGTCCTCCAAAGATTAAAATAATATTTTAGGATTCTTGTAATCAGGAAAAAGAAATACAGTAGTGACACACATGAGAAAATGTTTCATTCCTTCTGTAGTCAAATTTACAGCATAATAATACAGTAGATTTTGAACATACAAATTTGAAAATGAATGCATTTCAGGTGCACTGAGAATAGAGGCCCCATTATCTTTGTTGTATAATACCAGCTAGATTATCTTTATTGTATAAGAGCAAAAGACATTCTATAAAATGAGTCCAGGTATTTACAACATAAATTTATAACTCACTCTTCTTTATCCTAGAGCATTATTATGCCTCCCAAGTGTTTCTATACTGAAAGAGTGGCTACTTCCTTGCAAAGTGAAATTGATTTAGTATTTCATAAAAGAGAAAAAAAAATCAATTTTTTTAAACTGCTTTTTCAAAATTTTATAAAGGTATGTATCAAGTCAAGGGACCAAAAACCCTTCTCACTTGATATTCAGGCTCAAGCAGTGACCAATAATGGAAGCTTAGGGATGTCCCTCTTTACCTTTCAAATTCCCACAAGTCTTAAAAAAATAATTATTTAGGGTTTAAGAATTTATTTCATTGCATTCCCAACTGCTATGACAAAATGCATCTAGTTTTAGACTACAGTTATGAATTTGTTTTTTCTGCAAATCATCCATTTATAGTAAATATCCCCCATTAATTATGTTATCCAAAACCACAAAATGTTTTGAATACAATGAATGTAAAGCTAGCTGTGTTAGTCTCTTACTACATTAGCTTTTTTCATATTTATTAAAAAAACTTACCAAAGATCAGATTATATGGGGTGCACATGGAAAAATTCTGCCTGTCAATCCAAAGTACTCTGTGTCATTTAATCACCTTGAAAAGAATCTCCAGAAACTGCAGATTTATATTTATGAGAATTTTAACACAATGCAGATACCTGCTTCTCATATATATATTAGGATTTCTGTATATGTCCAACTTAAATCTATTTCTACCACACCTCCAACTAAAACTTCAGTACAAAATTGACACTTGACAACAAGGTAATACCCTAAGGTCGCCCAATAGGACAGCAAAAAATCCTAGACTGTTTCTAGAAAAGTGTAAAAAGCACATCTTTCAGGATGGGGTTCTTTTTAGTTTTGGGTTTTTTTCTTTGGGGGGGGGGTTGGGTTGTTTTTAATTCAAAGTAGAGTTCTAAGGAAAGTCCTTTGAATTCTTTGAAATGAACATATTTGGCTTCTACTGAAAATAAGATGAGAATATAAGAAACAGCAGCTGCCTGGACATGCTGTACATCTCCCAGCTGAGTGTTTTTCCTAAAGTTGTTCATTTAGCCACAATAAAAATGAAAGCATAACATCAATGATTTGAAAGAAAGAAAGTTATGTACAAGGGTCACTTGGTTATGTCCACATAGATGCAGTGACTGCTATACCATTTCTTGGTATATAATTTTAGTGTGAAAAGTAGTTAAACAGAAATGTAGTTACAAAAAATACTTGCAAAAATACTTGCACCATGACTTCAAACAGAACATGATTTTGATTTGATTTTAAATATGTGATATCTGTATTGTCTGATCTGCTTTTGTTCTTGTAGCGAGACCCTGCTGACTGAAATCACTGCATATATTCCCCCTACTGAAGTGAAAATAAACAAGGTGAAGAGGGAATTGATGCATGCCTGTCGAACTACAAGAAATTTGCAAGGAACTGTTCACAGAAAAAGAGGATCTTCCACATAGAAGCTCAAAGTGAAAGGCAATCCTCCATCTGGAAAGCTTATTTGATCTTGTTCTCCTGTCACTGTTTGGAGGGTGTTCTGGAGATGAATATTGAGTTCAAAATTAACTGGGACAATGATCATTTTTTCAAGCCGTTGATGTAAAGCTTCTGCTTGCCACAAAATTAATGACAATTTTTAATGGTAATAATCAAAGTAAGCAAGGACAACTCAAAGTCTCAAATTTAGACAAAAGATTACTTTTCACAGTAATAACTCACCAGGTCCTTAACCATTTCTTCCCCCAGTGAGCAGTATAGAGAGGGATATACAGAGTTTTCTCCAAGTATGGAAGGAACTACTCCTAGTCAGGAGTTTCTAGTCATTCAACTTATTATCCCTACTGCTGCTCTTCCTCTAGTCATTGAACTACAAAAAACTTGTTTTCAAAGAGTTAATCTAAGTGCTTAAGTTTAGAGTGGGGCACATTGCAACACTGCAACAACAGCCTCTTGCAGCTTACATATATATTTAATCTCTTTTATATCAGGTAGTCCATGAAAGATTAATAGTGCTTTGACACTGGCTCTGTTTTCTTTACCAACAGCTTTATTGCTCATTTTTCACTTAAACACTGTATTCAACCTCCTATTGGAAGTTCAAGGGAAGGGAAATGCCTTATTAAAGATCAGCTTGTTCAGACATGATGATCTATCTAGACACCAGAACTGGCCATAGGTTGTGTATATATTGCATTTTGGTAGGATCACACAGCTTTCTGCCAGTTCCCCAGGCGCAGTGATGCTCCTCCACCCACCCCAGCTGCATCTTCATCAAAGATGCCTCATTTGTTTCCATACCATACTTTTGCAAGGAGACACACAAGGTTTGCATATTCTTGTTTACCCTGTCCTTCACACATTTTTTTGGCATGACAGACACCTGCTAAACCTGGACTGAGGTCCTACCTGAACAAATGAAAGCCTATCCTTGGGTTTTCAGTTGCCTCATGGTTTCAAGACCCTGCCTTTCTGCCTACCAAAGCAAAAGACCTGCATAAGCTGAGGTCTCATGCAAGACACAACACTACATGAACACATTGACTATCCTAGACAGCATTTCAGCTAAATTTTACTCTCTAAGGTAAGTGTCCTACAGCAGTGAATAATGCCAGCAGTACTGCTTATAACTTTTCTTTTAAAGCATGGTTGTTCTGCTCATAGGTGTGCCAGGAAATGTTGTCCATGAAGGCTCCCTATTTGTTCTAAAAATGCACATACACAAGGGAAAAAGAAAGTATAGCAAGTAGCAGGAACAACATAGAAATAGACAGAGACATGCCTTAGGATAAGGCAGACTTTTTAAGATAACATCATCCACCACTTGCACCTTGTAAAGGTTCATTAATATGTCTCTTATGAAACCTGAAAATGGCAAGGGTTCATTGTCATTCTTCTAAAGATTATGCAAGGACTAAAAGTCTATCATCCCTAATTGAGCAATCTCTATCCTACTTCAGATTTAAAAGCCATAGTAAATAAATTCATGTACCAGGGTAGGTGGTATGAAAATGCTACTTATTTTTTATGGGCAGTCATTTGGACTTTAATGTTACAGGGAGAATAAGAGAATAACTTACTAGACATACCAGAGGACAGATGCCCGTTAGGACTTTAAACTTAGATCTGCTGTTGCCATTAACAATCATTCACCAGTTCACCAGATCTGTTCTCTGTTAAAAAAGTATTAAGCTGATATTTTAACTAAATTACCAACTTCACTAGATCCTTTTCCAGTTCCAGTTTTCACTTTACATTTATTTCACAGGGCATGTCTCAGCATTACAAGTCAGGTAGATGTCCTCCACTGAATTACCTGTGTTACTGAAAGTTGCTGCTCCAAAACCTGAAGGGATTGTTGCCATCCAGCTCTCGCTTCCTCTCGGCAGCCCTTCAGTTCTGCAGGGCTCCCTGCTAGGACGCTAGCTTCCTCACACAGGGCACCATTTGCAGGGATTGAGAGACACAGACCACGCTATGCAAGCAAGGCCAGTTTATTACACTAGTCACCAGTATTTATAGTTCCCTAATTTGCATACAAAATTTTCTACTTGGACCCCTTTGCCCTTGTTTCCATAGCAACACAATCTTTTTGGGTTATCAAGTCCCTGTTACATTCTTGTGCCAGAGATGTCCTTGTTGCGTCTTCTCTCATCACAGTGGTCAGAGTGACCAGACATGATGTCTTCACTTTTGTTCTTGCCTTGAGTTTCTCTCCCACAGTTTCCACTGTACCAGGGCCAAGAGGTCAGTGGTGCTACCCAGCTTAGCTTCTGCAGCTGATGTTCCACCCTCCTCCTCTTTTTATAAAAACAGTAGAAGGTCACCACCATAAAATACCAATTTTGCTTCAGGCCAAATAAGTATCATGTGTGTCTCTAGCCCTACTTTCACTACTACCATATTCTTAAACCACTTTGCTAACTACCTCACTTCAGTGCCTTCCTGACTGTCTCATTGCAGCTCAGCTGGGGTAATCCAATATCACTTTCTGTTGGACCTCAAGGCTGATTTTGATATCATCACTTTCCATTCTTCACTCTCTACAAACATGCTGGAAGAAAACTGTACAAGTCTAACTATTGCACATGAGATACAATCTGTAAAAGAGCATCCATCAGCAAACAGAAACGATACTTTAAAAACAAAACAAAACAGTTGGATTCTCTGCAAGAATGTGTTTTTTGTCTTGAAGTGAAAAGCACAGCAGGTTTCTCTCATATGTTTTTCAGTTACTCATCTTTATATCTTTACCTAGCAGGAGTCACCTTAGAACAGGAATAAAGTAATTCTCCATATGATTTCATCCCCTGTTGCAACATTGTTTTTGTGGTTTCACGAGCAGTGGATCTTCTCAGTCTTGCCATGCATACAGATCCATATCTTGTCTTTCCTTATCCCTATGGCTTTTTCCAACCAGCATCAGCTCTGCCATTTTATGATAAATATTCTTTCTTTTCTTAGACTCTCACATCAGCAGATTTCATCTCAGGCCAACAAGAGGGAAACTGCCCAATAGAAAAGACTAGTCAAAGGTGAAATGGATGGGGGAAAGAGAAGAGGATCAACCAAGACTACAAAAATTATTAGTCAAAATAAGGCACATTAAGGAGAAAATGGTTCAGATTAAGGGAAATAAGCAAAAAAAGTGAAGAGAGTAAAAAAACCAAATAACCTAAAAAAAGAAAACTCAGCACCAAAGTTAAAATAGACTATGAGAATCAACTTGCATCCCCAAAAGCCCATACACATATGCTAACATGACTCCTCTGGGAACAGCATGGGAGTTGTGTGAGAAAAATATTTTACTGTATAAAGATCTCAGGATGACAGCAGGTCAGTGGCAAAACCACAACGATAATTTGCTCAGAGGGTGACAAGTCCTAGAAAAACAAGTGAGATAATCCCTTCTTATTCAGAGAAACAAAGCCTATGATTCACTTTATGAAATATAAAACCAATGGGTCAGAGCTCAACACTAAATTATCTATCTGTAAGTAGTATGCCAACAAATGGAAAAGCAGACCTGAGGAAAGAAGATAATGAATTATGCATAAGCATTTCTGCAATATTATAAGCATTTTTAAAAAGTAAGTACAGGAATGAATGTGCAACCAGCTTCTTTCTGTGTGGCAAGGTCTACTTAACAGCCTGGTGTAACTGAAACCCTCCCTATCACTTCTCCATGTCCCCAGGGTGTGTGCAGAGACTGGAGACTTAGGAAGAGACATGCTGCACCATGGAAAAGTAAATGCAAGTGGGAGATTGCTTGGAAGGATCCCTGAAACACACCCATTTTTCTTCCCCATAGCCCATATCCTGGCAGTGCATTATTGAAATCTTCAAAGGGCAGGATTTTGGAACTTACATATATATATTTACACACACCAGGAGCATACATATATTTAATTATATTGCAAAATATTGCCATTATCAAACAAAAGATGGAGCATGGAGTTACCCAGGTAGTGGAGATCTTGACAAATTTGAAATCAGTGGGAGGTCTGTACAAAGAGGCATTTTCAGTAACAGAGATGGAAGGGAAAGATTTGTAGGAGCTAGGTGTGTCCAGGTAAGTATGCAATTTCAATTACATAAGTTTAGGGACATTTCCTCCCTTGAAACAATACCCTTTTGTTTGCTTCTGTGTTCCAACCTAACACATACCTAATATGTCTTAGTTTAATGCATCTTTCAGAAATGGCCAGGCTATGTATACTGGGCAAAGAATACAAAGTGACTCCCTCCTACAAATGACACAAAAAACATGGGAACTGGAACCACAGATATTATATAAATAATGCATGCTCTGCAGGTGCATGGGCTTTCTCCATGAAACACAGTATTTTTATGGGAACCACTTCTCTTTCATGTGAGCACACCCTGCTGACAGTTATGGCCATGTTGTATTACATATAGCTTCAGTAGAAAGGACATACAAGATCAATATCTCCTGTGTAAAGTATGCATATTTTTGGTTAGACTTTAATCTGTTCCATTTAAATTCGTGACTCATTTCTTATGTGTAGCTGAGATTTAAGGATCTACATTTAAGTTAAAGACTGTGAAATTACAATATTTTGACAAATCAAAATGCTTAGTGTTCAAAGTTTTCTACTTCAATAGCACCATAGATTTTTAGTATATTTAAATTAGTCACCAAGTATTATTAGAAATTAGTCAGTGCTTTTAATTAACTGGTCTTTTCCCCATTAAAAAAAAGAGAGAAATTTGAACAGAAATTTACATCAAATAGTCAACTCTCTAAAACCCTTACTGTATGTTTCATCTTCAATCAAGTTCTCAAAAAATGCAGCCTGATGACCTGGATTGAGCTCTCCACCGTAGATCTTCCAGCCACAGCTACATTTCCATAGCACTTTGTCCCTCTCTTTCTCACTCTGTCTTGAAACTGGCCAACATTTGGCAATTCTACCCCAAATATGAATTATCTGAGGTGTTTATTGTAATGATAATATAGATATAGGCAGATGTACCTTATAATTTCTCTCTCCTGTAATGCTGTCTCCAAGCCAGACTCATGGTCCCAGTACCCATATCATGCTAGATTACTGTCCTGGGATGACACACATAGTTATGGCACAGAGTTATGGCTTATTCTCAGTATCTAAAAATCCACAGACAGTCCACCCCCACCCTCAAGTAGGATTGCAGATACTGGCTTCCAAGACAGCTTATTTCCACGACGGAAAGAGGTGGGGTTGATAGAGACAGGTCAGCAAACTACCTATATGTGAGCAAGCTGAGTCTTCTGGAAGACTAGGTTTTGGAAACCCTAACTCTGCCACATCAGAAAAAGGAGTGCAACCTCCCAGCTGCATGTTCCCATATGTATTCCAAGAGGCTTGTGAAAAAAAGACTTCAATGACAGCTGATATGATCAGTAAACACCAGTCCAGTAAGTATTCACCACCTAAGAAAAACCCCAGCCATCAGCTTACACCTGCATCTGGTGACAGGAGATGGCTGGGCTGCATGGAAGTTTCTGCATGGAGTCCAGGAAGCTGTGATGTGCTGATTGTTTTATTTTCTCACCTATACAGCTTTGCAAATGACTTCCAGATATGCAAGACAAAGATATTGTCTCTAGTTTTGACCCCACTCTCTATGTGCTCAAAGATGCTGGAAAATTGATAAACCTACAATGCAGGAGTTGCAAAGCCAGGAGATAGAGACACTGGTCCAGCAGAGAAGGGAGCTGACTCAGCAGGCCTGGCACCAGTAACAGAGAGATTAGACTAATCTAGAGCCAGAAGTGGGAAATAGTTCTTTCTCAGCAGCCACCCTGCAACAGTAGTTTCTGGTTTATGAGCCCTCAGGGAGAGCTGAATCGAGAGCAGCTGTGAGAGCTATTTGTCAGAAGTATTTGGTCTGATCCTGAGCCTTGCCTTACTTTTTGCCATTTACAGTGAAAGCTAAATGACATAAATTCTGGGAAAATCTAGCTGTCTCAGGGGGAAGTGGGGCTGGAGTCACCTCTCTGGCAAATCCGTCACCTCTCACGTTCCAAGAGAGAGCCTAAATTACATTGGAAACTCCTCTACGGCAGGTGAGTGAGCAGGATTCAGCTAAGCATCCTGCAGTAGTTAGGATTTGGCATGCTAAGGTTCTCAAGGTATAGTCCTAAACATTCCTGGGAGGTGCTGGGGTTAATTGTGGATGTGTGTTTCCTCTGATGAGTATTGTACATGGGAAAAGGAGGCACATCTGTTCAGTTTGTATTTTTCTATCCTGCAAAAAATAGGGCTTTTCTTAGATATGTTTTCTTCAAGGCATCACCAGCTTGGATGGCAGGCTCAGCTCCTCCTCAGAGGCCACTCTGCATCCCACCCACTATGAACACCTTCCATAAACACCTAATACACTTGGGCTTTACCAGCTCTAAGAATGGAACCAGACAGAGCTGCCTCATATGGCAAGGATTTGTCAAAAGTATGTTCTATGTAGGACTTCAGGCAAGTCACCACTTAAAGCATGGAAAAAACAAGGATGGATTAATTTAAAGATTTTTCTAAAATATCTATTCATGCAGTACCTGACAGGACATAACACCTACCTAATACTATAGGGCAAAAGTTTTTGCTTCCACAGACAGTCTATGTATGGATATTGAAAAGAGCAGAGGCAGACAGGCTTAGGAAACAAACTAAGAGGACTCTCACCACTGCATAGAAGTCTGCATAGTAGATCAGAGAAATGAGATTATTAGGATGTAACAGGATCTCCAGAGGGATGCCTGCATATAAGGAGGTACCTATAGCACTGTCTTCCCTGAATATAGTGAGATGTCTTGTACCTCCAGTGGCTGCCTGGAGATATCACTTACAGCTGTTTTTCTTGTGCCTTCAAATAACCCACACAGTTTCTCTCAGGCAGGCAGAGAAACCCCTGTAATCGTGACCACAGAGACTGGTATGCAAAATATCTCAAGTTAAAATTGTGCTGTAGAACATTACTTCATAGTCTAGACTTACCACTTCTGCAACAATTTAATCGAGGTTACATAAGCTACATAAAGCTCTTCACTATAAGAAGATAAGCCTTACCAGAGTTGTGTAATAAAGCATAATAGCATATACTGATGGGTGGGAAAAAAACCCAAAAACATTTTGTTTCCATAGCAATAGGAAAACTGTGACTACTTTTCAAGGCCTTTGCTTTCTTTCTTTTATTGTTATTGCTGGTTGTAAAATATCTGAAGGAACGACAGCTAAAGTGCCTCTACTCTAGGAGATATGAGAATCCATCATTCAAATTGCATCATCCATCAAGGATTAGTTTCCAGGAGTCCAGCTTAGTGTTGCTTGAAAAATTACTTTAAGCAGTCCACAGGTGGGAATGGACATATAGAGCAAGAAGAGCAAGAAAAATGCAACCAACCAGGAGCATTGAGGCAATAACATTAGATTGCCAGCTAAATATAATCTTTAAATTGAAATGTTCTCAGGACTCATTTTATTGTACAGATCAATTACACAGAGCCTCCTCCAGTCAACGTTATAAAAAAATCTACCTTTAAATTTATCTGAGACTCTTTTAGCTAAGCCTGTTCTGTGTTTGCTGAAAGTGGCATGGGACCTTTCATCCCCTGTGTACTGCTATGCAAGAAGACTGATCAGAGGCCAGGCAGCCCAGGAAAGGGAAAGAGACACAGCTGCAGAAGAGCATCTCCCACAGTCTCCACCAAGCAGGGAAGCCTTGCTCTTATTCTCCCTTTAGGACTCCAGCATCAGTCCAGCTGTGGTATGAAATCCGTAAGTTCCTGCGTCTAAGTTCTGTTGCTACCTGGCCTCTCTGTGAGCTGTTTTTGGGACTGCCAGCCTTATGTCACTGGGAAAGGTTTATGGAGTCCCAGGTCATTTCTAGACAGTCTCAATCATCTTTCAGGATGTTCTTATGAACATGCAACCTACATGAAGAACAGAGGTAGTACAAGACAAGACCAGCTGTAGTTCCCATTGTTGCTGCTTTTATTACATCCTTTAACTGCATGTGGATTTTGTGATAGAACTGGTTTCTATCTCTGTTCACCACTATCAAACAGTGAAGGGTAAAAAGCATTCAGTCTTACAGCAATGCACTACTTAGTTTTCCATTCTTATGTGAACTTAGTACACTTAATATACTTAGTCTGACATGGCAAAGACTCAAATGGCTGGTAGAGGCCAAGATGGCAGTTCTGCTTCAGTCTCAAGTCAACAAGTATCATGTTCCTGAGTACTTTGTAGGAGGGAAACAGGTGTTCTGGGATAAAACTTCCCTCTAAAAAGGGTGAAAAGCTGGGCTGGTACAATGCAGTCGATTAAAAATTGTATTTGTTTGACTAAAAGGTGGGAGAGATTATTTACTACTTGGTCTGTACAGAAGGGCACTTTTACTTAAGGCTTTGCCATGACAATGTATGTGATTAAACTCTGAAAAACATATGAAACACATTTGGAAGAATTTGTGTACCCCTCAAACATTAGAATTTTCTTTTTGGTTTAAACTAAAAGGATAGTCTTTTTCATATCAGATACTGATGAATTTTAGGTTATATTACATCAGTATTTTCCAAGACTCAGCCTGTACAGGTTATAGGTATGAACTTTTTCTTGTATTCTTGGGAATTTTCTGTCTTCATCTACTTTCATTTAAGCATTTTGTATTGTTTCTTTGACTGTTTAAAATAGCACATAATTACTTACAGTCTAAGACCCAGCAGAACACTCAATCACTTCCTAATGTATGAGTGTTACAGGTTTACTAGAAGGTAAAAAATCCAAAAATGTCACCTGGCTAATTGTTTAATAATACTCATGCATTCATTATGCTACATACTGCCACAGATGCTGATAAAATGGAACACAGATGAATAGCTGTAGGCAACTTGCAGACAAAAACTTCAACCCCCCTGTTCAAATCTTCCTGTCCCTGGAGTTTGCCCTGTGAGCACAGTGTGCACTGGAGAGCAGGATGTACACAGCAGTGGACAAAGATGGTCATATCACCTATTGTCAGTCTCCTGATATTTCCATTGAAACACCCCGTTTTGGGTGTCTCTGCCTGACTATTTGGACTAAAATGTTCTTTGCCAGGTTCTCTGCCTGAGGCTGAATTTTATTGGAAGCATTGCAAGGAAAAAATATTCTGCTGTGTCAGAAAGCAGAGTTGGAGGAGGGGAATGCATTGCTTTTTCCACATTACCAGAACACTTTAATTAACCAAACTGAAATCTGCTTTACCACTGTTCTTCTCAGCCCTTGCAAGGTGCTGCAGCTGATCAAATGGCTGGGTCTCTGCAACTATGGAAAAAAACACCTGGATAATGAAAATTACTGTGGAACAGATGTGTTTGAGTAAAACAGGCTTCAGATCTCCATTTTTGTTTCAGTGAAGCTATTCCCAGCTAGAAAAAGAGGCTAGCTCTAACTATTTAGAGAGAAACTGGTATTTCACAGTGGAGAAGGAGGAGACAGTATTGGGATGAGACAGAAAGAATATACACTTGAGGGAGGAAAGGAGAAAGGGAAGGAAAAGGCAAAGGGGAAGTGAGTAACAAAGCCTTGGGCTTGCACCATACAGCAGTCTCTATTTCAGACCCTGATGGAGACAGAGATCACCAGGTTCCCTACCCTTTCCCTGCTAGCAGAAGCTTATATTGTTCTCATCACATGGCTGCTCTGCGAACAGAATGACGAGTTGTTATCTCACCCAGTGATGGAGATTTGTGTATTGGAACTGAAATATTCAATACTGTTGATTGTGACCCTGCCATGTTAATATAGTCAATATGATTCCTCTATAGCAGCATTGGCTTTGTCACTTCTTGGAGTGGTCAGATCTAAAAAATATGCTGGATAAAAACATAAATTGCAAAGTCAGATATATAAAACTAGATTAAAGACTGATTCTGTATTTCTCATCATATGCCCCAAGGGATTGATCCATTTCATTTCTCACAGCAGTTAGCTGCCAAATTCTGTTTACATGCTTGGAGCAGAGACAGATAGGACCAATGGTCTACAATGGGCTGAGGGGAAGAGCCTTGGCATCTCTCAGTTTACCTGGCTCTTGGTCCCTCTCAAAAGTATGGGGAGAATTGTTTTTGCATCTATGATTTAAAACCAAACAGTTGGTAAAATTATTGTTAAATGCATGTGTATATATAATTTACCATTTGTCTTAATTTCAAACCTCCATTTTAAGCTCTTTTAATAAAGAACAAATTTCTTTCAACAGACTTTTTTTATTTCTACTTCCCTAGTTATCAGTGCAGCAGGCAGTGAATGCTAGAGTCCTCTCTCCTCCTTTCCTTTCTTCCATCCTCCATCACATGGAGGATGTATTTACAAATCACATTTTAAAGGAGACTTCCAGACTCTAAACAACCATAAGCAATGCAATGAATCACAAGCACAGACATAATGCATACACAGGAAGCTACTGAAATCACTCAAAAAAGTAACTGAAAAAATAAACATGTTCTGTGGTGGCGTTGGAAGTGATGGAGAGGCAGAAAATGCTCACTTCTGAACCTGTTCTCTCTGAGTTACTTGAGGAATTACAAGGAAAACAGCTAGCAATTGTACACTTTCCATGTGATGTTTTTCTTCAAATGAAGGATGCTAGCCAGGGACTAACCACTTCATCAGGTGTCAGGCTCAATGTGCTCTTCCCCCGCTCTCAAGGAAACGTACTCTGCAGTCACATTGGTTAGGGGGAGGGGGGGGAAAGGCTTATTTTTAGTGATAGACATTTGAATCACTCAGACTCCGGCAATTCAGAGGCCAGCCGCCAACCCTGAGGCCGAGCATAGCAGGTGGGGATTGGTGTGTCGGGAGGTGCCACAGTGCTGGGCAGCAGGAAGGAGCCAGATGGCCGCTTCAAAGCCCGGCCCTAGGGCAGCCGCCCCAGAGCCCGGCCCTGGGGGAGCTGCTTCAAAGCCCGGCCCTGGGGGAGCCGCCTGTGAGCCCGGCCCTGCGGAGCTGCTTCAAAGCCCGGCCCTAGGGGAGCCGCCTGAGAGCCCGGTTGCAAGGGAGTTGCCCCAGAGCCCGGCCCTGGGGGAGCCGCCTCAGGGAACAGCTCCGGGGGAGCCGCCTCAGAGAACAGCTCTAAGGGAGCCGCCTCAGAGCCCGGCCCTGGGGGAGCCGCCTCAGAGAACAGCTCTGGGGGAGCCGCCTCAGAGCCCGGCCCTGGGGGAGCCGCCTCAGAGAACAGCTCTAAGGGAGCCGCCTCAGAGAACAGCGGTCAGTGCTGCAGTACCAAGGACGAGGACTGCGGGAGGGGGAAGAGCACTCTCGGAGCATGGACCAGCCAGCCTGCTCCTATTCAAGTGTGTGCTATTCCCTTTCATTAGAAAGATAATCAGATTCGAAGTAAGAAGCAGTTGTGTTGGATATTTTTATTTCATGACCAACCCCAAATTGTAGATTTTATGATAGCCTAAAGAGATGAAATTTAACAAATCAAACAGGAATATCCATTTAGGCAGTATTAGTTTCAGCTGTGTATGCACCTTTGCAACAGAGCATCTTTGGGACCCGCTCCACCCATTCCTGCAGCTCCTCACAGGCAGCCAGATCTGCTCTACTGAAGTGCAGTGTCATTGGCTCAGTGCAGCCTGTGAGGTGACTCAGGTCCAGTGTGCTCATCAAAAACAATATGAATACATTAATAGGACACAGATTTCAGGCATATCAACAATTACCCAGAGCACAGTACAAGTCTTGACAGAAATTATGTTCCTACACATTAAAAAGATTGAGAGCTAAAAATCAGTTAATGGTAAAATGGAAAAATATAAAAAAATACCACAAATAAAGCCCATCTCTGCTGTGGGCATATTTTCCTTTAGTGCAGAGATCATTTCCAGAAGCTGCAGGAGGAAATAATTGTGAGTCTGCCAGACAATCTGTGACACAAAAGCCTGGAGTGGAATGATAACCAGAGAAAAGCACTTTATTCCCTTTACGTGATATATTTGTTTTCCCATCAGAAACCACAGAGCCATGATAAGCTGATGTTAGAATTCTGCAGCTCTTTCCTTATGATGGATAGTTAAGGAATAGAATATAGCTGTATTAAAAACTTGTGGGGGTGAAGATTACCCATCCCTGCCCAGGAAGGGCTCTCTTTAAGCACACAGTGAGCATCTCCTGGGTGTGAGACAAGCAAATGGCATACACAGGTTTTGCAGTAGACTAGTGTAGGAAGGTGAGCAATTCTGGTAACTAAGGGCTTCATGGAGCTCATTGCTATTCTGGGGCTGCAGTTGTTTTCTAGTTTTACAGGAACATTTCTTCCTCTAATGCAATTTCCAGCAGATTCCCTGCAAACAGCTCATTTCCTTGAGCCACGGGTGAGAGAGGCATTTCTGACCTGAAAACAATATCTGACCTAAAAACATCTCAGAAAAGAATGGGGAAGTGAATTGGGAAAGGTATTTTTTGTAGAAAATGGTCTAATCAATCTTTCTTTCTTTCCATGATGTGTATGAGTGTCTTCCAGGCACTGGAAACCCCCACAAAAAAGACAGTCCTCTCTGAAGCAACACACAGCAGAAGGTGCTGCTCTGAAGTGTTACTGCATGCTTAGCAGAAGCAGAGAAGTGGTTTATCATGTAATGCAGCACATAAAGCTCTCATTTGAATTAGCCATGTAAGTGACAAATAGGGTTAGCAGCCCAAATGAACCCAGGGAAATTTGAGCAGAATTTAATTAATGACTTAAATCAATAATGAAACTACCTTTGTTAATCTTTCAAAAACAGTCATTAATTTTTTCCTAATCTCAATCAGTACATGGATAAACAGGCAAAGTCAAAACATTATTTTATTCTTGAAGTTCCTTACCACAGAGATTTTCAAGCTGCAGTGAACTATCTTGTGAGATATTGATTCCCTTTTCTTTTAGCTAAGGATAAGGGATACAGCAGAGGAAAAGAGAGATGGAAATTATTAAGTGTGTATCAGTGTAAGTAAACTGAGCAATTTCAATTTCCCGCTCCCCCAAAAAATTTAAAATAAACACATGTATTCTTTTTTCTAATGATTGCACCTAATTCTATATCGTGGTTATCAGAGGAATGCACTCAATTGCAAATAAAAGTCATTCACTTGAATCTGGAAATAAAAGAGATTTGAAGTTTCTTTGAATGTAGTCCACTCTTTGAAATCGCAAAACTTCTTTCTATGTGAATAATCTTTGTCAGTACTGAATTAATTTTATCTGTATTAATATGGGTTGACACCATAAATTCATTTTGAAAGTCAGTGACCAGATTTTTTCTGTGCAGCTACTGAATATCAATATTACAAAGCATTTTCTTTCTTCTCCCACTCCTTTTTTTAGCATACATATATTACAGAAAATTTTAGAGGAGAAATAAAAGCTCCTTCAACATTTTCCCCATCTCCAAAGTAGCGCACACCACATAACAGGTCTGTTTGCCACTTCTGCAAGCACTTAAGTAGCATTACAATGTGATATTCTCCTCCTTGCCGCTGTTTGGTATACAGCTTTTACCAACTACATCACAGTACTCTTTTATTTTGTCCATCAAGAGCTCACAACCCTCAGTGCTCCAGGATGCTGGGTTTGCACAATTCCCAGTCTGCCTTTTGCTCTGAGCTGTGCCAGGAGGTTTGTGCCCAATGCTGAAGCTCAATTCTTAAGGATATATTCTGAGAAGTTCTGCTTTTCAAAGGATTTTGGGAAAAAAACCACCAAAATTTATGACTAGCTTCCCAATAGACAGTCATAACTGAAACTGAAGTGTTAAATCTTTCTCTAAGCTACCTCACGTGCATGTTTCTGAACACCAGCAGAGCAGAAGGACCCTGCCTTGGACAGCCTCCACTTTAAACAAGCATGGCTAGAAATTGCAGAAGCTGATTTGTCAAGAAGCAAACTCAGTTTACAGCAATGCAGTTGTTCGATCTGCTGCAGACTAACAGAATATTTGACTGAGGTCAGGTTTCCAGCATACACAGCAAAAGCAGACCTGTAGACATGGCTCTTCAGAAAGTCTTGGAATTGTTTACATCTTGTAGTATTTTCTGATTCCTTCTCTTGACCTAGTAAACATAGGAACAAGTATGATGATTTAAAGTGGACAGCTTTCTGTCATTGATTAATCAATCTATTTAGACATCTAAAGGAGTTTACATACTGAACATGTAAAAATTCCCAGACCTGGGGTTTTTTTGTAGACCCGTGAAAACACAGGTTGCCTCAGTATGATTAGAGGTATGGAAATAAACTGAGGCAAAAGTAGAAATGTAAGTTATAAGTTAAACAGTACATACAGTTGTGCTTAAAGGTCTAAAATCAATTGTTTGACTGTCTGGAATAACCTTTAGTCTAAAATCAGACAATTAACCTGCAAATAAAAAATCTTATAAATCTAGAGTGGTTCATATTATTGCACACACCTTATCAAAGTTCCTTCACAGTGACACTCATTGCCTGGTACAATTTCTTTGCACTTGGCCTGCAGGGTAGTCAGTTTTCCTCTGGGAGAAACTAGCTGTAGCTCTGTGTTGCCATACACAAATGAAGTATTGCTATCCTAAACAGCTAAAACAGACAAACAGTCTAATTGAAGGAAAGCATGCCACCTCTTCTGCTCAGGTGTTCCTACCGAGTTGCGTGAAGGGACACACTTTACATGTGGGTCAGGTCATGGGTGGTACTTTACCCTGCCCTTTTTGCCTGGATCAAGCCCTCTCCTTGTACTGAAATCCATAACAGTGCTTTGTTAATAATAAATCATAAATTCTCCTTCCAGACAAATAATGGGAGGAGAAACATTAAGAGTACCCTAAATCTTGACTTTATTTTTACTTTTTTGCTACACAAAGGTAGAACAAAGTGAGGTTTTAACAACAGCCACTATGAAAAAGTACACACATATTTACATGAAATGGTGCAGCAATTCTCCAGGAAGGAAAAGTTATATGTGAATAATCAAATTAAGGTTAGTATGGTGATGACATTGCTATAATACAATAACATATGACAACCTTTGAACTAACAGATTTGCTAGATTCTATCCCTCCTTTCCCCTGTTATGGGAAGCTTTGTTTTATATTTGATCTTTTCCCCACAAATCAGGTCTACAGGTATGAAGTTCACAGTGTCTGAATAAAAAAAACTACATAAACCCAAACAATATTAGGCCTAATTTTGCATGCTGATTGTGACTGGGGAGAAAAGGGGTAGCTGGAATACCACAGACAGTAACAGAAGGCTCACCACAGACTCATTTTGGTTTGTCTTTCTGCAGTGTGGAGTACAATCCCTCTGTCATATTGGCTGGGGAGTTGACAGATGAGAAAAGCACTAAAGGGCATTATTGTCTCTCCCATCATCCTGTCTTTAATGATCACACACTCAAACCAGTAATCTGTGGTGGTGCATGATGTGAGGTGGCACAGAATTGCTTCAAGTAATGTGGGTAATGTCTGACATAGAAGGAATAGCTTAGATCAGTGTTTAAAATTTAATTTCCTAGACATTTCAAATTATTCTTCACTTAACACTAATTTAATATTTAGATATAAGTTTCCTCAGGGAAAGGGAGAGGGAAGAAGTGTGACTGTGATGCCAATGACTGGGTGGTTAGAATGAAACAGCTAATCTAGAAAGTCAAAGCAATATAAAAGACAGATTTAAAGCAAGTGTTCTTATTGGTTGAAGTGGAAAAATTATACAGATGATTCTAGTGTTTTGAAATACAATTTTTGAATTGAATGTCATAAGCCTTATTACTGGCTCAGAAGACAGAGAGGTATCATTCTGCACACAAATTGTATAATCCTGAATTTCTTCGCTATTGAGATCCTGTTCTAGAACATCATGACTCTGTTCTTACTAGAGTCTGTAGCAAAACCAGGAGGCAAACAGCAGAGAAAAGGCTCTTCTAAGAAAAAAGAAAAAAGAGGGCACAAACCCAAAAATTCTTCCAGTTTTTCTAGTTATTTTTGTAACAGAGATTTATTGTCTCCTCGAGAACCAATTGATGTAGATTGGCATCTTCCAGATGTAAAGAACTAACTTAAATGAACCAGCAGCATTAAATTGATCTGAAGGTAAAAAAAAATCTGTAACCATGTTGCTGCAGGTGAGATGCTGAAGAGAAAAGTCTGAAAGGAAGTACAACAGCTTGTACCAGTTTTTACCCTGTTCCCTATGCAGGACCCATCAGAGAAACAGATTGCAGTGAGAGGAGTGATGGGCTGGTCACTAGAGATTGTACATCTGTCTATTCCCTTCATCTAGAATATGGATACAAAGGCTTAAAGATAATTTTCTCTGTGGATAATTTCACCTATCTGGTGCTGGTTCTTTTAAGAGAACTGAATGATTCCAGTTATCTCCACAGCAGAGATGTCCTACATTGCATGCGATACACAGACCCTGGAGGAAGTTGGGACACCAAAGCCAAATTCTACCACTCTCCCTGAAAACAAAATAAAGCCCAAAAGAAGGAGGAAGGCTCAAAACTTCTATAATCAAGACATAGGAATCTGCTGCTGTGACATTCAGTGGAATGTTTCTCTTCCATTCTCAGGGGAGACTGTGCAATGTACATTGTCTACTTCTGCTTTCTTCCTGTTCTTCTGGGCATCAGAACACCTTCTGTACCTTAGATGCTTACCGCGTATCTGTGAAAGCAGTGCTTTGTAGCAAGACCTTTCCGAATGCAAGAAGGTTTTTTAAAAAATTTTAAAGTCACCACACAATCAACCCACATATTTTCAAGGGTGGTATTTAAATGTAACAGCAATTCTTTGTCATATTGTCAAGAGATTTTTCTGTATTTTTAGAAACTAGGCAGCCAAAAATAGAAGAGTAAGTCTAATATTACTCTGCTCTATTGACATTAAGCCATTACAAAATCATTTTAATCAGAATTTTTAAACTTACCTATTTTTTTTCTTTTCGTGTTTTATACTGCCATTTACCAAATTTAACTCTAAATTGGAATTTGTCTTGATAGAACAATGTACAATAGAATTCAGATTATATCCTATTCCCTTTTGAAATTCAAGAAAGTGAAATAATCACCTGCTAGACACTCGAAACAGCAGGAGTGCAAAAAATTTTTTTTTTTAAAAAGAAAGGGGAGGACAAAATCTCAGATATAAAATCTTTTTTGTTTATGTCAGATGCTCTAAATTGCTAAAAATGAGTTCAAGGAGGAGGGGCAAAATCGTTTCAGAGTGGAAGATATAATTCCTGCAATCTCTGTGCATAATTGGGGACAAAATCAGATAATTCATGGTTTTAAATTGCTAAAAATTGTTGTGCATAATTGTTTATGTCAGATGCTCTATGGTTTTGAATTGCTAAAATGAGTTCAAGAGAGGGTAAATCAGGGGCAGGAGGGGTGAAGGAGGTAGGAAGAAGAATCAAACGTTTCAGAGTGGAACTCTTGAGTGCAGTTAATTTGGTCAGTTAATTTGGCGCAGCCAGATTCCCAGTGCTCCCTGGATATTGCTTTTCCAAAGTAATTTAGTAGCCAGTTTAAAAGAAAATGTTTAAATTACAATGGAATTCCATTGCTATGGCTATTCCATTATGTTTGAGAGACAAACATGTGCTGCTCTACTATCTTAGCTTCTTGGGTCATAAAAGAGCAAAACAGGCAAAGCCAGGAGATAAGGCAAAATCACTACTTGAATTCAGGTTCCCTTTCTAGACTGAGGCTTACATTTTTCACTTACTACTGTCCTACTGTCTCTTTTTTTTTTTTTTTTTTTTTTTTTTTTGCTTTCCCTCTTGATATAGTGTCTAATATGTTTCAAGAAAGCAGAAACTTAAAAATAATAAAATAATTTTTCAGACCAAAGAGAAGTTCCCACATAAAATACAAGAAATGAGAAAAAAAAATTATCCAATAGTATATCAATTTCAAATGTGTCCTCTAAAGGAAGCAGAGTCAATAGCCCAAGCAAAACAACTGGCTCATTTCACCAGATTTTCCCTGTGTTCTTGAAGAAGGGATAAAAAAAAATCTTAAGAAAAGAAAACACAAACAAATAAAAATTTGGCAAGGTTAGAAAATGCAGGGTCAACATCATATTAAAATATTTAACACAAGGGAAGTATCCAATATTGCTCAGGGATGGCAGGAAAAAACAAAGAAAGGTAACTGAAGCAGTGCATTTTTGCAAAAATCACACGTTCATCAAGATGTTGTTCTGATGGGGAAAAATTAAACAAGTAGGAAAAAGCCTAAGAATATTTCAGTCCTTCTATAAAAAGTATAGTTTAACCTACATGGATGCTGGACAGTTTTTGCGTTCTTCCATTCTTAAAGCAACTTTGTTAATGTGTCCCATAACTTGTAACTCAGATTTTTTTCCAGACAGGTCCTACAATGTTCACCAGCATGCCTCACAGTGGAGAGTTGATGAATTAATAAAATAAAACATTAGGAAACTATTAGGACTTCTATGGTTACATTTTTTGCCTTCTAGTCCGTGTCTCATTTTGTGAAAACAACACAGGCTGGAAAAGTAATTAGGATGAAAATAATTCCATTGCCAAATAAACTTAATGGTGTCAAAAAATCAAACTATGCAAGAAGATTCAGGTCAAGTAGAATTCTAATGATTTAAACCCTAGAAGTAGAATTCAAGGCCTACTCATGAACACAAAAGGGAAAACTATCACTGTATTAAAGCATCCATCATTCTCTTCCTCTTCTCCACAGAAATGAGAATTTCCAGAGCATAGCATATAAATACAGCATCACACATGTAGCTACAGCAATTCCTACAAAATATATATTGGATAACAGTACTTTACTTGAAGATGTATTTCTTGGTTTTTACCTCTAATAATTAATATATCTGCGACCTGGGCACACAAAATCATCTGAAATTATTTCCTTCTTTGTTATCATGAAAAAATATGGGCCTGTTTTTCTCATGTGTCCTTCATTCATATGCACGTATGCATACACACAAAAGCCATTTTATATCACACTTTGAGCATTCAGGTTGTGCCCTTTCTCTCCTACAGAGACAGAGCAAGCTCTCAAGAAGAATGATGTGATTTTGGAAGTAGGGCTGGGGAGGCCTGGCAGGGCAGGGATTGCTGGGGTGTTTGTGCAGTAGTTCCCTCGGTGGAAGCTTAGCTGTCCTGTGGATGCACCAAGCAAAAGATTGTGGAGAAACTATGTTGGTCTGCTATTAATACAATAGTCATCTCTGTGATTGCTAAAATTCATTCATACACATACACTATTTTCCCACTTATGTGATTTTCAGGTGGATTTTCAGTTAGATACTGAATACTCCTAGATAGTTAAATCTGTGGCAGAATTGTCAAGCACTTTCCTGATATGCATGCTCTCCCTTATATTTTCAGAATAATGAGGTGCATTCACATTGGGATGATATCAAAAAACTCTTCTTGACAGGGATTCTTTCAGCCAATTCGCCTTGCTGTTCCAGATACAGGATTTGTGTCAGGTCAAGCAACCCTCACTTTTCCTTTGACAAGAGGATGATGACAGATTAAGCACACACTGAAAATGAGCACTGAGAATGAGAGATGTTTCTGGGGGGAGAAGTAAAGGCCAGCTTTCTTCTTGGAAGGCAAGAGTGCTTAGGAAAACTACTGGGCTTTTTGTCAGCAGGCTGGCTCTTGGTCCCAGCACGCAGCTGGCAGCTGTGGTTGCTTGGCTGGCTGTGGCTGCAGAGGCAGCACAGTCACAGCGCTGCGGTGGAGCACAGGAGCTCCCAGCATGGCAGCACTGCTCTTCAGACACCCAACTGTCTGCTGCAGGCTACAGGACTGCAGAAGAAAAAAATCACATCAGGTGAAGGGCATCTCTCATTTCAATAGTGTAATAAAAGTTCTTCGCTGCAACCCTTTTGTCCCCACTGTAATTAAGGCACTCAGCAGAGCAGTGACACCTTCACTTTAACCCTATAAATAGCGATTTTGAAACAATGCACTACACATTTAATGGTTAAATAAGAACTGAAATGAGTATTCTGTAAAATACTGTTTTAAAAGGATCTTCAATGCACTGAAGTCTTAGGACTGCAGCCCTGAGACAAAGCACAAGGTAGCAGTAACCTGTGCCATAAATCACTGCATGATATTCCAGCAAGCACCTTAAAATCAGCCAAACTTTCTTTACCCAAACAAATAATGAGTATTTATTTGGTATTTTGGCAGGCTGCTCACCAAATTGTATTGATTTTTATCAGTTCATAAACATATATCAGTTTGAACTTAACTACGCTCTTGACAAAACACATAGATTAAAAATGTTTAAAACCTAATGAAAGTGTTTCAAGGCCTGGAAAAAAAGTCCAAATAAGCTATGTTTATTTGGTGACTGACAAATACTCTTGATATTTGAGACAGAATGTCTACAGTAGCTTTTTAAAGTATCAGACCTTTTTTAATTTATTCATTTCAGAAGTCTTGTCAAGTAGAAACACATATGGGGGTTCTTGTAAACTCAGTGGTAAGAAGCAAAATACAGGAACTAAAGCAATAATATTTGGCATTCTGGAAAAGCAAATTTGAAGTCTGACAAATATCAAAATAAATTAAAAAATATCATAGCATATGCTCCTATAACATCCAACATTTATCTTCTCAAACAGGATTAACTGAATAATTCATAAGTGCTGCAGATGGGGAATGAATGAGTTTGCTATACTAATCTTTGTGAAAGTGATTACCAGCATTGCATGGGGTTCCCAGTACTCCCTTTTACACTATGAATGGATGTTTTCCTTCAATTTTATAAATGACCACTCAGAAGGACTTTTTTCCTTCTGTGCCATCATTATGTATGGAACATATGCTGTTGTCAGCTATTTTTTTTCTTTTAGTCTTGCAATTTGTATTATTTTCAAAAATAGTGCAACATTACAATTGGGCATTTGTCTTCCATGGAAACAGAAGATTTTCATGCATAGGACTGAAACCAAATTCTCGTTTTACAGAAAAAAGAGCATGCTAAAGCTGTTGATTGGGTTAGAGACTGTGTTTAAACTCAGGACTGCTTCTTTTACTCTCAACTGTGTGTACAAAGCAGGGACTTCAGCTGATAATATCAATTTTATTACCTGTCAAATGTAGTTTATAGCAGGTGCTTTTTCAGTGACAGCATCCCTATCCTTAGAATGATTTAATCTCAAAGCCCAGTAAAGATTATGTTCCTGTGCAATCAACAAGAATCCAATTAGTGCATGTGTCTCCTTGGCTTTATCTTCACTCTTCAGGCATTACTACGGGGATCCAGCTCTCGCAGCCTCTCTCAGCCTTGTGCAAGAAAACATTTCTGGGAGCAGAGGAGCTTTGCAGTGGCCAACACACTTGTGGCATGCAGTGCTTTTGCACACTTCTGCTTCCCCTTCAGATGGGTCCTGCTTCTATCTCTGCCTGTGATCATGCTACCCGAATATATCTGACACCCTCTGTGGCCATTGCTAGTAGAAGCTCCAGTTTTCTTTCCAGGTGGTATGAAGTAGTTCCCTTGTGGAAGAGGAATGCAATAAAAGTTCTGAGAGTGAAACTGCTAGCCACTCACACAAGAACTGAGAACTGGGGAGAACACCTGCAGAAACCTGAACAGGTTTCTGTTCCTCTTTTTGCCTTCCCTATGAGAGAAAGGGATAAATTTCTTTTCATTGCCACATTTCCTTTAGGAAACTATGGCAAAGGTCATGTGCTGAATGCTGAATCACTGCTTTGATTTATGCACTCATTGCAGTTTGTGTTTTATCCCTGCATGTTGAGTAATCATGTGACATTGACAACTAGTACAGTCAACTTATCTCCACAATTAAAATAATTCTCCATAAATATACAGGAAATGCTTAGCACGACTGTAAAATAATACATAATTTTATGGATTTTTATTTTTAAAAGTCGTTCCATTTAGTTTTCTATCTTTGATCCTTTAAAAGAGAAGAATGAAAAGAAAGCAGTACTATTCACTTTTTTCTAAAATAAGTATTTTATAGTTGTTTCCAAAAGCTATTATCAGCTACAGTTTACTGGTAAAGAGACAATTGTGGAAATCACTGCAGGAAACAAGAGGTGCTATCTGGAGCTATATTATTATTTGCCTTCTAGCTCACTGAAGGAAACAATTAATAAAACAGGGATCCTATCAATTGGACACATGCTAGTCTTCCACAATGAAGGATGAAGCACCTTTACTGTTTTCCCTTTTGTGGCCCAGAAAAGCATCTGTTTTAGCAAAACCATGATTTTTTCCTGTTTTTTCTCATATTTTGCCTTGGCAAACTATACGCTCCCCTTAAATCAGCTCTGCATAGAGTTCCATTTGGGTTCAAGACCACTCAGTTCTCTGGGTCCTAAGAACACTGCAGCTGTGTGCAGTACTGCTGAGATATAAATAGAGCACCATCTCAGCAGGTTTTAAAGCTACAAATAAGCTTATTAAAATTGAGACATTGCACAAACTGCATTAAGTTCTATTAATGATTATCCTTCCATTCAGGAACACTGAATTCAGTTACTCCACAGCATTGCACAGACAGGTGACAGTCAAAGTGATGTCTCTGGATCTACGTTTACAGTACATATTTCTCTGAGTAGGAACAGCTACTTTTCATCAAGCTAATGTTTGAGAACTAAAAGAATGTATTAAGGAAAAAAATTTTTTTTTTTTTTGCTTAGAGGAAGCTTGTCTTTATATCCTTGTATCAAATTCAGCTTGGTAAGAGAGATAAAATATACAACAGGTATTGCTGGTGCTGGTGGAGGTTTAGCAACTCAATGAACTAGTTAAACTCTCACCATGGTAAATACTATTCTGTGTTTCAAAACCTGAATAGTCATCTGTTTTAATTTCCAAACATCTGATGTAATACCAATTTCACCTGGTAGTCTACCTTTTACAATCCTTTTCTCTCAGATATACATTAGATTAGTCTCCTGGTGTCTAAATAATTGCCAGTATTTCCAAAGATCTAGAAGAGAAATGGAAATAGAAGACTTGGAAAAAACTTTCTTTTAATTTCTCCTTCAAATTCCCTTTATTGGGATAACAGAGCTTTTTGACTTTTTTGCAATCTTACCGACCTTCCCCTACATTTGCATTCTATAGCAGCTTTATTTATATTTAGCATTTTTCTTTGGCTAGCAGAAGAGGTTATGATGCTGGATTAGTGCTTTATTCATAGTAGGATTTCAGATGAGTCACGGATATATCTGCAGCAGCTGTTGCAGACCTTGTAATGCCATTATGCCCTGACTCTGAGTGAGATGTTGCACTCAGGTTCTATGGCTACCCTCTTAGTGATTTCTACAACACAGAAGCCCTCCAATGTAGATGATGGGACACTAACAAAGAAATTTTGATGTAGAGCATATCCTGCAGGCATAATGCACACAACATGCACTTTTGTGACCTTTTCAGACCTTACATGGAAAAACACTGCAGAAGATGAGGAACATGTACTTGCAGAAGTTTGTAGCTGTGACCTGTCAAAAAAGATTCACTTCCTGAACAGTAAAAAAACAAAACAAAACATTTCTTAACTCAGCAAAAGAAAAACTGAAACCCAAAACTCCCAACTAGAGAGTGAAACAAACAAGGGGAAAAAAACTCACAAACCCAACAACAAAAAATAACCAAACAAAATGCTTCCTTGCTCACAGTATGAAGGAAAAATCCACAAAACAAAAAAGTAAAATAAATACCTCTTTGCTGATGATATTTAAAAGTCCCATTTCCTTGCTCACGATAAAAAACCTCTGTAGCCTCACTAAAGACCATTCAGAGCTTTTAGAGGTCCTGCTTGAAAAGTACACAGTTGTACTACAGAAGGAAATAGATCTCATTTGATACCAGAAACTTGGTCAGGAATTTAGCTGAATGTCTGCAGAAGATTAGAAAACATTTTATACATTCCCAACACCATTATAAAATTCTGAGTTCTGGGGAAGAGTTATCATAAGCATAGACCCAGATAATGCTTGACATTTTAAGCTTCAATCCCAGGAACTCTGCTAAGCTCCCACCCTTGAGTGATGCCATCTGCACAGGAATATTAATCCTGTATTTACCTCTAAGGTCTCTTATGTTAGAATTGTCACCCTCAGCTAAATTTAGATTTAGAGCAGATATCCTGCTACACCTGGGGAGAGGTACATAAAGTGCAGCCACTTATCCTAAGGACTCAGTAAATAACAGCTGTGATCACTTTTTTCTGTCAAGTCATCTAGTCAGGTAACAGGCACTGCGTTGGACTAATGGAAAATATATACCTGGCTTCTTGTGTACATTTCTAATATTACACTTGCTAGTCAATGCTCATTTAATTTCATTTCACTCCACTGCCTTTGTTTGAATATATTTAGTGTTAATCTGGTTTGTGGAGATATAAATAAAGTAATAGAGGAGATGCATATAGAGATTTAATAGTAGCAAGTTATATTTCTGAAAATCAGAAATAGAATGGTGCAAAATTGCTATGATGTGAAGATACACAAAATAAAAGGGGTAGAAGAATGAGCTAAATAATTTTTTACACTGCTGATTACCCAAAAAAAATGGATATTTTTTGACATGTCAAACATCTCAAAGAAAAAACATGAATTCTCACTGCCTAGTACAAAGGAAGAGGCATCTGTCATGTTACACATTCCCTTGCTCTGTATTAGAACATCCTTCAAAGCTTTTCAGAGACTCCCATCATGCTGCATGTTTTCATTTTGCAATGAAACCAGCACAAGGACATTATTTTGTTTAAAGGTCATGCAAATGTTGGCTGAGTACACTCTTAAACAAAACTATTTCATAAATACACATGGTTAGAATATTTCATAAGGGCCCAGTGTTGCAAGGTTTTGAGTATATGAGCAATGACCTTATTCCCCAGATTAGTCTATATTTATCACCTACATAAAAGGGAATGGACATTGTAAATACTTACAAATACATCAACACAGATCAAAATAATCTTGTTCTATAATGGTAAATATCTGTGAACAATAAGGTACTGTTCAACTGAAAGTTGGATGTTTTAGTTCCTGACATTGGCTGTTCTAAAGTTCCTGAAAGAAGTTATGACAGAATCTTCTTTTTTTTAAATGTATTGCAGCTGCCCTTGTATCTAGGTAGCTTTATATCTCTCTTCATTGTGATATTGCAAAGCTTAATGAATGCTAAGGACAGACTTTATTAGAAAGTGAAATACCATGTCATCAGCATCTAACATAGAAATAAGCATAATTATATTCTTCATTTAAGAGTGCCATTCTTCTAAAGATTACATGGGAATGCTCTTCTGCTCTTCATCTTTTTTTTAATTGTGCCACATTACCTTACTCTAGAGGAGACAGAAAGGAAATGGGTAGTGCAATAGGTTACATCATTGAGAAATAACACTGATATATAGCCAAGTATTATTTGGCACCATGCTTTTTAGGTAGAAGCAGGTTTTTCATTTCTTCTACCAACTACAAAATAACACAATGGGTTTAAAATTACTGGAAAAAAGGATCTGGGCAGTATCCTTGCTCATCTAAGCTTAATAGCAAAAAGGACTGTCAAGTTTTAGCAAGAACTGTCAAGTTTAGCATGTCCAAGATTTAAATCTGAGGTTTTATTTTTACTGTAGGACAAGGAATATATCAATAGAATATTTTTATAAAAGCATAGGAAAACAAAACTTTGAGAAGTTGGGGAAAGTGGTTTGTGACCAAAATTTAAAGCCTGTAAGGTTCAACAGGCAGCCAGGATACTGTGACTTTCAACTCAGGACAAACTGATTCTGTGACCCTTACAGTAAAACTTTCCAGGTTGTTAAAGGCATTCTAGAGCCAAAGATAAAAAACATCATGCAGGTTATTTTCAGTTTTTATTAAAATTATTAGATTTCAAGTCTAAACCATCTGACAACTTTAATGTCAAAGTTATTATTTTACAGGCAGACTAACATTCTCCTGGAATGGTTTGATGAAGTGTGCTATAAACATCATGAGTATTCTGACATTCCTGAGTTTCAAATCTGATCTGTCATAAGAGTTGGAAATTTGGTTATTACCCACAGCCCAAGAGCTGAAACTTTCAGCCAGGGACTAGGACAAGTACCAACCCCAATGTCAAATACCAGACATTTGCCCATGGGTGTGTAGAAAGCATGAGTTTCTTGGTGTCCTAAAACAGGTGTACTTGGATAGCTTAAGACACTTTGTCCATTATTTTAACTCCTCTCTCTTCCTTTGCCTTGTACAATGTTTCATTACTCCTACCTTCCCTATCTACAACTATTTCCTCACTCCAGTCCTCAGTGCTGCAATCACACCTCATCCTCTTTTCATGCAATTTTCTCCAAAAGTGAAATTGAAAAACACAGGAAGTTTAATTTTTTTAGTCATTCAGTGTTAATCATTCCCTCCTGATCTGGGAAAGACATTGGGAAAAGCTAGTACAGAGGAGAATCCTGCTCTGTCCTTCAAATCCCAGCAAATGGTGTAACCTTCGCAGATTTGGCTGTCAAATACTGCCTGCACTGAGAATCTGCAAGCTCAGATGTTTGGAGTCATGACTCGCCCAATTTCAAGTTGACTTTATTCTCAGCTTTTTTTGAGCAATGTCATAAAACCTTCCTCTGACAATTAGGCAGATCAGCTGCACAGCTGCAAAGGTTTTGCAGTTTTTCAACTAAACAATCTGAAAATATTTAAAATAGGAATCTCTCAGCACACCATTTTCTCTCTCCCAAAGGCTGGGTGCTCATATTTGGATGCAGTGAAATCAGGAAGACAAGAAGGCGCAGAGAGCAGTTTCCAACCTCAAATCTGCTACACTGCAGGAGGGCACTACAGGCAGTGCCCACTCTACTGCCCTACTACTACAGAGAGGGACACCTGCTCACTCTCCTCAAAACACAGAGCTGACTCATGCACTACATTGCTTTGTTTAACAGATTTTTTATTAGTGGATTTCAGACTGATAATGAGTTTCTGGTTTATTTCATTCTCTTTATTCATATTTGAATATGCCTCCTATCAGAGCTCTTAGCTATCTCTACCTTCATAGTAGGATAGATACTTAAATCTCTTATCTTTCTGTAACTGACTGCCTGTAAAACTGAAAGCATTTATTGTGGTATACGTTCTCTTTATTTCCCCACTTTGTTCTCCCAAAAACATGTATCGAATTGGATACAAATATTTTAACAGTGTTTTTTGGAAAAGTATCCCAGCTGTTTTCAATTTAAACTTCAGCAGCCTTCCTCACCACACAGTTATTCCATACGCAGTGTCTTAACATCTTTAAAATCGGAAGTGTTAAAGCCAGCATAAAATGGAGGAAAATAGCAGTGGATTCTACTGTTTTTATCAATGCAAAATTATATAAGTTTAATTTGTACTGATTTCTTAAAGTGAAAGTAATCACTGAACAGCAGAATTAAATGGTCATGCTGTGTAATTAAGACCTGTGTGTGCTACCAGTCATTACCCTTTTAGCATTTTCTTATAAGATTTGCCCTCACAGAAGAAACCAATCTAGTATAAATATCTGCATTTTGTTTCTCTTCTGTGGTTTTAATCTAGTATTTGCATAAGCATGTGATCAGCCACAAAGAGGCCATCTGGCTGGCCACACTCCCCCTGATCCGTTTTCTTTATGTGCCAACAGTGCTTGCTCCTGTGCCATCTTCCTTGTGGAGAAATCCGCTCACCACAACACTATACCCAAACTATCAGCATGACTATTTCAGTTTCTGTCTGCTGAGCAATGAGTACTAGTGTGTTTGCCACAGCTTCACAAACATCAAGGAATGCCTGCAGAATGCTACAATAGCCTTGAACCCACTGTGAAGGCCAAGTAGTCTGGCAAGAGTTCAAATCTTTGCCTTTTTGGTTCTTTTCTTTTTTTCCAGGCATGATGAATTTCCTCTTATTTTCTTCAGCTGTGCTGACTATCAAGAGAGTCACATGCAGACCTCTGCTTTCATGTTCCTTTTTAACTTGTCTGCTCTTGCATGACTGCTCTTCCTGTTTACCCCATTTACCAGTTATATCATGACATGGTCCTGTGAGGTCCAGCAGGAAGGAACTGGCAGTCCTGTAAGAAACTACCTCTACTGTGGACCTATATTTGTGACTTAAGACCATGGAAACCCAAGATGATGATCATTTCAGCCTAGCTTTGCACGGTCTTGAACACCTGCAGAGAGACCTTGACAAACTGAGCAATCACCCACCCTATGAAGTTCTGAAATATTGACTGGGCAATCACCAGCCAAATGAAATTCAACATGGAAAGAGCCAGACTCTGCAACTGGAGTGGGGCAACTCTGGATGTACAGACAGACTGGGGAATGAGATGCTGGAAAGCAGTGCCATGGAAAGGGACATAGCAGTCCTGGTCAGCAGAAAGTTGAACGTGAGTCAGCAGTGCCCTGGCAGCCAGGAGGGACAACCCTGTCCTGGGGGGCATCGGGCACAGCATCACCAGCCAGGCAAGGGAGGGGATTGCCCTGCTTTGCTCTGCACCAGGGTGGCCTCACCTCAAGTCCTGTGTGCAGTTTTGGTCAATATAAGAAAGATATTAAAATATTAGGGAGTATCCAAAGGAGGGCAAGAAAGATGGTAAAGATGGTGAAGGGCCTTGAGCAGAAGCCACATGAAGAGCAGCTGAGGTCACTTGGTCTGTTCAGCCTGGAGAAGAGGGATTGATGGGAAACCTCATTGCAGTTACAGCTTCCTTTTGAAGGGAAGGGCAGACATTGATCTCTTCCTCGTGGTGTCCAGGGACAGGACCCAAGGGAATGGCCTGGAATTATGTTAGGGGGGATTTAAGTTGGACATTAGAAAAAGGTTTTTTGATTGGGCACTGAAATGGGCTACCCAGAAAAGTGGTCACAGCACCAAGCCTGACAGAGTTCAAGAAGAATTTGGACAATGCTCTCAGGCTGATGGTGTCACTCTTGTGGGAGAGGATCAGAAATGGGACTCAGTAATCTTTCCAACTCAATTTATTATCTGATTCTTTGATTCTGTGACTTCCTCTGAAGGGCTAAGCACTATTCTTAGCAATATTGAGGCCAGGGCCTCATTATAATAGGACTGGCATTATTCATGTTAATATCAAAAGAGAATAGCAAGGGACCTTAAGGAAGGATATCGTTCCAAACCCTCTGCCGTGGGCAGGGAACCTTCCACTAAACCAGGTTGCTCAGAACCTAACCCAGTCTGGTCTTGACCACGTCCAGGGATGAGGAGTCCACAACCTCCCTGCAACCTATTCCACTGCCTTAGCACCCTCACAGAAAATAATCTCTTCCTCATATCTAATCTATACCTCCCCTCTTGATTAAGGTCATTTTCCCTTGTCCTATTACTACATCCCTTTGCAAAGAAAAAAAAAAAAAAAAGAAAAAAATCCATTCAAAAGATAAATAAAAGCTTCCAAAATTGAGAATTTGGAAATCATGTGTGACAACTCCTAAAGTATATGTCACAACAGACAGGAGACTGCAGAGGTCCCCAAAGATCTCTTCCTACATAGCCTCTCTCTGTCTATATCCACCCCTCATTCTTGCAAATTGAGTTCTAGCAAGGCCTATTTTGGGAAAAGATAAAGAGCAACTTCCCTTCCTTCCACGTGTAAAAATGAAGTTATGAAAGAAAACGGAAAATGAGGTAGATTTAAAGAAGTACTGATACACTAACTTTATTGACAAAAGGAATGCTCCTGATGGCACATTTAATAGTATCTGTACTGTCTTTTCAAGGCCAAGCTACAAAACAGACTAAGAACTGGCCATAAATGTATTGCACCATTGTGAACACCTAGGTTGACTGCTTCCAACTACCACAATTCCATTTAGCATGTGAGATCATAACTTTTCAGGAACTTGCAAATCTGATGTGCTTGCTGCAAATGATGCTGCCACACAGTGTTACAGGATGCACACCCGAGAAGATGTTCTTGCACACTTCCATTGCAAGCAACCATGAGTTTGGTTTTATCCTATGGAATTATATGTAAGTATTTTTTTCTTTCAGTGCCATGAATGTGAATCTATAGGAGTATAAAGAAAATTTGAGTAAAGGATCTTTAGGCTTAGGTATGGAGTTTGACCTACAAAGAACAGGATATACAGATGTAGCATCTGTTGCAATCTGGATCTGCTTTTTTTCTGTTTGTCTGGGGTTTTCTTGCTTTCCTGTGATTTGTTTATGCAGTCAGACACTGCTACAGCAGCTGAGGGAGAAACTAATAGGAATGCCTCCACAGGTTTCTATAAATCAGCCTAGAGATTGAATTATTTAATGTGATTTGTGGCATGTTCTATATGCCTAAATACCCACTTCAGGGGGTTGAGGTTTCTTTTATTAACATGTTTTGCTTCAGAAAAGGAGAAGTTTTGTATTTCATAATCATAAAGGATATGATCAACATAAACTTACACTGGATTGTATGAAAAAAGTACATTCTATAATAAAAATTTCACAGATGTAACATGCGGGCAAACAGAAGATTTGTTGTTTTCTGTTAAACCACCAAAATAACTGTCAAGAATTTCACTAGAAATATTTGAAATATTCACAAAGTCAAATATTTTTAAAAACTTGGGAGATGTATTTACCTGAGAAGATAAAACCTAACATGAGAAATCCCAAAGTTTAGAAAATAATGAGTTAACATGTAATTTTGTAAATAAAGCTAATTACCATTTTAATGGTTTTAGGAAGAACTTTAAAGCACTTAATCTGATCTACTTATAAAATAGTTAACAGAAGCTTATGCTTAAACATATGCAAAATGGATTTAAAAATCAGTACACAAAATCTGTAAGTATTAACCTTTCAGAGGGTCAAAGCAAGCAAAAAAAAAAGCTATTGCTTCATTGAGCACAGAACTAGTTGTCTTCAGCAATACCATACATAGCCTTCTAGTAAATTACAGACTCATCTGATCTAAAATGGTTGCTTCCCCTTATCTTTCTGAATTTTAGATGTAGTTATTTACAAAATTTCATTAGACACTTCCCATGCTGTGGGAGTATCCTGTATATTCAATTACAAAAGTAATGGTTCAGAATTATGAGAGTTTGAGATTAATTGCACAGACACCAGTTGCTGCACTATCCTATGAAGCAGAAAAAGACATATACCAGAAATCCTTTCCACAAAGCTCTGGAAAAGCAGCAAAAGTTACAGTATTAATTTTCCCTTCCACTACTGTATGAAACCTGGCCACTTATCAATATATCACAAAAGGAAACTGCACCCTGAAAATTCATATGAATTAATAGTATTACTGGGAAAATCTAGACTAAAATTTTATGTATGTCAAGTTTGTGAAAACCTCAAGCCTGCAGAATTAATTTATCCTGCTTTATATATGCAGTTGTTTTATATAGAGTATTTCTTACTCTGGTAGGCTACTACAGTGCACAGTTAGTATACCAGAAATAATGGAAACTTCTATATTTTCTAATAAAGTAAGTGTTTATACCATTTTCAAGAACACATCTGATTTGGGTTAAGTAGTCTACACCCCTGAAAGCCATTACAGATGAAATGGTGATGTAAGACTGGATCATCATAGCTCAGTCATATCATCAAACTGTGGAATAGTGGAGGTGATATTTTTGATATATGTATAAACGTGTATCCTTTCACAATTTTCTTTTACTAGCTCAACATTTTAGCTGTCATTGCAAGACATTTTATATCTGAAATACCTTATTCTTCTCAATGAATATGCAATTTCTCTGCATATATTTTTAAAACAAGGTTTCTGTCATCTTTTGTTCCAAAAGGTAGGGTGCGCTAATAAATTTCTATCTGTTCCACCAGAGCTTCCACATATTTCAAAATACGCATTGAAATTGAAGAGAAAACTCAATTAAGCGTGTCATCTAATCTTTAAAACAGAATATAGGCATATTGTTTAATTTATAGCTGTGTTGGAAAGCAGACTGACTTGCTTCTGTTTTGCAATCCTGTCATGTACAATCCAAACAAGTGATGATCCAAAGCTAAATATTGAATTCCTTAAATATAGAACACATTTTAAAGTACATAAACTAAGCATAATCTCAGCTTAAAATGCTGCAGAAGCCTTTTCTGACCTGTTTGTATCAAAACAGGAAGGGTGGAATGTGGAGATGGAAATTTGAGTGACACAGGTTCCATTTACATGGAAGAGGTGAAAGGATGGAGTTCATACAGTTGTCTTCCAAAGGAAAGAAATAAACACAAGGGCCAGCTGGTTTGCTGGCAGATCATGTAGGGGAAATGTAGAGGAAATAGACACTACTGTGCTTCTCCTGGAGTAATGTTGCAAGTGGATGGGGACTGTTAGGAAATACAGCAGCTGAGCTTCATTCTTTTGGATGACATCTGGTTTAACTGTCTGTTGTGTAACTAAATGGTTAAACAGGTTTATCTTACCATTGAGACTTTGTAGAATAAAAAATGAAAAATTTGAGAATTTCTTAACTGATAGCATGATTTAAAAAAACTCACTCATTCTTTCAAATATTACTCAAGCTATAACTTAAAAAAAGGTTTGGTTGTTTTTTTTTAAGACTTTTAAGCTTTCACAGTAACTCAGAGTACACAAAAGTATGCCAAGATTAAGGCTAGTAATTTTTTTGTTGTGCTCTTTTGTGAGGTGGATAGTGGCCTTATTTGTAAAATAACTATTCACAATTTTTAATAACACTTGGCAGCATTGTTATAGTATCTTCTGTTCTCCAGAGGGTACACTTCCAGCTGCCCACAGGTATCTGTAATAAGCACCACTTGCCAGGGATATTACAGCCAAAAAACCCAGTTTAGACATAAAACAGCATCCAAATGTGGATTTAAGTGACAATCCTATTTGTCATCAGCACTGCAGTAATGTGGGGGGAAATGCAAGTTGACTGGCATGTATATTGATTATAGTGAATTTCACAATTTTGTTGCAGCCTTTTAACAATAGTGAAGCTACTAAAAATTGCAAACCACCACTCCCACCCCCCTCAAGATTCTCTTTCACAAAAGGGCCCTATTGATGCTGGGAAGTTTATATATATATATATATATATATATACACATATATATATATATATATAACTCCCCTAAATTACTGCTTCAGTCGGGCTTCAATGGAATGTCACAGAGAACTAGAAGCTGTTTCTTGCTGAAAGTAATTTGCACCAGCCAAGACTGCCCATGGCCAACTGACCCACACTGAGTATTTCTTAAAATTGGATGAGCAATGCATGTTGTTTCCAGGCATTTTGTTTTACCAGAAAAATGCATGAAGAGGCATCTTTCTACAGTCCTTATTTCTGGTTCAGAAAATAAAGAAAAAACCCACAAAAACACAGACAACCCACACAGATTGCTGCATAGGATGATGTAGAAGAACAATTGTCTTTTGAAGGACACTCTTGAGCAGGTTTTCTGACCTGTGACTTGAAAGAAACCCACAGCATTTATTTCCTAATGCAGCCTTCTCTGAAGCAAAGTGTTCCTCTTCCTTGATATCTGAGCTCAGCATTTCAGGAAAACAAATTCTTGGTTCACTTTCCTCCATGAATGAAGCACTGCTTCATAGAATCATAAAATCATTAATGCTGAGAAAGACCTCTAAGACCACTGAGTCCAGCCATTAACACAATACTGCCAGGTCCATCACTAAACCCTAAGCACCAACAACATCTACACGGTTTGCTTGATCCATTTGCAGAGATTAAATTTATACAATTTTATCAAATATTCACTCTGTTGCTGTCCAGAAAGACTATATATATATATATATATATATATATATATATACACATATATATATATATATAGTTTTCTTATGGCAGATGTATATCCTCTATAGTGAAAACAGCAGCAATCCTACATCTGTAATCTGTGTTATGTACTTTCTTGAGAACACAATGGTGGCCTTTAGGGGACACGTCAGCCTCAAATCCTCTCAAGATTCATGAGACAACAGTAGCTTTATTCCGTTCTATCATCCTCTAGGCAGCCAGTATGCTTTATGCCTGACTGAAACAGATGCAAGATATAACTATGCCAAGTAGACCTGCCTCCAAATCCCATCCCCTTTCCTATTTTCTCCTGCATGCTGTTTTTACGGCGGCTGTTTTGGGCGGAGGCAGGGGGGCAGCATGCGGCAGGCGCACTGCTCAGCCTGTTGCCGTCACCCCCGAGTCGCGCTCACAGTGCCCAAGTGAAAGTGCCGCTGCTGCTGCTGCTGCTTCCGCCCGAGGCATCTGCGGCGGGGACCTCCTTCCAACAGCCCGCTCGGCAGCAGCGCTTGGACTCGCACTGACTCACGGCTGTCAAGCTGCGGCATCCTGACTGCGATTAAAAATAAAAAGTCGGGCGAGAGTTTAAAGGCTGCCTGTCAAACAGAGCGTGGCACAAACACTCTCCTCGCCTGAATGAGGGCGATGGAACACGGTTTCAATTCCCTCTCCGGATGAACGCCTCCCGGCCCCCACCGCGCCCCTCGCTCCACATACACCTCGCTCAGCAGCGTACGAGAGGGAGGGCGGGAGTCGGTGGTCCGCTCTGCACATAACCCCGGCTGAGCAGCTCTGTCGGCTCGCCGCCGGGCCTGCTGCCCCCCGCCCCTGCCCCCCGGCAAGGCCACCGGGCTGCACACGCCTGGCGGGGCCCCGCTCACCCCGCCTGTCCCCCGGCACTCCCCGCCCCGTCACGGGTCCCGCCCGCCGTGGCTGCCGGAGACACCGAGCGACCTTGCCCGGGGCTTCCCCCGCCCGCCCCCAGCGCCGGGCAGCGGCCCAGGGCTCGGCGCGTTCCATTCCCCCCGCGTCGCGGGGTGGGGGGCGCATCGGAAGCCCTTCACTCGCTCCAGAGGCGGGACACACACCGCCGTAGTGCCGCTGCCCGGTTAGGCGCGGTGACCCGGCAAGCCCGAGCCCGGGGATCAGGGAGATAGCAGCGGGACGCCTCGGGACAGGGAGGCGCGGGGGGAGGGCGGAGTTGGTAGGTTCCGGAGGGGGCCGGCGAGTGCGGAGCGCGGGCGCCGCGGCTGTCAGTGAGCAGCGTCGGCGCCAGCGGGGACGGGCGCAGCCGGAGAGAGGCGCTGCCTCGGGCTGCCGGAGCCGCCGCCGTCGGGACCCGCCGCCTTCACCCCGGGCCTCGCAGCGGCGCAGGGCGCGCTCCGGTGGGCGGCAGGTGCAGGGCGCGCCGCTGGAGGGAAGCGGCCGCCCCACCGCCCCGGCGATGCCGACGGTGCAGAAAACGGTGTCCGAGATCCGCTCCCGCGCAGAGGGTAAGAGCCGCCCGCCTCTCCGCGCCGGCAGGGAGCGACGGGGAAGCCCGGGCGGCGATCCGGCGCGGAGCCGCGGCGGGGTCTGCGCCGCCTGGCCGGGAGGGGGCGGTGGGAGCCGGTGTCGCGCCGCCGCCGCGCTCCTCACCCCCGTCTCCTGTCGTGCCGTGCGCCCCCGGTGGGGCTGCGGCGGCAGAGACCCCAGCCTGGGGCGTGAGCCGTGCCGGTGTTCTCGGGGAGGCCTCGTATTTATGGTTGTCTGTATCCGGTGAGCCCCGCGCAGCATTTTGTCCCTCAGCGATGGCAGCCGTGGTTTCGTTTTCCCCGGCGTGCGTGGCTGCCCGGCCCGCCGGCCCCAAGCGGCAGCGGGGGCTCATGGCCTGGGGTCCTCGGCCTGGGAATAAACCGGAATCCCTCTTTTGTGTGTGACATGTACGTGTGCGCCGCTCATCAGAAATAAACGTTTCTCGTACTCGGCTTGTGCCAGGGAGCTTCGGACAGTGCTGAAGTCTCGTGCCTAAGTGGATTTGTTTAACCTCGGGTAACGTGTCAACAGCTGCTTTGTGAAAAGAATCGTTCCTGTGGAATTACATTACTATAAGGTTTATTTTATCCAAAAGTAACATTTGAAATCGTGGACCCCAAAACAGCAGGATGTTGGGCTGCCTATGATTTTTGGTTGCTGTGGGTAACAATAACAATGTCCCGGTAATGACATAAGAAGTATTGTGGCAGTTATGCTGGGTTTATCCCCTAGTCTGAAAGTTTCCTTGGTTAAACCATATATGCAGTTGACTTTTTTTTTTTTTTTGTGGCTTTGTTTGGTATAGGGAGGCAGAAACTTCGTCCCTGTATCCTTCTTCCTTCTTCCAAACAAAGAATATTTTATTTAACTTTTGTGCAAGGCAAAGCACAAAGAATCATAGATTAGAAGTGGGCTGTCAGATTGATGTTCTTTTCCAGTTTTACCATGTTTATGCCTTCCTCCACCAAAAGTAGGTTTGTAGGAGGTCTGCCTCTGCCTCTGCCTAGGAAATGTTAGTGGCAAAGAAATAGAAGGATGCATCTTTCTAAGAAGAAAGGGAGAAAGTGCATCCTTTAAGGAACACTTCTGAAATGTATTTACAACCAGAGCAGCAGTCCTGTATACTCACAGTGATTAGTAGATGCACATAATGAGACTAGTTAAACGTCCAGTTTTTCAGTGCTTAATTTCAATTCCTTTTCACTTACTCTTGTTCCGGACAATTGGTTTTCACTGCAAGCTGAGCATTGCACAAATAAATTGGGAAAATTGATGCTCTCTTTAAAATTATCTAATTCCAGAACTCTTAATGGTTATTAATGCAATAAATGTGGTGTTCCCTAAAGGTAACTGACTATCTAATATTTACAATTGCAATAAAAGGAAAAAAATAAAAAGTCTGGTTTATTTTTCAAGGTTGAATGACTGTGAAGCAGTTAAATACTGGGTTTAAGAAGCTTACCAAAACTACTTTCTTTAGGACTGACAGTAGGTATAAAGCACCTTTTAAGGAACTTAACTTTTGCAAAATGATGTGATAGTTTTTCATTACACCAGTCAAGTTGATTCTATATGACTCATGCTGTACTTTACTATTATATATAGTACTACTCAAAAAAATTTGAAATCTGTTTTCTTACTCTTAGATTAATGTGACACTTATTAATTAATTTGATCTATAGTTAGTCTTTGTTTAAATATAATTCACAGTGAAACCAACATAAGTCTCTTTTTTTCTTTTTGAGATGAGCGATTCTAAGTTCAGTTGCGCCAAACATTTAGACTACATAGTTGCCATTTCTAAACAGCTCCTTATAAATGCTACTGTTTTCTAAAACAGAGAACTTTTTTCTTTTTTTTTTTTCCTAAAACAGAGTGTTTTCTAAAATACTCTGCTGTGTGTTTGACAGGGACATAAAGGAACTGTCAAACCCTAGTTCTGGCAACAGCCCAAGTCTCTTAGATAAGCACTATGCCAAGTGATGATAAAGCTTCTTTCAGAGAACTCTGCCAAAGTCTTAGCCCCAGAGTTGTTACTGGCAGGATCCCTCTGTGTTCTTGGAACACTGGTAATACTGTAATCACAAACAACAGCTTCCATGACTTCTGTCATGGTGTGGACCATTCCTTAACCTAAGATTTGTGGGGGTCTGACGGGCAGTATTACTTGCCTTATTCTAGAATTTTTGTATTTTATCCTTGGGCTTAAAATCTGACTTTTCTCTCCTGTCACTGCAGCAACTAATTCCTGCTTCAGAGACCTTTTCCGTGGATCATGAACTGCATTACCAGGCTGGACTGCCTTGAACACCATCTCAGAAAGAACTAAGCTCTCTCTCATATAAAGAGATAGTGACAATATTATTAGAAAAAATCAAATGTTGTGCTCAGATGAAACAAACTGAATCAGAACTGTCAGAAGGATGTGCACATGTAGCATTCCCAAGAAGTGGTCAACAGTTGCGTAGAAGAAATGGCACTACAGTCTGTAAATTATTGCAAAATAAAAATTGTAGGTGTTTTAGGGTCTAAGCCAACATGCTACCTGCGTAGAGAAAAGAATTTAAGCAAAAAGGAACTACTCATTTTGTGCCCTTCTTCCAAACCTCTGCAAAGTCTTCATGGCTGATGAAGAATAACCAAGCATGTTTTAATAGGTTTAATAGGTTGAACCATATTTTAATAGGATTTTGTTTCCATTATCCTGTTGGAAGAAATAGGTGCTGATTACCATTCTGAAGTGGTATGTGTATCAATTAAGTCTCTCTCAAGGCACAGAAGATCTGGCCCTCTTAAACAAATACAGGAAATTGGTGTCATGTATTCTGCAATTGCAAAACACAAGGGGAATTTTTTAGTAGTGTGGCCTACATAAAGCTTTATTAAATACAGTAGCTAACTGTGGTTATTTTAGCTATATATAGCTTCACAGTTAATATATGCGTCTATTAAATAATATGAAATTGGATCATTCAAGTAATTCTGTTTCTTTTGAGAGGTTCTGGGAAAGTGGAATTGTTCTTCTCAAGTCTTATTAGGGTTCTCTGAAGATTGAAGCATTAATCCTTTTCTTCTGTGTGTTGGTGGAGTTCAGTGAACTATATTAGGTGATTGAGAAAGGGTAGATAGTTGAGAAGCCTTGATGCTGCCTACCAAAACTAGGTGGTAATAACTAGTTCTTGTTGGTGTTCTTGTACAAAATCTAGGTAAAGCTGAACCGGGGTAAGGTGAGATGTCTTTCACATGAAGAATGTATTTTGAAATTCTGTAGTGGTCATTAGATTGTCTTCAGCAGATTATCAGTTTTTGTAGTGCCTAATGTATCCTTAGGTATTTCTGCTTATGGTCTTTAGGACTATATAACATTTTACCAGATGCAGTAATCATTATAGTCACTTGTGTCTGGGGGTTATTTGTGCCAAGTGTGTTTTGATCCCAGTGTTTCACAACAGGGAAAAATCTTGGTTTAGTTCTAGACAGGCTTGGCCATCTCAGTGGTACCAGCAGGTTCAAGCAGGTCATTTAAATTTCCTTCTGTACTCTGACTCCTCGGAAGGACAGACTGATGGGTCAAGTTCCCAGTGACTGTTCTGTCACTGAAGGTCTGTCATGGCTTTGCAACAAATAATTCTGAAGACACTTCCTTTTTCATAGTGATTCCGTCTTTGAACTATGCCATGTGCTTCAGAAATAAAAGGTAGCAAACAGACTATTCTGGCATTGGCTAGGATAGACTTAGTTTTCTTCCTATCAGCAGATACAATGCTGTGTTTTGGATTTAGGTTGAGAATAATGTTGATAACACACTAATGTTTCAACTGTTTCTGAGCAGCACTTACACTAAATCAAGGACTTGTCAGCATCTCATACTGCCCTGCTAGGGAGGAGGCTGGCAGTTCAAAAGGGTAAAGGAGGGGACGCAGCCAGGGCAGCTGCCTCCCAGCTGACCAAAGGCATATCTCAGACCTTTTGGTATTGTGCTGAACAGCAAAACCAGGGAGAGTTGGCAGGGGTCTGGCAGCCTGCTGCTCAGCGACTGGATGGACATTGGTCAATGGTTGGTGAGCAGTTGTGCGTTACTTGTTTTGTATGTTCTCTTATCATTATTTTCCCTTCTTTTTCTGTCCTATTATGCCATTTTTGTCTCAGCTCATGAGTTTAAACTTTTTTTCTGATTCTCTGCCCCAGCACTTGGGGTAGGCAAGTGAGTGACTGTGTGGTATTTAGCTGCCTGCCAGGTTAAACCACAGCACTTAGTTGTATAAGAGGTTCTTTGCTACAGCATTAGCTTTCAAAGGTTTTTGAAAGCTCTACTTAGAGAATATAAATGAATTTTTTTATGATGAAGAGGAGTGTATTAAAATCCTTTTGGCAATTTGGTTGAGGGTTTTCTTTCTTTCCCTTTATTTCCACATTGTAGTATATGTATATGTAACATTACAGTCTTGTAGTGAAAATGAGACTGTTTTAAGGAATGAAAGCTGAAAGTCTTAAACTACCCTACCTAAAGGAAAATTAGGGGAATGGAATTTACTGTTGTTGTTCTTTTACTAATATAGAAACTTTTTAATCAAGACTGGTTTAGGAGGAGTCCCTGTAAATACTGAGTATTTCAAGAGAGATGCTTCTCCCAAATTTATTATTGGAATCAAAATATGGCCTTCAATGGGTGCTCTTGTTGAAAGAAGCTCTAATTGATTTGAGGGCTGTTTGTTTGCTTCATTGGTTACTTATTTTCACTTTGTTGTTATTGAACATGTCCTGGTTTGAGAGGAAGTGAGTTTTTTGGGATGCTGTGGTCAAACCAATAGGTGCTCAGATTTGAATATTGGCACCTGGTGTGGCCACTGAGGACATGGATACGCCTCTGAGAAGACATGGGGTTAAAAGCAGAGAACTGCCAGGAAAACTTTCTCTTGGGTTCCGGCAGTGAAACGGGTCAGACTTCCCCTGCCCAGCTGCTGCTGGCTGGGCGGGGTGAGCCAGGGCCTTGGTCGGAGGGGAGGTGAAGGCCCTTGAGGGATGGAAGGGTGGGGGAACATTGGAGAGGCATCGGGCGGCCCCCCCCCAGGAGATAGGAGAGCCGGTGGCTGTTCCTGTGCCACCCTGAAATTTGATAGCACGGCCGGCCGAGGAGGGGAGGAGGGGGGTGTGGCGAGAAGGTGCCCGGTAGGGCAGCCGTGGGAGTTCTGGGCAGGCAGAGCCTGAGATTTTTAACCCTTTTCTTGGATGATGGAAACCTTACAAATGCTGATCCTCTTGGAGTTGAATGAGAAGAGAGATCGAGATGAGATAAGAGGAAATGGGCCACGAGAGAGGTTGAGAAGAATCTTGGGTGAGCAGAGGTGATGGAGTGGCCTTTGGCTGGACTTTTCTTGTATAGCCATGGACAGAACATTTATTTTCTCCTGTGACACAGAGACTGCATTTAAGGGCGAGACAAGTTAAGTTCCAACTTAAGAATAAAGAGAAAATTTCATTAACCTACAACTATATGTAAAAAGAAACACATAGAAAGAATGAAAACCTTCCAAAAACATTCCTCCTCCCCCCCACCAAATTTCCAATACATCCATCCCTCAGATCCCAAACTCTCAGTCCATCACCACCCTTTAGATAATCAATTCTCAGTTTATCAAGGAGTGAGGAGTCCCTCTTGTGCCCTAGGCTCCCCTGGAAACACAGTTGTGACCTCTTGTGTTTCCTTGTCACACGTGGCACCGCGCGGAGATCATTTGCTATCGTGACCTCTTCCTTTCATGTCCAGTGCTCTCACCACTGTGCATGGACCAGGGCTGCTTCTAGGGTTCTTCTTTTAAGGGTGCTTTGCCCAGTTCCGAAAAGAGCACAGTCTCTCACTTTTGGGACACCGGGGGCTGAGGGGTCTCAAGAACAAAGATCATCTTCTTTCCTGAGGACACCTTGGTGGAGAATGATCAGTTTAGGGAACAGTTAAACAAACTAGCAATACAAGAATCCATGGATCTAATAAAATGCAATCACGAATGCAGAGAGAGCTGGCAGGTCTTACAGCCCACTCTCAGTGGTCTTTGCAAGGTAAGGATGGTCTGTGGGGAGTGTAGGTTTTTACTGAGTATCTTGAATATATAAAAAAAGACGGTTTTATTTTTTCAGGGGTCATTACCTGTGAGAAATGCAAATACATTGAGTTCACATCCACAATAAATGTCCTTTTTATCTCATGAAGTGCATGTGTAAGTAAATCTATTTATATGGAAAATCATGCTGTGTTTTTACAGGCTATGAGAAGACAGAGGATGTTTCAGAGAAAACTTCCCTAGCTGATCAAGAGGAAGTGAGAACTATATTCATCAATCAGCCCCAGCTAACCAAATTCTGCAATAATCATGTCAGGTATTAACAAAAACACCAGAGCATTGCATGCTGAATAGCAAAATCGGAAAGGTTTCATTAATTCTACCTCTGTCATTTCTACTGGCCACCAATGACAGTCTTAGACACTGGAGGGAGGAATGAGGGAGGAAGTGAGATGAGGAGACAAGTAAGCCGTTTCAGTTACAAACCTGACCTTCTGAATTTTTAAGAATTGAATGGGGAAGACACAGCTGGTTTACAGCTGTACCATCAGTGTGTCCCTAGAGGATGGATTTGTTCTTCAGGTTTCAGTTGAGTTCATCTTTGAACCTATTCCTGGCAGCTGAATGCTGATGAAGATGTACTGGGCTTGAGCACTGCATTGTTTGTGCTTTGCAAACACTTGGCTTTTTCAGTCAGCCTGTTACAAAGATGCTGTGGTTGCCCGTGAGACTACTTTTCAGGTTCAGGCTTTAGGGACTTTGTTGTTGTTTTTTTGTTTGCTTTTGATGAATTTTAAGTCATACAGGAAATACTCATAAGTAATGTGTGTTTAGATCTGATAATATCCTTACTTCTGTTGTTAAAATTCAAAGGAAATGAACAGCAAAGATACCTCTGTCCCAGGTAGGTGTATTTTCTGAAGGTAGCTTTGAAAATGTACAGAAATTTTGCAGACATTGAGAATAATGGCGGGGGGGGGGGGATTTTCCATGACCTTGAGAAACTTTGGATGCTATTTCTTGGTGTATGCAACTTCTCCTTCTGTCTTTTGCTTGGTTACAGAGTAGAGGGCTTTTGCAGGATACGTTCATTCCCCCCTTTTGTTGACAGTTTTATGCAAGGTCAAAGTAAATATGATTGACTTCAAAATAAGTTAAAATATTCTTACAAGCCTTTTGCTTAAAAGTTTTTAGCATGATTGTCTTTATATATATTGTTTTAGAACATAGAGGGTAGTGGTTTGTTCTTAAACAGATGTAAAAGGCTGTCAGAGAGATGGGAGCTCAAACATTTTATGAGTATGGCTTAGCAAAGATTGTTTTGCTAGAATAATTTTTATTCTCTTCTTCCAGGCTAGCAAAAGCACACTTAATATCCAGTATTTATCAGTTTAGAATCAAAAAGCAAACTGTTTTGTTTGAAAGCTTCTATAACTACAAGGAAAAGAATACATTTGAAGAAGTTTTTGTTCTGTAATAATAGCATGTGTTTTTGTCTCTTCCTCTCAGCACTGCAAAGTACAACATAATCACATTCCTGCCAAGGTTCCTTTATTCCCAGTTCAGAAGAGCTGCTAATGCATTTTTTCTTTTTATTGCATTGCTTCAGGTAAGATCAACAATAGGATTCTAATGTTTTAAACTTGTTAAGAGACCATTTATATTATAGACAGAGATACTGAGATACTTGAGATTGCTGAACTGTTCTTTCCAAGCTAGCTGGCCTATCAGAACAGCTGTATCATATCATATGTATGTAGACATATCTTTAATAAAATGCTTGGGCTTGTGGCTTTCTTGCTCTCTGGAGGTAACAAAATGCGCACAAATATTTATCTGTAAAACAGGTTAAGTGTAGCTGAAATTCTGTTGGGTCAAAAAGACTTGTGAGAAGAAAATTCCATTTAAAAGTATCTGGCATATACAGAAAATTGTGACCTGTAGTTGGCATTTGTTCTAAAGGGTAATGTCTAAAAACATACTGAGCTATATGAACAAAATCTAAATTGGAAAGTTTAGTTATATTTTATAAATGCCTATTTTAATTCAATTTGAAACAGAAAAGGAAGGTGAATATTCTGCAAACACTAAAACCTTTGGAAATAGTACCACTGAATTGTACTGGTTAAAGTGCAGATGTTCTTTTATTGTATCAGCTGCTTTTGAATTGAAGACTGTAAAGCTCTCTTGGAAATAATTAACGCCATGTCTAAAAAGTGAATTCACGTGTCTTTATTTGCACTGAATACATTGTTTCTTGTATTAAAAATGTTTTCAACCAGCAATGCAAAATATTTTTTTCTCTTTTTTTTTAATAGCAAATACCTGATGTATCACCAACAGGACGCTACACAACATTGGTTCCTCTCTTATTTATTTTAGCTGTAGCTGCAGTGAAGGAGATAATAGAAGATATTGTAAGTATTTAATAGCAATATTTTGCAAATAGCTATCGTATTTTTCATTTATAATATTACAAAAATGTTTCCTGGTTGTCAAATCCACGTCCGAGCATTTGATACACCCCTTTATTTCTAATGTCCTGTGCATAAAATCTTTAGTTTCACTGTTGTGACTTTTCATGTTTTTTTTAAACAAATGAGGAATAGATTTTTTCAGTTTTTTTCCTGTTGCTCCAGTCCAATGCAATTAACTGTTTGCATTTCCTAAATGTTGTCATTTTCCTGGTACTAAGTGTGATCTGCTGACTCCTGATGGCCAGGAACAGACGTAGAATTGGTCCTTCACACAGAAGCATTCATTCAGATTCATTTTATTTTGAGGGAAATAAAGGGATTTCAGTCTCTGTTTCACTTCATACAAAAGATGTTGGGGTTTTCTGAGTACCTTCTTGCCCTCTCTTCACTAAAACTATATGATAGAAACCTGTCTCTCTAACTTGCTTAAAATAATTTAGTCTTTTAATTGATGTCTTGTGTCTAAGGAATTAAAGTAATATTAATTATTTACCAAATCACTCTATATACTAAGAATTTCTTTATCTTCTTTTGTTTTACTTTAGTTCTGCAGGTACGTTAAGGGGACAAGACATTAGATATGTCATGATACAGCAGTGTCTTGTCCACTAGAGGAGTAGTGTTCCTGTTTGTGAGCTCTTCTCTTTGAGTTTTGGAAAGGATTGCCGGTAGTGTAGTGTAGCGCCAGATTTATTGTGTTTGAGCAGAATTACAATGTATATGCAGAACCATGACCAAGGACAAGAGTGTTGAGCTGCAAAGAAGGTTTGGGATGGAGAGTGGTTGGTCCCATGTTGCCTTTATTGATTGGTTTTCTCCTCAGTTACCTCTGTGAATGGATGGTAGGCAAGATATTGGCTCCCTAGGTTGTATGAAGCTCCTGGATCACAGAGTTAAGTGGTCCTGCAAGACACAATGAAGTTTACATTAAATATTTTTCTTCTATTTGGCATTTCTATTTTTTTCTGTCCTACAGTCAGCTTCTCCTTAAATGCCCTTGTTGCTTTCTCTTTACATAAACAAAACCCCTTTTAAAAAAAAACCCCATAAAATCAATTCATGTTCTTCTAGATATTTTTAACCATTCTGCTGTTAATGCTTACAGACTTACACCATCTGTCAGTGTCTAGGCAAATATAAAACTGAAGCTGCTGCTACTGTACAAAGTGTCCTTTTTAAAATTATCTCATCCAGTCGCTTTTCTTTTGTTATTTATTTCTACCATTTGCTCTTTGTAATTTGAAGTGTACAGTTTGGTGTGGCAGGGGAGAAAGACAGGGATCAGGTATAGTGGGTTTTGCACATACCAGCTAAAAAAAGTTTTCATTACCAAATGCTACAGAGATACCTAAAATCAACACAGCTGTACCATTTTCTTGCTGAGAAAGCCAACCACTTTATGCATAGTAAAATATTTAAAGTGTTTTCCCTTAACCATTAATTTTAATTACGTCTCAGTTTTTTTACACAGTGAAATATCTAGGATCTCCATGAATGGTAATCTTCATCTAATATTAAAGCTTTTGGATGGGAACCTTGTATACTGATAATAACAAATACACTTGTAAAAATAATACTTTTAGCTCAAGAACCAAATGTTTCTCTTTCTGGAATGAAATACCAAGAAGAAAAAGATGTTAGCAGAAGATAGTATTCATACACAGCATGTGTTTTCCATATATGCTTCAAAGGTGCTAGCAGGATTTGTGACATGCAGTGTTAGATTGTCAACTGGTTCCAATAATTTTCATCTGTCACATCTCAGAAAGCACTGGATTTTCACCTTTTCAAAATGGAGGAGATTCACCCTGTGGGCAAATAGACATCTGCTATGGTCAAGTTAGGCTTTCCCTTTGATCAAAGGTTATTTATCTGTACAGTCAGCCATCTTTTTGAAAGGAGAATCTGCTGGTTATCTATGAAAATCTAGTAAAAATAATATTTCAATTTTGCAAAGTTACATGGTGGCCTTTTAAGAGCTGCTAGCTCAGAGTCAAATCAACATTTTATTGGCAATAAACCACTCAAGTATCTTGACCTATTTTTCTTCCATTTTACAAGATTGCTTCTGATTTTGTTTGTATCACAAAGGCATGAATTCTGAACATCTGTTTAAAAAGTGTACCTAAACCAGTTAATTTCTTAAATTAATTTTATAAAATGTTTTCCTGCTCAGGAAAAACTGAGTTCATGAATCCTAAATAGTGTGTTTAAACTAGTACTCCCCTAAGCTTTCTGTGTCTGAGTTTGGTCATACCTTGAATATGCTGGCTGTTAGTAGCTGTATCAAAAGGTTACTGTCAAAAGATGTCTCACAGTTCTATTAAAACTGAGGGGCATCATCGCGTCTTTGGGGGGGTGTGCTGTTGATTTTTTGTTTGTTTGTCTGTTACTGTTGTTGAAGTCTGCAGGCAGTTTTGTGGAAGTGGAGTCATTATGTTTACACAGTCATTGCCTGACTTCAAATGTCTGTTTGAGACCCTCAGATCAAGAATTGTTCCATGATCTTTGCTGTGTAGAGTCATCTCCCAGTTCCAGAAAAGGACAAAGTTACAGCATTGAAATGCACCAGTTCCTTATGTAAGGAACTTGTCCAGATAGAGATTGCCCACATGAAAGGATATTTTAATACAGTACAATTAGCCTGGAACTGGATGTGACTTTCCTGCATAACTATGCAAGTAATTAATAGTCCTGTTTAAATACTTATGTGGTTTAGTGAATAGATGAGTAAGAGGGGCTAATAGATGGGGTTTTTATTAGAAGTATGAAAGCTTTATCTTATCAACAAAAGTCTTTAACCACTTCTGCATTTTTTAATTTAGAAAAGACATAAAGCTGATAATGCGGTGAACAAGAAACAAACTCAAGGTAAGAAATTTTTTAACCTTTTTTAGGGCGGTTGTTGAATTTTTGCACATAGTAATACAACTCAAACTGCTGTCATAATTGAATGGGAAATCACATGTGCAGATTACATCAAAATTTCTAAGGTAAACAGTTGAACTAATAATTTGCAGTGATGTTATCCCTACAAAATAGAATATGTTCTAGATTAAGGTTGTGAGGTTCCTAAGAAACTTGAGCATTTATTCATTTAGCACAGTTGATGCTATCACTATTAGAAGATTGTAATCACCTGTATTTTTAATGGATCTATATTATATTTGTACTCAGAAATACAGACTTTTAATTATAATTTTTTTCAGCCAGCAATAGGAAGGAAGCATCAAAAAAAAGAGAACTGTCTTTCTATGCTGCTTCAAAACTGTAGATAAAGACTAATGGAGTTATTTTGGGTTTGATTTGTTGGAGTTTTTTAATTAAATCAATGTACCAGTTTGATTAGAAATTGTAAGATACTTTGCCAGTGTACTCTAACCAAAATATTGGCATGTAGTTTTTTTAATAGATTTTGATAAAGTGGTATAAAACTGGGATTATTTTAGCTCAGAAAGTGAGGGAGATATTAGTATATCCTAAACATGCTTGTCAGGTAGTATGTCGGAATTTAGGTTCCTGTTTTGCTGCTCTTCAACTCCTCAACTTGTTCTGAGGTAGACCTCTCTTGATGGAATTAGTCCTGTTTTTATAAACAGGAGGAGAAATGAGTGTTATGTGAGTTTGATTCCAGAAAATACAAAAAATACCACAAAGAGAAAAATCTTACATGGAATCCTTTTAAATATATAATAAAAATAAACATTATTTTTTTAGGGAGAAATGTAGTCATCACTCAAAGATGAAAATTTGTGTAGCACTGCTTAATACTGGAAACATAAATTTTAAAGCCTACCTAAATTGTATGTAAATCTTTATTGTAAAATTTAGGGGGGCTGGGAGGGCAAGATGGCTTAGGAAACTTGAGCATGTAGAAACTACTGAGCTCAATAGCAGGTATAGAGAGATTAGGATGGGGAAACAAAACTAGTGGCTGAAATCACAGAAATAGAAATCTCCAGAGGCCTGGAGAAACAGATAACCTATTAGCAATATATAAAAAACAAAGGAAGACTTAATGTTGACATCCAAAATTCTTTCATCAGCCACTCATAGCTTTTGAGATTACAAACAGTTTTGGTTGCAGTGAAATCTTAAAATGTCTTTTCAATTTTTCTTTTTGTACAGAGGGTACAAAATTTTAATAAAAGGCTTGTTTTACTCTATTTTCTGACTCTTCTTCTTGGTTACCTCTCATCAGGGTCTTTGGTAACTGTTCCTAGGATTCCTGAGTGTTCCATGCGTGCAGAAGAGTATCTGGGAAGTTAAATGTGTGATGAGGATAAATAAAATATTGCTCACACTGAGAACCACATTTCTTAAGCTCATGCAGGATTCACATATGTGCAGCATTGATCCTAGCATTCTGACAAATCAATTTTTAAATATATTGTCAAGTACAATCTATTGTCAAAGCAATAATTAAAAAGTTAATCAGTATGGTACTCTCTTACTTTGTTTTTGTGTATTCAGCAGTTCTGGGACCCCTGAAAGCAGTGATGTGCATAGTACATTGTATGTGCAGCTCCACCTTCGGTTGTCTTTTCAACACAGAGAATTGTTAGTGGAATGACATGAGCGTGTGTTGATCCTGTATATGGGTCCCCATTCAACTTTCTGTTCCTTAATGATGATCTGTGTCTCAGTCAGCCATAAGTAATTAACTTTCTAAAAGTTTACTATAAAAAAACCTTTTGCAAAGGATTTGGATATATTAGGCTGTTCTGGGGATAATTTTTTGTTGCCTCAGGCTGCATACATGTGTGATACCAGAGGACACCATCAGACATTCTGACAGGATGAAATCTGCATTTCTGTAGTGTGGTGAAGCTGCCTTCTCTAGGGCAGATGGAAAATGCTTTTGAAAATTAATTGTTAGAGACAGCTGAAAAGTGGGAGATACGAATGAGAAAGTCAGAAGAATGCAGAAGACTTTATGGTGCAAGTTCTTTAACCATTATATAAAAGGTGCATAACAACACCACTTCTTTTTTTGTTCTCTTAAGAAAATTGATTTAAGTGAATGCTAGTGTGTGTTAATTGTCTTTAAAATCTTACTAGATCAAAGGTTAGGGTTAGAGTACTCTTGAGATTTTAGGTGGCTCAGCATGTTTTCATGAGTCTAACTCATCTGTTTTTGAGCTGATTTTAACCAGTTAAACCAGCAAGAAACAAATCCAGAAAGAAAAGATGATGATGTCCTTCCATAGAGTGGATTAAACTGTTTTCAAGAATATGTGCTGTATATTTAAAATGCTTGATCTGAATTATAGAAATAAGGCAAGTTCTAAAATATTATGTAAATGAGATGTGTCTGTATGGCTTTTCATAAGGAATCTAGCACATACCTGTATACTGCAGTTAGATTGTACAACTGGAAAATTCTTTATTATTTTCCTTTTCTTCTAGTACTACGAAATGGTGCATGGGAGATTGTCCACTGGGAAAAGGTGTGTGTCTTTATTGGTCACTTTTAGAGCATAATGCATATTTAATATTTGTTTTATTTCTCCATGTAATTTTTAATGATAAAAAATAACTGGTATTATGGGAAATGTATAATCTCTTGCATTTTATTTTTTCTTTGTTGATATTTCTCTCTCAAAACGTACTTTGAAGTCAAGTCAGTTTTGATGGCATGAGTTCAAGCTGGTCAAGGTCAGTGGGAATAAGCTGAATAATATTATGGCTGTGGCAAAATTGCTCACTTCCTTAGTATAGTGTGGTTTGCCAAGGCAGAAACTTCTGTATGGAAACTAGTTACTTCCTGTATTTGTTGAACTTCATCGGCTTAAATCATGAGAACTTTAAAGGCGTATGCGCAGTGGTACAACAAGGAAGGGACTCTTTTAAAGATATCTTTCAAGAACTAAATGTTATGCTATCATCTGGTCACTTAATTTTAATGGTTGCCATATGTGAAAACTTGAAGAAAATTTGGTCCACCATAATTTGGAGGCAAGGTTCAGATGAAATTGGCTTATTATACCTTTGAAGAAGCAAGAATATAGTGTGATGCAACAAAACTGTGGTCTTGGGTGAGATTGATTTCTTCTTTACCTCAACTTCAGTCTTTCAGTAAAGTATTTTACAAAACCAGCAAAATTAAAGAACTGCATAGAGAAGGCTATTAAAGATTAGGCTTATTTGGCTAATTAGGCTTATTAAAGATGAGATTTCCAAAGAATTGTAGTAACTTTTGACAGTACTCCAGCTGTACAATCTAACTTCTCTAAGTTAGAGAGTTTCTAACAGGTAAATATTTACTGCGCTTAAAACAAGGGTATAATACATTTTGTTTGAGACCATTAACCAATTCCCAGTTTTCTTTCAGGTAGATGTTGGAGATATAGTTATAATAAAAGGCAAAGAGTATATACCTGCTGACACTGTACTGCTCTCATCAAGGTAGAGATGCCCACTGATACTTATAGTGTAGAGGCTGGTTTCTCTACCCTGCATTTATTTATTTTTTGTGATTGCTCCAAGGAAATAAAGAATAAACAAAAGTGCTGCTGTTCTGAAGTGCAGCCTTGTGTTCATTTGGTCATTTATAATTTAAAGCAATTTTTTTTAAACTGTGACAATTGCAGTTTTGAAATTACACTGGAATTGAATTTACTCCTAATAAAAATGTAGTATGTTAATTTTATTGATGGATATAACACAAAAAAGGCTGGTTCTCTGTCTAAAAATTGGACCTCAACTGCCATATTTAGCCATGTTGGCTTTTTGATATGCACCCAACAAATTTCATCCCATAAGTAAATCAAAATTGATGTATTGCAGGGAACAGAAATGGATTCTAAATTATATAGTCTCCAGTTTGATAATTGAATCAGGGAAAAAAGTGAACATGAGATGTGAATCATCAAATTAGTACTGTCTGAACACTCACTTTATTATCTAATATATATATTATGAATAATTTCATCAGTTGGAAACAAGACTTAATTTTTAGCATGTCATGCTGTGACCTTTTTACATGGACAATCAGAGATTGTTTATCATCATTTCCTTGGACAGTTTTATTTAAGAAATCCACATTTTAAGTGGGAGATGCTTGTTTTTCAACATCTATTTGATCAGGTCAACAGACAACATATTCTAAGAATCCTTTTTAATGGATTTTGCCTAAATGTGAATGTATTATTTTTTTTTTCCTGGCACAAGCAGAAGTGTTATGTGTATGACTATGATTTAGGTATGAACCCTCTATGACCCCACTGAAGTTAATTAATCTACTCATGCCTACAATTAATAAAGTTAGGATCTTATGCATTTCTGTTGACAGACTGTGATATAGAGTAGTACATTGTTTCTCTGTCTTCCACTATATCTCAAAATTAAGTGCAGCTGTTTCTAAAACACTTCTAATAAATTATTATCAAGTGTAAAGTAGTTCCCAGAAAATACTGTAAATTTCCCTCATGGTCTGTCTTCAGTGCAAGTGTTATTCATAGCTTAGCTTGTGTTGAGTGTCCTCTGTAAACCTTTTAGTTCTGTACATTGAGAAGCATTTACAAATTCTCCACCAAGATCGTTGCTTCTCCAGCAAGAACTTTGCAGGCAATACACCAAGCAGCAAGGACACATTTTTCTATTGGCCTGATAATAGCTCCTGTCATGCTAACCATAGTGTCTTGCAGGTGGAAGAGATTACATCCTCTCAGAGCAGCTTCTTCATAATTTTCCTGAGTAATCCCCTAAATTTTAGTCTATTCCTAGATGTCTTCACAGTTTTGCCCTTTCAGATTTGGAGGACATTGCATCACAGTTGTGGTTTACACACAGGAAAATACCAGCTAACTGAAAAGCCTACTTTGCAATCCTTGTACCCCTGAAGGAATCTTGTATCACGAGTTGACAATGAAAATAAGAGTTAGCTGCTACTGGACTTGGTCAGGTCTGTTTCCACTTTGTTTAACCCCTCTTTAGTGCCCTTATTAGAACACATTGTGTGTGACCATGTGTGTCCAGCTACAACCATTACTCACATTGAATTTTCCTGTCAGCTTTTCTTCCAGGATCCAGTTTGCAGTGGGGACTGTTTGAATCACAATTGCTTTTCTAGGCCCACTTCAGGCATTTCTTCCAGCTAAAACATCTTCCCTAGTTAAATTACTAGGATCCTGTTCCAGCCTTGCTTCCAGGAGAGAGCCCTGTACTACTATTTGACCTCTAATTCTGCCTGCATACTGGCACATGCTCTCCTCCATCTCTCATCTCCATGTGGCCGTTTTTCTTCTGGAAAACTCTCATCAATTTTGCTTTCAGGTCTTTATTGATGCCCAGTTACATTTTAGGTTCCAAAAGCAATGTGAGTCTGTGGGCCTGGTTTTAATTCAAACTAATAATACTGGATTTTTTTTACCAGCAATAGCAGTTTCTGGAGAAAAAGAGGATCTTAATAATTTTAGGAAACTATAATCTCTTACAGTGAAGGACATAAACCTCTGAGATTTAAATCTGTATGGTTCTTGCTAGTTCAGTGTACACTGAAATTTGCGAAACTGGAAAAAATACAAAATATTTTTCAGCATGTCTGCATAGAAAAGGTACTTGTTACCTGGCTCTTTAGAAAAGCTGGTGAAAAATTGGTTGTTGTGGCTTTTATTTTCTTAATTGATGTATGGAGTGGCTGGAAACTTGGTGAATTGAGAAATAAGCATAACACTTTTTTATGTTTACATACAATGTCAATGTGTTCTGCAGCTTAAAGTTTGTGCCTTACAGTAAAATAAACCACTTGAGTAAAATTGAAGGTGTTCTAGCTCTTTTCTTTCTGACCTGATTAAAATAGATTTTGAAAAATTTGTCATCAGACATTTTAATTAACATGTATTGTTTGAATAATAATTTCAAACTCTGTCTTTTTGTCTTTGTTCATTTGTTTTGTTTTGTTGTTGGTTTTTTTTTCCCTGTCACTTATTTTTCTGTTCTAATCATTTCAAACTGGGATGTGTAGGTGGCAGTAGGGGAAGTAGTGAAAGTGACCAATGGGGAACATCTCCCAGCTGATCTCATCAGTCTGTCATCAAGGTTAGAATAAAGTAGTTGCACAGGATATGTGTATGTGGGTCCTCATATACCAAATATGAATAATACTGCCATGTTGATAATCTTTGTTTTGCTATTCACCTTTCTCCAACAAAACCTACATATTTATAAAATTAGAAAGGGTTCTTTTATCAAATATAGATCATTAAAGTGAAAATACGCAATAACACTTCAAGAAGTTGAAATTGTTTCACTCCTCTTGGTTTTTACACTACCCTCATGGAATTTTATCAAACAAGTTGTCATTGAATAAACACAGTTAAACATCAGGTGAAATATATGTTTAAGAGGAATATACATGTTGCTGCCAACTTGCTGTTTTCAGCAAAGAATATAGTTTAACATTGGTAGGACTGGTAGAGGACCCTCTGCACAAACTTGGATGTTGCACAATCTCTGCTGCATGTGGTGGCAAAAGCAGCATTGTTCTTGTGTACTGTGACAAAATGCATGTTTCTTAGACATGTCAGCTTTATGCTATTGTCTGCACTCTTACCACACTTTGTTTTTTCCCTAACCAATCAATGGGCCTGCCTTGATCTAACAGTAACTTACTTTGGAGGTCACTGTAATCTGCTGCAGTTCTTGCAATTAAGCATGTATCTCACTTGAAATGTCTTTGCTGCCTTAGTTTGTTTTAAAAGTGCTTTACAAAAATACCGTTTGGTTTTTACTGTTAGCTAATAAAAATGTTAGAATTGTGAAAATGTCTTACATAGGTGGTTCCATCCAAGCAGGCTAAATAAAAGTTGTTTATATTTTTAGAGAAGTTTGCCAAGAATAAAACAGTAGCCTGAATGTACCTTATTTTAATTTTTGACATTTTAATGCTTGTACTTTACAAAATTGTGTTTAAATAATCTACTTAACATTATCCTTAACATATCCAAATAATTTAAAATTAAGTCACTTATGTGTAGCCACTTTTCCATTAATAAAAGAAATTTTTAAAAAAATTGATGCACAAATTTCATGCTAGAATGAAGGAAAACACTAGAAGCATTAAAGTGGTGTAGAGAGTAAACCTTTTTTCTTTTAAGTGTTACAGTGGTTTTATGATTTATTTGATCCTTTTCAGAATCAAAGCTGTCTTTCTGTCTTGTTTCTGTCTTAAACTCCTGCTGCCTGCTCTAGTAAGCACTACAAATGCACTGCACTGTGCCCATATCATAATCTCATGTGTAAAGACAGAACACTTTTGCTGTGTACAGTGATTTTATCATTGTTTCCTTTAAGAAAATGGGCTTTGGCAAACTTCTCTGAAAATGTAAAGTACTGTTAGTTTTTATAGCTTTGGCTGTGAATTGTTCTGGTTTTGAAGATTTGATAAGACAAACCTGTTTGCATAAATAAGTATTACAAGATTACTGGAACTTAATGGATTCTGCCCTCTGTTATAATTTTGAATTCAGGACTTTTTTTCTCTTAATAGTGAACCACAAGCCATGTGCTACATTGAAACATCTAACTTAGATGGTGAGACTAACTTAAAAATTCGACAGGTAGGAATTTCATTTCTGGGAATATTGCTAATATTATTTCTGTCTATTAATGCTTATAAAAACATTTTATTACATTAATGGATGTTCTAGAAGATTGAAGTTTTAGTGGTTTGAATAAAAAACTATGGATTATTGGCATCATAAAAGTGGAGGAACGAGTGGTTACTTTTAGGTCATTCTTTGTGCTTTGTTTTAGGGTTTTTCTTTGGGAGAATAGGTAGAAACATAAGTGGTTTGGGTGTTGGCTTTGTTTCTAGCGAGCAGATGATGGGGCAGAAGCCCTGCAGAAAGCAGCTGATGGGGCCAGTGTTGTCCTTCAGGGACTGGTAGGGAATAGCAGATTTTGACTGAGTGCGCTGTCGCTGTGCAGGGACATTCTTGCTGAGATCTCTGATGGATTATGACCCTGTCTTGAATGGACATGGAATTTTCAGATGCCAAGGTGACTTTTTCACTGTAGCACCCCATTGTGACAGCAAAGTGTAGTTGATCCATTTTGCTCCCATAGGGATAATTGTTTTCTGGTCTTGCTGTCAGATTTATAATATGTAGGTTTTTTATTGGGTAGTGTTTTTTAATGTCATGACAAAATGAATTTTGTTTACAGGGTTTGCCACTAACATCAGACATCAAGGACACAGAAAGCTTGATGCAACTCTCTGGCAGAATTGAGTGTGAGAGCCCAAACCGACATCTCTATGACTTTGTTGGAAACATCAGATTGGATGGGCATGGGTACGTAAATACCAGGAAGAAGACCTTGGGAGATTCAGTCTAACAGTAGACAGCTATGTGTTCTTAAACTACTGAAGTAAAAATATGAATAGTAGATCTTCTTTTATGGATTGTCTGCTAAACTTTACTCTTTTGAAAAACTAGAAGCATAAAACCTTACTTCTAAATGTCTACAACTTGAGTTGTTTTACTAGTTGTCCTTCAGAAAGCATTAAGTATTAATAATAGGAGAGACTGCTAATCAAATTCTGACAGTTCTGGAATATGTGCCTAGTAACTCACTTCTTAGGCATGTCATTTGTTACAGAAGCTGAATAGAAATAATTTGTCTTTTTTATTCTTTTAATTGTTCTTTCTTCTGTTTGTCTAAGTGTGGAGTGGAACAGAGCCCATTGTTATACACCTATAATTCTTCTAATTTGGTAGCTGAAAATGTTTAATACCTTAGTTTACTGGAAGTATGTTCCTTTAAAAATAGAAAATGTGCACTTACAAATCACACGATTGTACAACTGCTTAAAAAATTCTTAAAATACTGAAATGCTGACCAAATACTGATGGTCAGGATCCTCTGTGAATTCACAGAAGATTTATTGCTAGATCCAAAACTGCTGGATCCTTCATTCCCAAATTTGTACAGTATTTCTTATTTATTTGGTAGGTATTTATTTCTCCATATCCAGTATTGTCCATGTTTGTAGTTATAGTAATAGTATATAGTAATATAGTACTAATTACTACATATTTTTCCCCCCTTAATATCCCATTTTTTAATTTACTGATTTCTTACAGACATATTCAGGGATTTTTCAGTCGCAAGAGTGTGGATCTATTATAATTCCACTGTACTTGTCATTAAGAATAGAAAAATATTTATCTGTTATTCTTCTCTGAAGGTAATAGTTACAGCGGATCCACACATTCATTCTTCTTCCCTGGCTAGAAGGAAAAACATACTTTACTTTTTAATCTAATAATTTAATTTTTAAAATTTGATTAAAAAATAAATATTGTATGTGCTGATGGCTGTTTTGCCTCAGGCATGTGTAAGAGGCTGCCATCTGCTGGTCAAGAAATTTTTCATTTGAAAAATTATGTTTTGGAATATTTTGCCTATAGTTCCTGTGCAGTAGGATAGTTCCAAAAGTGTGGCTCTAATATAATATTTACCTTCAGTGAAAAACAATTACAGGTAAGTAACTCTTTTTGGATCTTGGTCTTACTTCAACCTGAAAAATCAGGGATCCGTTCTTTTTTTGCCCGTTATAGAGGGAGTGCAAATTCATCTAAATGATATTTATTTTCCATATCTTTAGACCTTCCTACCACATTATGTAGGTCCAGCAGTTGTGATTTACACTTTATTTGTTATCATCTTGACATATTGGCAAAAACAATAGAGGATACTGAAAATATGTCTCCCTCTTCTTTCACTTAACATGTCACTGGAGTGCCATAAATGTTGTATCTTGTTGACCTTTTCAGTCTTTTCTTTTGCCCTTCATGGGAGAGGAACTCAAAAAAAAAAAAAAAAAGGTTTTTTTTTTTTTTCTTTTGGATATCCAGTATTCAAGGAGACAGAAGACCATTACAGGTATTTTGCCTTTTGGCTAAATCTGTGAACTAAAAGAGGCAAAAGTTTTCTGGCTGTCCTCAGCCTTTGAGTGAACTAACCCTTATCCCTAAATTGTGCAGCTCTTTATTATGCTTATGAGTATACAGAAGCATGTCAGCTTGGTTTTAGTCCATGAAGACAATTAGCTAGATAAAGGAGAAGAGTTATGTGGGCTGGTTTTTATGAACCTATGACTAGACAGTGGCTTGGTGAGTGTTGAGGGATTGTGCAAAACAAGGTCAAATTCTGGTTATCCAGGCCTAAAGTATATGTTTTCCTGAAGACATTCTTAAAATTTTGAGTAAGAGTGAATTATACTTGTTGACAAAAACATTTTGTTGTGTAAGTTTTCACATGTGTCTCAGAAATTAGTAGCTCTTAATATTCCCTCTGCCACGAAAGCATTCTAAAATCACCTTCCCCCATTGAGAACATCCTTTATCGAATACAACCCAGGCATGTTGGTGACAGTCAGTAGTTACGTAAAGTGCAAGAGAAATGAGATGTGTTGAATCAGTTTTAAGAAGGCTGAGGCTGGGAAATAAGAGACTTGAGATCTCTGTCAAACCATCACTTTATTAGAGCAGAGTGTGATCACAATGTTGAGTATTTGTCACCTGGCAGATCTCGGCTTTCCATACCCTGACTGTACTCTTTGACCTACCCAAAAATGTTAGTAACATCATGACTTTTTCAGATGCTTTATATTTTATATATCAGAGGTGCAACAACTGATATTAATCAGTTAATTTGTGATCTTAATAATGTATTGCTTTCAAACAAATAGAGATAGTAGTTTTAGGTAAGAATTCCAAACACTAGAGCACTTTTGGACAAGTGTGAACTGCCAGCTGGTATTTATAGAAAGAAAAGTACCAAAACAGGGCATGTTTGTCTATAGAAAAGAGTAATAATTATCTAAAATGTCTGTATTTTAAGAAAAACTTTCATACATTATATGTAGAAAGGCACTGTCTGAATTTAAGACAATTAAATGTTTCCTATGTCTTTTGAGGGTATGTTGCTCCTTAGCTATACATAGTTTTAAAAGAATAACAGAACAAAATATACCTGATTTTGTGCTTTAAAGAAGGTTCATGAAGTGTTATTGTGAATGTTAAATAACTGTGTTCATAAAGGATGTTTATTTGATTAGAAGAGTAGGCTAAGTTAAGAGTTCACAAAATTATTTCATTTGAAAATTGCTTTGAAAATCAATTTTGTAAGAGATCATTTAGGAGAAAAATTGATAATCATAAATCACAGGAGAATTAGATATTTTTACTTTCAGTATGCTCGGTTAGTAGTACCATATCAAAATTAGTAGTCCATAATAAAAATTAGGTGGTAGGTATTATTTTTGAAACATTTGATTTTTGGCCTGGTTTTATCTCTCAAGTTTTCTCTGTCCAAACTCCCAAAAAGTTAACTGTGAAAACTAGGTTCCTAACCTATTAACAATATCATGTAAATTTTGAGAAATGAGTTTTAACAAATGTTAATTACATTTAATCATTGACATTGACTGGTTTAGTGTTAAAATGTAAAACTTCTTACTTCTAGTACTGTTCCATTGGGATCTGATCAGATTCTGCTACGAGGAGCTCAGTTGAGAAATACTCAGTGGGTTCACGGGATAGTTGTCTATACTGGACATGACACAAAACTTATGCAGGTTTGTCCCTTGGATTTTGTCCAACCTGTCTGTTTTATTACCTTAATTTACTATTCCGTGGTACGGAAACAAGGATTGGTTCAATACAGTACTAAAATGTCAGTAATAGAGCATCTTTCATATCAATTAAAAGCAAGAAAAATAAAGCAATTTCTTGTTATTTTAGTCACTTAGTCCCAAAGTAGTTTTTCCACTCGTAAGCATATTAGTTGATTTTATCTTTTAACTTGCTTTGAAAACTCTTTATTAGCAAGTTCTGTTTTCACAGTTTGTCATTTTTATTTTTGACTGCTCCTAAAACCGTTCTGTTGTGGGGCTTTCTTCCCAGTACAAAGATAATCATTCTTGTCAGAAAACAAAATGAGGAGGGAAGATACTGAAATTATTTTGCCTAATGTGTTTTGAAGTATCACAATTGAGATGCACCTGTTCAGAAAAAATAATTTCAGATTGGTCATTCATGCATTATTTATTGCTTTTCTAATTTGTAAAACAGTTACTTGAAAAAGAGTGTCTGTATTGGCAACTGTCTTCTATTGCACTGGCAAGGTGTATTCACATTCATTTTTAATGTTTACTGTTAACTATTGGTGTTACCAGTGTTCTGTGTCATTGTTTAAACTTCTTGTGTCACAATTCTAAAGCTCCAATTCATAGATTTATAAGCTGCTGGTTTTGGGGCTTTTTGAAGTAAAATAGTTAGGGCATTTTTGGTGATGATGTATTTGGGAGAATATTTAGAAAAGGATACAGTAACATGTAATTTGAAAAGCAAGAACCATGTTACCTCATTTAATATTTAATAACCACTGTTGGTTTTTGTCTTTTGCAGAATTCAACAAGTCCACCTCTTAAAATGTCTAATGTGGAACGAATTACAAATATTCAGATTTTGATTTTGTTCTGCATCCTTATTGCCATGTCTTTGATCTGCTCTATTGGTTCAGCTATATGGAACCGAAGGCATACTGGAAGAGACTGGTATCTTGATCTAAATTGTAAGATCTGAAATATTAAATTAATATTTTAGTATTTGATTGCCTTTCATGTTTGGAAAGGAGGATAATTACCTTGTACAGTGTGTTTTTTTTGTCAATCTCTCTTTGTTTGTTGACTAAAGTCTTTAGGCTAGGTATATCACAGCAAGTATAAAATTTGCCTTGCTGTGCCATCTGAGCTCTTGCTAAATTCAGGAAGGGCAAGATGATTTGTTTGTCTCTCCTTTTTTCAGGCATTCCATCTCTGCAGCTCAGTGAGGTCCACATCAGCATTCCACTGGCATAAACAGTCAGCTTCCTAGACATCAGTCTGAAGCCTCTTTGAGCTGTTACTAATAGATTACATTTAAAACTGCAGTGATTTTTCTGAATTTTTATATTTGTCTTAGGAACTGATGCTGTGGCTTTATAATTTTTACAGGGCTTTAACTAATCAATATCAGAACTTAATAGACTCCTCCTAAAGAAAATAAAAGAGACACCACAGGTCTCTTTTAACATACTATACTGAGCAGCTGTACATAAGGTGGATGTTGGGCAGTGTGATGTTGCACAGACCTTCACAGCAGTGTGGAACATACTGACAGACCCTCTGTGAGGAAACAGGATTTAAAAGAAGTTTTCATGAATATACTTTGCAGTCAATTATTCAGGTTTTCAGAATTTCTTAGGGCCCTTTTTAGTTAGCCAGAACCAGAACTGAAACAAAGCTCCTGAGTATGAGGCTTCTGAATGTAGTCAGCAATGAGGGGTTTTTTTGGGTTTTGGTAAATTCTTTAAAATCTTGAAGTTCTGATTTGAAGGCACTCCTAAAGTTTCTGTGTCTGCATTTATGATGAACTTTGGTTCCCTTCTTTTTGATTCTGAGAAACTTTTTTTTATTAATTAAGAAACTTAATTTTCATGTTTTTATAGTGAGGTAAGAAAAAATGAACTAGTTCATATAATATTGACAATTTTAGGTAATATCAAAGAAGGACACCAGATGTGCTTCATCTGTGCATTTTTTTTCTTTTCTGGGAAACAGAAAAGTTTTAAGAATATGGTGACTTATATGTGGTTATCACAGTAGTGAAGCAGTTCATAAGTTGTTGTTATTCCTGAAAAAAGAAACATGAAATAGCGGCCATTGATATTTTGATTTGTGTGTTCTAAACTGAGTATCCATGTCAGTTTATTTTCTGATATATGTCCCATGATTAAATGAAATTGTTTTGGTTTTCATAAGGTATGTTTTTTAAGGCTGTATTCAGCAGATAATTGTTCTGATACCAGATATGTAAGAAGCATTATAATTTATATGTAAATGCATTTTATCCCCCTTTCTCCTTAGTTATTTAATTTTTTAGCTCCCTGATCTTTTAGGCAAGTACATAATTTGATGCTGGAATTGATATTAATGAAAGTCTCCAAAATCTTCTTTCCTGGATCTTGTAGTAACAACCAAATCCACTTTGGACAGACAGTGGAAACCTATCTGAGGCTGATTTTCTTTGAGATACCTTAAATACAGCTAGACAAGCTCCATCTTTTACCCTTGTGCTGTATTGCACAGCAGATTTTCCCATTTTCATCCTCTCTGAGGTGCTACTGCTAGAGTTACCTTTAAAAGAAAAACTTAAAAATTTAAAGGAAAAGGGAGTATAAAAGTACTTGTTTTAGATGTTAATATTCACATTTCCAGTTGTTTAGAATTTTCATTAAACTCTCTAATTTCATATCTTCCTTTCATGGGATGTGAATTTACCTCTTTCATAGCATTTTGCTCTGTTGAGGGAGGCTATACGATTGTGTGAAGGTGGATGGAGAAAAAATTCATTCCACTATACATTTCCCTTTCAAAATGTTAAACTATAATATTTTGAGTTTAGAACTTGGTTGCTTATATAGATATTCCCAGATTTTGATCTTAAAATTTAGAAAAAGAGGGAATGGGTGGTAAGTTTGCTCTTCAGAAATTGGAGATGATTGCAAAGATTGCTGAATTTGAACTCAGATATTATAACTGAGATCCTTAACTCTGAGGAAGGTCTTATCCACAGGCAAGTGATACTGTTATTAATTACAAAGATACTTCTTAGAAAATTTGAATAAAAATAAGCTGTTCATGCAATATTTTGAATACAGTACATATATATACTTCTAACTACAGTCTCAAATATTTATTTGATTACTTTGTTTTTTGGCAGATGGTGGAGCAAGCAACTTTGGATTGAATTTCTTGACTTTTATCATTCTCTTCAATAATCTTATTCCAATCAGCTTGTTGGTTACGCTTGAAGTCGTTAAATTTATCCAGGCATATTTCATAAATTGGGTAAATATTACTTTAGTAATATTGATTTCTAAAATCAAGTGGTTCACAAGTAAGTGAAATGATGGATTTCTTATCTATGTATACATTTTTTCAGACTTTTTCTAAATGCTGTTTATTTATTATTAGTGGAATCTGAGGAGATAATGATAAATTATTTCATTTAGTGCACTTATAGGCTGTGCCAGATTGATTTTTGAAGCATGTTTGTTGTGACCCATTCACTAATTGTAGAGGAGCAAAGTGAGCCTTCTGTGGATTGCAGATAAAAATTTAAGGTTCAAATATTCCCCAAAACATGGTTAAAGCCAAACTAGCTTAAATGTTGATACCAAAAAAATGGATGCATTTTATTTAACAGTAAATTAGAAAGAAGGAAATAGAAAAAGAGAGTGGGGGGAATATGAAGAGTGAGAGAGATTAAATAGAATTATATCAGATTAAGTAGAAATACATCACCCCTCTGTGGGTCCCAATGATGTGTCATTGGTCTTCTCCATCTGGTCTTCTTGGTGGTGAGGGTCCCCCTCTGAAAGGCATAGAATTCAATATTTAATTAACCATCCTGATTTGGGCCATATGGAAACATCCAGGGAAAGTTTGACACTGTCTCTGGCAAGACTCTGGATCGGTTGCATCATTTTGCGTCACGAGCAGTGCTCTGAGGCAAGGCCTCAGGAATGAGTCTGGGGAGCACTTTGGGGGTCTTTGGTGATTGTGACACCCCCTGGCTTTCTCCTCACATGAATGTCCTGTGGATGTGGCTTTCCTGGGGTGGTGGGGGTTGTTTTACAGCTGAGCCAGTTTGTGGGATGGAGGATGGGTGTTCACTACCTCTGACCAGAGGTTACACCACACACCCAAGGCCCTCCTGTTCCTCCACCCTTGGTGGGGGGCAGTCTGTGCAAACCTGGCAGCAGGAGATAAGGCTGGGAGTTGTGGCCTTCCCCAGCCCAAAGCCAGGGAGGGATGGTTTTCAGCACAGCTGCTGGGCTTGGCTCTCCCGTGGATGCTCTCCCAACCTTATCTGTTTCTTCCCAGACCTGAGATGGTTGAACAAGAGTGTCCTTTTATCTTATCTCAAGTTCTCTTAGGGGGCTTAACTCACAATCCAAGGTTTCATTCAGGAGGCACATTCAAGGTGGGCTTTGGTGATGCAGCTTTTCAAATCATTGTTTAAGTCATGAACTATAACATTTCAGTCTCTTGACAGTGTTTTTCTGCTTTTTACTTTCTCATTATTGGTATTCAGGTATCAGTTGCATTCAGAAAGATCAGAAGAATGTGTTTTGCAGTGCTGGGGAGTTTTGTCCAGTTTCATATTTTCTTTCCAGACTTTGGCATTTTGCTTCGGTTTTTTTTCCCTGAGCACAACCCTAGTTTAATGGAGTGGGGTTCATTGTACAAAGGCAGTGTCTGCTAGTATTATCCCTTATGAAACATATAAAAATCATTTTGACATCCTTTCTTTTTTTGTTTTCTTAATGAATTAGTGGAGAAAATGAAGGGTTTACTCTGAGTGGGAGTGAGCTGTTTTCCTTAAAGCCATGTAAACATGCCTTCCATTTTTCCATTTTTTTCCATATGTAAATTTATCATAGCATTCTGAACGCTTTAATCTGATTCCTTGATCAAATGTGTGAAATAGATTTGTTTGTGTGAGATATGTTATGGAGATACAGATAAGAATGCATGTCAAGTAGCAGATGAAGCATATGCTTTATTTTAAAAGTTAAATACTTTTGTGAGGAGTCAGCTGGTTTCGATTTCTTGAGGGCTTTTTTTGTGCTGTAAAACAAACTCTTCACAAATTGGAGAATGCAGTGAAAATCTTCCTTAATTTTCTGTATTTTAAAATAAATATTCAGCAAAGACCCATCTTGAATGTGTAGATTGCCACTGTTTATACAGGAAATCAGAAAGGCAGTTTTAACTTCTCTTCCTGCCCCAGTTTCTCATTATAAGGGATTAGTTGCCTCTAATTTATCCTAATCTGGGACTCTGGACATTTATCTTAAGTAATATTTCTCTTTGTGTGTAGATTATGTTTGTATGGAGAAGTTGGTCATCTCCAATCTGTTGCATTACGTTACCATGTTTGACAATGTTTTAATCTTTTACTGTATTTAAAAACAAACTCTGATGTTTATTTAACAAGTAAGAGGAAAAGAACTCACACCATAGGAATTGTATCTTATGTTTATTGTGTACTCTCAAATTTATCTTCATGTTTTTATCTCAAGATATATTTATCTTGCTATTTAGAAATGACTGGTTGTGCATACAATAGAAGTAGGTAAGACTCACTTCTCCTTAAGAGTCATTTCTGCTTGTTGCTGATGTAATTTTAAATGTGTGGGTCAGCAGTTTTTCAATATACTGATCACTAGAAATAATCAGAGCAAAATTATCCATGAGAAAATCTTACTTCTTCTGGGCACTCTTGGAAGTGATCTGATATTCATGTGTGGTCTTTTCTTCTACACTTAGCTGTTCTATTTATATGTTAGATTTTTTGTGAGAAGTTCTGAAAGACTGATTTTTAAATATATGTACTTTTTTTTTTATCTCTAGGACATAGACATGCACTATGAACCCACAGACACTGCTGCAATGGCTCGTACTTCCAATCTCAATGAAGAACTTGGACAGGTAGATAAAAGAATTACTGATTCTAACTCCGTATTGAAATTATTCATGTGAGGATTTATTTTAAAAAATACTCTTGCCTTAGTATTTGCTTATTTCTATTCTCTTTGTTTTGTCGGGTATTTTTAACAATACTTTGCAATATCAGTGAATTAAAAGCAGCATTACATGAACAATCTCTGTATCAATGTGCATGTGGTTATCATAGAAGACTGAAGTGCATCAATAAAGTTACAAAATCAAAGGAATTTTGAGCATTAAGGCTGTCTGTGGCATAAAATTTAGTCTCAGTATATACATTTATGATAGTGTGTGTCTTCAGTATGTCATTTTTTCCACATTCTCTGCATCCCTCAGAAGTGACAGCAGGTATCTTAGGGTTGAATCAGTTCTATACATGTCCTCTTTTCTTGCCACAAAAGACTGGAAGCCATTAATGGAATGGGCTGAATTAAACCCTGGAAATTTGGGCTTAATTCTTTGTGCTTTGGAATTCTCTTTTAATACTGTAAAATCAGTTTGACTTTTCTCAACTCATCACTTGTTATATGTTGTTCATAATTGGGAAGTATGACTTCGTGCAAGTGTGCCTGGGGCAGAGGGTGTGTTTCTAGAACTACACATGGTATTTGCTCTTTCAGACAATTGTATTTGCAGTCTGGCTTTAAAATCATGATGAACTTTCTGGTACACTGTTGGTGAGCAGCTCTTACTGTGGAAAATAAATTACATGCTCATTTAATTGAATTGTATTTTGAACACAAGTATGCATGTTCTTGCATTTCCTAAGCTAATTCTTTACTTTATTGCATGGGCCTGTGAAAGCTGTCTCTAGCTTTCCAAAACCAATAGCTCAGATTTAGCCATAAAGAAAGCACTCCTAGGGACTAATATGCGTCTTCTGGAAAAACTGCTTGAAGGTTAACATGTTCTGTGACTGGTCTGCATAGAGGAGTATAGAGCCTTTTCCTATTGGGTTTAATATTGATGTGCAGAAAATCTTGTTCTTTTGCTAGCTTTGAAGGGGAGTACAAGCTCCTGTAGTGGGGAAGAGTCTTTGTTGAATGCTAGCTTTCCTTCTGTTTCATTTTACACTGTCTGTTTTTTCTATCTCTGCAGCTAGTTTGTTATTCACATTCCGAGACACATTCTTTCCTTTTGACTTCAGTAGTTTTTGTCTTCATTTCTTAGGATTGTCATCAAATTCTCCTTCACCATCAAGAGCGAGTCAGGCTTCTTAGGATCTCCATTTTCATTTTTTCAGCAGATTCTTAATTTGAGCAGATTTTTATACAGAGACCAAAGGACTCTAGTAAAAAGAGCAGGTTTCTTCTTTGAAGTACATGAGAGATGCACATGTAATGAAGAGATTTGCCCCAAGAGATCTTCAGATTTTAACAAAGGCAGAACTTCGGTGTTGGGAAAAAAAATTTTGATTTTTTTTAGCTGCAATTCCCACTTTCCCATTGGGCCCCACACACACAAAAAAAATATACAATTTGCTGCATAAACCTGACACAGAAAGATTCCTTATTACTGTTGATTTTACTAAGGCATAGTTCCTCAGAAACATTTTTACTAATACATAGCTTTATTAGTCCCAGATATAATGTAGCTAATTCCTAATTAAGAATTCTCTGATTTTTTTTAATTAGAAGTAAAATTTAATGAATTGAAGTTTACCTGTGACTCATAGAACTTTTTGTTCATCACAGATGACCTCATTTCTTCATATATTAACTTTTTTCATAAGATTAGGACTTAAAAATATCACAGGTTCATGTACTTCAGCTTTGAATTTTAAAATGCTCTACTAGTAGTTTCTGGAACAGAAGGGTTTATAATGCCAGGGGAATAGCAGATGTAGAATAGGTAGAAAGGAATGTATTTCTCCTTTTCCTGTAATTTGGCTTTTCTGTTGTGCTTTTTCTAACATTTTGGCTTTAAGAAGATATTTCTATGTCAAAAAGATTGGCTCAGAAATGCAAATAAAGATACTTTTCTTAGAATATTGCTTTCTGTCAAAAGTTTAATGTTTTACTGGCAAATTCATTGGTCTTCACAAGTTTCTTGCACTTCAGCGAAATGTAGAGTGAGGGATGGTTAATTACACCACTGTGCACTGAAGAAAGCCTAAGTTTCCTGACATCTCAGTTGATTGATTTCTTTGGAAATGGATATGAAGGCTGTGTATCTGCCATGTTTATGTATTGATTTTCTTGTTGGATTTTTTCCTATGAACTGTGAAAATTGCAGAACAGGTGAAAATATTTCATATGTTCATAGTCATGAATTGTTCCACATATGTCGCTAACTACTGAATATTGATGTATAATGGATTTTATCATTCATTTAGGTCAAATATATATTTTCTGACAAAACGGGTACCCTGACATGCAATGTCATGCAATTTAAGAAGTGTACAGTAGCAGGAATTGCATATGGGTAGGTATTTTTACATATTTCTTCATCTGTGTGCCTCTGCCTGTCCATATGTACTCACGCATTAATACTGTAGTTAAAATAAACTTACATCTGCAAATATCTACAACTCAGTCAGCTTTTTGTGACTATGAAATATTACTCATAAGAGACAGGATCACTTCTGTCACGGCATCTCTTTTTGCAAAGAGGAGCAAAAATAAAGTTGAGATACCACAGGCTTTCTGCTGTAAGAGAACTTCAGTATCTTCAATATGCATGGTTTTGCCATAGTTTACCCTGTTTAATATTGTAACAAACAAAAGCCTGAAGGAGACTTGCAAAAACTTGGTTTGTTATAGTTTATGAAGTCTCAATGGAAAGACCATATTTTTGCAATCTTCATTGCAATCTAGGCACTAGCAAAATAGCTGCAAAGCAGGGGGTTTTGGTAATTTTGTTTTATTAACCAACTACTTTTTTTTAACACATGATCCAATTTTTTAGCATTTGTGATTCTTTCTCCTCTCCCTGTTCTGTTTTTTCCTTGCTTCTTATGCAGCCATTGCCCTGAACCTGAGGATTATAGTGTTCCTTCAGATGATTGGTAAGCTCTAAAAATCATTTAGCTTCTGCTGTTTCTTGAAGATTCAGGTTTAAAAATACTGAGCAATATATTTGGAGATGGAGCTAAATATGAAATACGTTAGTGCTCTGAAGTTACTTCAGCATTGAATTCAGGCAGACTGACCACCTTACCCAAAGTTATGCCATCCAAATTCTATGGCATTAGGTTGCATACTCTGGAAGAGAATCTCTAAGTGGGTCCCTCAAATATAGTGCAATCATTATACTGACAGTCCTGGTGCAATTCAAAACTACTTGTTGGAGAGAACATTTTGCCTTTTATTATAGATCTGGTACTATGTTAACTTTAATCACACTTTTCTACTGGTAGTCAGTAATATCTTAGTAATAATCGATAATATGTTTAAAAGAAAAAAATCCATATTTGAGAAAAATATGTAATGTTATTGTTGCTATTTTACTTCCTCCAGATAGTTTTAGAATATTAGCACTACATAGTTGTTAACTGGAACTGAGAGCACCCAAGTAAGCTTGGGACTAACATTAATGTCTTAATGGAGACTTCAGGAAAGAAAAGTCCTGGCTTCCTTTCTGCTGTCATCTACATGAAGCCTTGTGCTTTTTCATCATACTTTCTTACACTAAATATTTGCAATGCCATTCAAAATAAGCTCTGATACATCAGAGAAAAAAAGTAATTTATAGTCTTTAAATTATTATTATTTTATTTGTTGAAAGTGACAAGACTTGGAACACAAAATTGGAACGTGTTTTCATCTTTTGTTGAAAGCATTTGAAGGAAAAAAAAATCTTGGCTAAATTAGAATTAATAATTCTTTGTTTAGATAGAAAAAAAAAACAAAGCCAGAAAAATTCTTCCTGCAACACATAAAATTTAGTACACAGGCATACCCCAAAATCTTACCTGGCCTGAATATCATTTGATGTAGAAGGAAAATGTTTCCTAAAGATGCATAAGTTTGCTTAACTGCATGCAAGTAATTTCATTAAAACAATGCAGTGCTTACATGAAATGAAGCATGCTTGCTTATAAGCCACTAATGAAAAAAGACTGGTTTTGAATAAATATTTATTCACATAAATATCTTTATGAACACATCTGAAATGGATAAACTGATATCTGAACAGTAGTTTTTTAAAAAAAATGAACCCAAAACTTATAGGCAAACAGTATATTAGAAATACTTAGAAAATATGATACTTGAAATTTCTTGGTGTGTAAATCTATTGCAATTAATAATATCTCTTTGTGCCAGTAACCTAACATGACTAATATACTAAATCCCAAATCTTCTGTATATTTTTTGTATTAGAAAGAATTGTTTTCCACTTCATTAAAACTTACACCTGCAAAACTTTTTCTGTATTTTAGCACTGAGAATCCAGAAAATTTATATCAGAAAGATTTAAGCAAACAAAGCTTAAAGCTTAGACTCTGAACAAATATAATGTGTCTGAAGATGTTAATATTTGGCACCTCAAGATCTATTTGCTTTGCATTCAGAAAAGAAGTCTTGGTGAAGAAGAATGCTTCAAATTTTTTGCTGTAATTACAAAGTTAGAAAAATACTCCTTGCATGGCGGTGCAGAGGAGATTCTGCACGTTGCATTCCTCCATGGTAGTTACTGCAGGACTAAAACAGCTCACTTTTGGTTTTCATAGAGAATCTTGAGACTGCCTTTGATGTATATGGTTATTCTTCAACTTAAATCACCAAATATATTTATTCTTTTGTAAGATTATGTAATCCAAAGTAAATGAGAAAAAAATTCCTTCAACTGGATTCACTTTTCAGCATTTTTGTTTTACTAAAATTCAAAGTCCTCTAGATTGTCTTAATATTTAGGCTGTAGTATTAAGACTGTAGCTGTAGTCACCTGCAGTAACAAATCTTCCTAGAAGTATCTACATATTTGAGCTCTCACATTCAGCCAGAATATTTGTGCAATTTGGGAGATGCTAGTGTATGACTTCTCCAGAACCTTCTCCAACCATGCCTCTCTTAAGTCCATACTTCACCACTGTTGTTGTGTCTTCTTTATCTTTCAATTTCATATGTTCCTTTTTGATCATCAGCAATAAAAAGCAAATTATCTGAATGCAGACTTCTCTGATGTCTGAACTCTTTTGTTTACCTCTTTCAGATTCCAGACTTGCTTTTCTACAGACATTTAGAAACTTACCCTAAAACTGCTAATTTCTTGATCAATTGTGATCTCTTTGGGCCTATATATTTTTGTGCCCCTTTTATAATCTAATTCTAGAGACCAGAAGACAAGAAGCCTCAGTTTTACGTTGTTTATATATTTTTACTTCAAACTTCATTACCTAAATTCAGCAGAAAATCTTTGCTGGATTTAAGTGTATTTATATAAACCAAGGTTTCTTTAAACTAAATAAACTTTGGAAATGTGAGACAAGTACCTTTTCAATTCTTTTTCTCACAATACATCATTGCAGCCTTTATTGTAGCAGCTATAACCCAAAACTTGTGTTTGGATGATTTGTATATAAACTGTTAAAATCATACTAAGAGTGATCTCTTTTTTACTCAATTATTTCTAGGCAAGGCCCACAAAATGGAGAAGAAAAAACATTTAGTGACGTATCATTACTGGAGAATCTTCAGAACAACCATGTAAGTTAAATAGAATCAATTGTCATTGTTTTGTGACATGAAGTCATTGCTTCCAGTAATTCAACAGATTATGTCCTTTGAGGGAAAACAAATAAATTGTGTATTTATACAAAATCAGCATGAGCTCACAAATACTTTTGTAATTGTTGCTGATAGAGGTTAATTAATCCAACCCTTATTTTCTCCCCTTGTTTTTTGTTTTGATGTCATGGTTCAGATGGTGTAAGTTTGAAGTAGTCTTGTGTTCTTCTTTCTCTGGATGTTTTACTGGTGCTTCTGCTGTTCAGATGATGTCATGACACCCATTAAAGCTTTCAGGATAAGCCAAGTTAACTAAACATTCTGACATGACTTACCTGGGCTTGGTCAGGAGTCAGGAGTTAACCATATGCATTGGGTTTATGTGCATGCTTCCATAAGGTTAGATCTTCAGATGATGAAGGAGGCATTTTGGAGACCTATATTTGCCCCAAAGAGACAATACATTTCTCAGGAAAATAACTTATTAATTATCTGATTAAGAAACAGTACTATCAGTATCACTTTCTGCTTTTTGTTTGTGCAAGAGATTTTTTACCTAGTCATAACCAACACCTACTTTAAACAGTGTAACTGTTTGTTCTCTTTTTGAAGATTTAAAGGAAATTGCTCTTTTCTTTTCTTAAATTTTGTTCTTGCAAGAGGCTAGTTCCAGTTTAACTGACAGACAGTGAAGCATCTTTTTCTTACCAATGGGGCAGTCTTTAATGGTAGAAGTCTGAGAATAATTCTCAAGTGTATCTAAAGCAAAGGGGACTCTTTCACTTACCTGCATAGGCCATTTATATTTACAGTGCTAGTAACAGGGAGAGTGGCAGAGTTGGAAAGAGGAATCAGCTATTACTGCTCTTGTTGAAGTGTCCTTGGTGTGCAATTGTTGAATCTTCAAAGTTTTCTGGTAGATATGTATTGTTAAGTATATATAATATAAACATGCTATAAAAGTGTGTCTTTATGCATCTTAAAAATTCAGGTACACATTCAAAGAGAGGTTTCAACACTGTATTTTAAATGTATTCAGAAGTGCTTTGGAAAAGAATTTGTAATTCAGCTTTGTGAATACATCCTAGAGGATCTGGGGGCCATCAGTGGAAGAGAGTAAGAACTTGCTCCCATTAGTGTTTCTGCACTACAGAATTAAATTAGGTTTTCAGAGATTATTGTATTTTATAGAGTAATTGTAATGTTATTCTTAGTATGAAATACAAAACTGAAATACTGTAAGTATGTTACAAGAAACCCTCAGCTGAGGTGGCAGCTGCTTTGAGCTCACTTACAGGGGATGCTGGGGTTTCTTTTAAACCAGTCAGTTCATTCATTTTGTAAACAACAGCTCCAGTAACAAGGTTCTTAGCTGTATTTGTCAAGTCAAATCAACTATTCTATGTTTCTTTTCCCCTCTTTTGGCTAAATAATTTTAAATTGTTTCCATTTTTAATATTTTGAAGTGCCTGATATATTCATCTTTAAAGCAGTCTGATCTTGCAACATTTTCCATGTGATTTTTGTTTGCTACATCTTTCTAAAGATTCTCAAAAAGTGTTGTCAAGCACAGTACTAGACAAAAGTAAAAGAGACTATTTTTTAGTAAAAATTACAACATCCAAAGAGACTTCTGTGAATAAAGTAAAATTCTTTCAAAACATCATTCATACTTACCTTCCCTAAAAAGTAATTATTTGAACTGTTCCATGTTTCTGGTTATCTAATTTTGATTGTTACGATAGCAAATGCCACTAAATTCCATTTATACAACCAGTATGTAGGTACAGCCAAACGAAGTTACCCTGCATGCTGAAATTAGTTTACATATAGTATTTAAAGAAAAGACGTACCCTTCATTAAATTTTTGTGGGGTATTATTTGTCTACATCTATTATTACATTTTGGTTGTTTATTGCTTAAATGATTAATCACACTCTGACCTATTTTTTTTCTTAGCCAACTGCACCTATAATATGTGAGTTCTTGACAATGATGGCAGTGTGTCATACAGCAGTTCCAGAAAGAGAAGGTGATAAAATTATATATCAAGCAGCATCTCCAGGTGAGACTCAAATAACTCAGCAAATCTATTTCTATCAACTCAACAAGCAAATTTTATTTAGTTAATTGTTTTTGAAGAATCTTCCAAAATTAAAAAAAACCAAACTTATCCCTCAAAAAATAATTAGTATCAGCTGAAATCAGTTTTTTAAAAAGTATTTAGACTTTTAAAATTTTCATTAGAAAATACATTTGAATGTCACGTGGATTATGTAAGGGCTAAGAATCAGAAACCATAAAGCACTGCTAAGGTGTTGTCAGATTGCTGTGGAATTCTAAAGGAAGTGCTCAGAAGTAAATAAAAATCAAATCAGGGCAAAAAAGTGTAGCCTATTCTGTACTTGATAACCATGATACTGATTTAAAACAGAGAGTGTAATCAAAACAGAAAGGTTTTTAATAGGATAGAAGTTGTGATAAATTCTGTTAAGGATTGAGAAAAGATTATTGTGCAAAAGGTCTGTTTCAAGCCTATTGTGGTTCACAGACTATTTTTGAATTTAGGAAATTATTAAGCAAGGCAGAATGGTTAAAATATGCTCAGCTCTGCTGAGCTAATATGTTACAATTTATGATGCAAGCAGCATCTCCAGGTGAGACTCAAATAACTCAGCAAATCTATTTCTATCAACTCAACAAGCAAATTTTATTTAGTTAATTGTTTTTGAAGAATCTTCCAAAATTAAAAAAAACCAAACTTATCCCTCAAAAAATAATTAGTATCAGCTGAAATCAGTTTTTTAAAAAGTATTTAGACTTTTTACATTTTCATTAGAAAATACATTTGAATGTCACGTGGATTATGTAAGGGCAAAGAATCAGAAACCATAAAGCACTGCTAAGTTGTTGTCATATTGCTGTGGAATTCTAAAGGAAGTGCTCAGAAGTAAATAAAAATCAAATCAGGGCAAAAAAGTGTAGCCTATTCTGTACTTGGTAACCATGATACTGATTTAAAACAGAGACTGTGTAATCCAAACAGAAAGGTTTTTAATAGGATAGAAGTTGTGATAAATTCTGTTAAGGATTGAGAAAAGATTATTGTGCAAAAGGTCTGTTTCAAGCCTATTGTGGTTCACAGACTATTTTTGAATTCAGGAAATTATTAAGCAAGGCAGAATGGTTAAAATATGCTCAGCTCTGCTGAGCTAATATGTTACAATTTATGATGGGAAAAATTACCTGAAGAGGAGAGGTTCTTCCTCAGCTCCCCAGCTTCTAGGTGACTACCTCTGTGAATCCTGTCCTTCACCAGCTGAAAGACAAGGGCAGAGGTAGTGCCATAAACAAAGTTAACTGGCTTATGGCGCTGTTTCACTGGGCATTGCAAGCAAACTTCATTCTGACATCCTGAGCCACTTGGAGACAGCTGATGACTTTTGGAGATGTGGTTGCTGGTTTCCTGAATGTAGGCCTTGAAGTTATCTGTTATTTACAGCAATATTTAACACTCTTCTCTTCCAAACCAGAACTTAAACAAAAAGCATTGAACATTGTCCAGTGACCTGAGGAAGGTGCTAACCTAGGTGTTTTGAAGAGGGTGCTTTCATTACTGAGCTGAGAGGTGTGTTGCTTTCAGGGCTTATTTTCCCTGAACTGTTAACTCATTTCATCAGTTTTCACAGGAGAAACTAAGAGTTCTTTCCAGCACCACATTTAATCTTAAAATTCATAAAGGAAAAAGGAAGTGAAAAGTAGAAAAGCCTGGACTGTGTTGATTAAATCATGATTAACAGTTTTCTGGTACATCTGTAAAATAACTATTGAACTTGTTGCAGATGAAGGAGCATTGGTCAGAGCAGCCAGGAATCTTCGTTTTGTATTCACTGGAAGGACACCTGACTCAGTAATCATTGAATCTGTAAGTACTTTGGAATAACACTATAATTAGCTGCATTTGTTTATGCTTTAGTTTAAATATTCTGAAAAACTGCATTATGATACATTAGTATTGGTATGTTGTTTCTTTGGTTTTGGTTCTTTTGTTTGACTTTTTTTTAAAATTCTTATCCCCTGGTTTGTTTGTTTATTCTTCAGTTGGGACAGGAAGAAAGATACGAACTGCTAAATGTCCTGGAATTTACAAGGTAAATTTGTACTTGGTATCTTTTGTGAAAATACTTAGACACTTCTCTTATGGATAAAAATGCTCACATTTTTTATATTTTTACAGGTAAAGTATGCAGGTAGTGTAGCTTCTATCTGTGTAATATGTAAAGGCACTATAGACAGAGCAAAGTACATTATTAAGATTACACTGCCTGGTTTATTGTAAAAAATTTGAGGAGGCTCTTTTTTCTTCTTGTTGTCTACATTATGACTTATATTTTTCACTTTTGCCTTTGCTCAAATATTAAAAAAAAACTTTGATATCAAAACTTTAAAAAAATCTGTGGAAAATAATGTAGGAAAGTATTCAAACTTCTAAATGTATTTCTGAAAGTCCTGACACCATATGATTTATCAAAAGGCAAGTGTATTTATCATGACTGCTAAATTAAATTTTGCATTTGACCTTAAATATACCTGTATAATTATGGCTTGTTTAAATACTCTAGACTGAGATTCAGATCTTCTGAGCAGCATCACTGTAGTAGTTGACCAGTTGGCTTACTTGGGATATGAATTTATCACATCTTTTGCTTTCAGTAAAAGTCTTATGGTAAAGTTCTTGGAGTTATAAATGTACCCAGAAGAAATATGGTTGCAGTTTCAATTCTTATGCAGAGCTGTTTATATTGTATCTGTGTATGCTGCCTGTATTCTAAATGTTTGTGTAGGCCCATTGCTTACTTTGGCACAGGATAAGGAAGACATTTGCATGTAGAGGAAGTTTCTTTTTTTCTAAAAATGATTACTCTAATTGTGCCTGTGGAAAGTGATTGTTGTTTTCCTTCCTGTCGTATTATATTTCCCTTAAGCTTAGCTAAAAACAAAACAAAAAAACACACAAAAAAAGGAGAAAAAATAAAACAATCCAATGCATGAGAGACAGACAAGATAAGTTGTGTGAAATCAGAGTAGTTGCCTATAGTTGTAGTAATAGCAATAATAATGTGAAACAAGGAAAGATTCAACAGAAAGTAATTTTTATAGTTTTGAATGTATTTTAACGTCTCTTTGCAATTAATGGGGTTTTTTTAGATTGTAGAGGACATAGGTGAATTTTTTAGATTTATGTCATGATTTCATTTTTTTGCAGGCATTTGCTTGCATTTTATTTTTCTTATAAATTAGCAAGTATGTAGTGCAAAGTGCATTGCTGTTAATTTGACTTCTGTGAAATTTCATACTGTGTTTCTGGAGTAGCAGTGAAGGATTGCTCCTTTGTTTCTGGTTTTGATCTTTGTCTTGATTTCATCGATTTTTTTTAAACTTCTGCCTAAATCTAAAATTGTAATTTAAACTGTGATGCTTTATGGAGGTGGGAGAATTGCTTTTAAATCTCAGCCTTTGGAGGTGTATAAGTTTTTTGGTGGATAGTGATCCCAGAATTTTGTTAAGTATTCAGTTTTTATAGTTGTTTTTGTTCTTATTCTCCAATATTTAGCTGTGCTTGGAATTGACTTGTTGGAAGCACTAGAGGTCACCCGTGTTCCACAGCAAGAGAAATTTTGGCTCCAAAACAACACTATTTGTATGGGTAGGGGCATGTACCTTCAGAGAAGTAATCTGTTTTGAATAAACTGTTGAGTTAAGAGTTTGCAGGTGTTCCAAGTTTTTCCCAGAAAAAATGCCAATGAATTCCTCGCTGCTTTCCAGTACCAGCTAGATAAAGACTCTTCTGCAAGTAGAGTGCAGCAGCATCAAGATTTGATAGGACAGGCTTACAGAGAAGCATGTAACAGAAATAGAATTTCTAGGAATACTTGGTAGACTTGTCACTTCTGATATTCTCTTTTTTCATTGATTATACTTGTGCCTGTGAAAAGAGAAGTATTTACCTGTATTTACAGTATTTACCTGTAATTCATACCATGATTAGTCTCTCCTGTGTGATTGGTTTCATGAGTAATCCACATTGTCTTAGCTGTTCTACTGGGCAGACAGAAGGCATCCTAGTGCATTTGTGGCCTTACCTCCTCTCATCCATTCAGAAAGCTCCAGAACACACTGATTTTGTGACTGAAGACATGGTTCTTCTAAAAGTAAAAAAAGAGTGAGTGGCTGACAGAGGAGGCACCAAAACCTCTGTAGCAGTGTTAGTTTTCTGTGGTTGTTTATTCCTAAATCAGGTGGTAGAGTAACTGGACCTACCAAGAGCTGCTTGGCAAATCTTGTGACTGAGGGAAGTATTTCTGTCTCTTTAAGATGCTTCTGTCTATTTATAATTCCACTGCAACTCCTTGGGAATTACCTGCAATTCTGCCTCTTAGTAACAGCACAACGGCTTACCCAGTCTGCAGGTCCATGGAGATCACAACAGTGGGTGTGCGGGATTCCATACACACAAGGACACGGAGGCTTTTTTACCCTTTTTTTTTTTTAATTACAGATTATTAAAAATTACTGTTAGCAAAGGAATGTATACAAGCACATCCTTGAGGGTGTGCTTGGGGATGAGGATGAGGATGATTTGCTTGGGGCTGACTCTTAGAGAGGCTCTGTGTGGGGCTGACTCTCTGGTAAGTCATTTGTGTGGAGCACAGACATAAGGAAATGCAGGACAAAACCACATTCAGCAATCAGTAGATGCTCCTAATTTCTGTATTTCACTTGTGACTGGCAGTAGATGATGGTGGGTTCTTTTCTCCAAGACAAATTTTTATTTTTCCAGATTTTTGTCAATTCCTAATTTCTTATGTTTTCTTCCTTTTCCAGACAAAAAATTCTAGTTAAGTTTTGTGCATATTGATGGTGTCTCAGGATGCCTCCAATTTCTAGGCTTCCAGGCATTTTCTCTGTCACTATTTCAGCAAACATCTTATGTTCAGTATTTTTCCCATTGTAACCAGGTCATCTTTATGGCTGCTCACATTGCTTCTACAGAGAACAAGCAGAACAAAACCGTGGTCTCACAATTACAGTTATTTGTAGTAGTGCAATTTAGTGGCTTACTGTAGTTCACCAGGAAAAGGAAATAAAACTGTCACTGCCATAAAAAGGTTTTTAAGAAGTTAGAAGTCCTTGACAGTAACTGTTGGTCATTAGCTTTATTGCAGTTTTACTAAGAAAGTTTATGTCAGTCAAGATTCAATATCTGTCTATATAGCTAAAATTCAGAATGCTACAGGAAGTCATTGGTTATTCTTTGATACATCTTCAGTAGAATAATATGCAGCTCCATACAGGACTTAAAGGTTGCAATCTTCTGGTACTGCAGACAAGAACAAAACTGCTGAGTTTTTACCTGGCAAGGGTAAATAGATCAAATTATTGTTTTATACACCCCTAACCTACTGTAATTCCTTCACTATTTCTGAATTGAACATTCAGGCAAGTGTAATGAATTCAAGTAGCAGAAGATAGATAGATAGTCTTGGCTGGAATCAGTGTGGATCTGAGACATGCTTTTATTTTAGGCAGCTTAACTGTAGTTTAGATGATCCTAATTTCTCCAGTGTTGTCTAAGAAGATTCACAACTGGACACTGTCTAAAGCTTTTTGGAATTCTACTTATCTGAGGTTTAGAGGTGAAATGGAAAAGAAGCTGCAGTAGTTAATGGCTTTGTATGAGTTTTTGTGCAGTATTCACAGTAACAATGTCATTTAATATTGCTTTTCAGAAATTTTTACTTGAAGCAGAGTGCACACCCAGGAGGAATTAAAAAATGTTTTCCTGAAAACATTCTTCAGCCTGTTACTTTGCTATAAATTTCTCTCCTTCACCTATGTCCACATTCCATTTACAGGATGTTTTCCGTGGGAGTCTGAACTTCAGGACCCATTTATACAATAATGCTCCTTGATGATGTGTAAATGGGATCCAGTTCCAACTGGAACCAAAATTGTTAAAGGACCATTTATTTCCATCTCTGTTTTACTGTGAACTGTTCTATGAGAAATGTTTTGCTCCCTGAATAGGAGATTTCTGTAGATTTATTTATAAAGTTGAAATTTGAAAGACTTATGATATAAATACACATCTTGACAGGACATGATCTTGCACCTAAAGAATGCTTGTTGGCAAACCTCAGAGGGAAGAAGACAGAAAGCAGACCGTGACAGTCTTCTCCATGTTTTCTTCCAATTTCTACTTCAGCTATGAGGACAAAAAGAAAAAATAACTTGGATTTTATTAACAACTGAGAGCCAGAGAGTAGTTAAAATTAGTCCAGCCCCTTTCCAGCTCTTAGCATACTGAAAACTTTGCATGATAAATGAAACTCTGGGATAACAGTAATAGGATTGCAGCACAGTACAGTGTATGGGCCATTCTAGCTGGCTGGGAAGGAAGAAAAAACTGAAACAGTCCATGATATACTATCTATTTATGATATTCATGATAAGTGCTTTGTGCTTTAAGGTCTTTTTTGTCATACAGTATTTAGATGAAAGTGAAAATTCTTAATATCATTTTAATGGGAAAAAGGTCTGCAGAAGAATGCACAGAAAAATAGCATTCATTTTAATTGGTAGACACGAAAACTGTTTTCATCCCAGTCAGCTGAGAGCATAATTCAGAATTGATAGCACTGACTTTTTATTCTCTGTGTAATGTAAGATATATATTGATATTATTAGGTAAAATATTGGTAAATGATTATATTTATGAACCACCTTATATAGAGAATTTATTTCTCTTTCAGCACTAGGAAGAGAATGTCAGTGATAGTTCGCACACCATCAGGGAAGTTAAGACTCTACTGCAAAGGAGCTGTGAGTTTTATTCTTTTTTCACTGTAACAAAGAATACATCCTACCAATAACAATACAAAAGCAAATTGTAATAACTGCAGTCAAAACATTGAAAATGTGGGGGAAGGAATGTTGATGTTCCTCTTTCAATTTACATTGTTTTGCTATGCAGCTGTTCAATGTGATGAACTAGTTAATGTCTTTTTTTACTAACTTCCTATGAAGGTATGACAGACCTGTTCATCCTATTCTTTGTACTGGACTAATACCTTTGTGTTTCCTAGTAATTGCTTCCTTCTGTACTCCCTAGAAAATGGATGAACATGTATTAATTACTTGCTGGAGTAGCTGGGCATGGATCACTAGAGATAGTAATCTAGCAGAACTGACTAGATGGGAGTGTTAGCCAGGCACTGAGATTACACAGAAGTAAATTTTCCCAAAGCAGGACCTGTAGAAGGTATCCTTATAATAATGCATAGGGGAATGGAGAGTTGCTCATTAGTTTTCAGGCTGTATGTCAAATCAAGTTTGAGGGAGAAGGAGATGAAATCCAGTTCCTGACTGGTTTAAGGAAAGAAATTTTTTTGATATATATGTCCATTTTTTGTCATCTCTAGGGAAAACAAACAAACAAACCTGTTGTTAATATTCCATTATTAAGCTGGCTACAAAAGAATCTGAGAATGGCAGTTACAAAACACTAATTTTACTTTGAGGGCATAGTATTAAAAGAGGAGAACAGCATTATGGCACTTTTCAAAATAAGGGGAAATAACATCCAAAAATGTAGAAGAAAAAGACTGCATTATAGCAGAATTTTTAAATTTAGAAAATCTGAGGATTAAGAGGTCCTTCTTTAACTTTTGAAATAAGATTAGGCCTATTAATTTTTTGTGCTTAAATATTACAGTTCTATTTTTCAGCCATTTTCCTACATGATTTGTATTGTCTACCCAAAACAGAAATAATTTTTTTCTATTAAAGTGTTCTGAGCTATATTTATTTGTTTTGTAGGATACTGTAATTTATGACCGTCTTGCTGAAAGTTCAAAATACAAAGAAATTACCTTAAAACATCTAGAGCAGTTTGCTACAGAAGGTGGGTGATACTATTCAGTATAAAAATAAATATTAAATTCAGTTACTGCTCAAATGCCCATTTTTAAAATTTTATCTTGCTGTGTTGTTTTACTCATGTTATGTTTGAAAATTATATTTTAGCAATGTCTCCTTTAAGAAAAGTCTTCTTCTTCCTAAGAAATTTCAGTAATAAGTTAATGCTTAAAAAAACCCCTAAAAAACAAGCCACACACCCACAGAGTATACAGTAGAATCTTTTAACCAAAACATATTTTTCCAGAAAGCAAACACATGGCACATTGTTTCTGTGAAGATCTCATTTCCCATGGTTGATTTTATGTCCCATACCCAGTGATGCTGTAGGGATGGGCACACAGGAAGAAGTAGCCAAAGTAAAGATGGTTGGAAATTATTAGTGTAGTGCTTTTAAGGTAGCTTTTAGCTGTATTGTTTCTGTCACCAGTCCCAATGAGGGGGATTGCCAGTGTCCATATGGTTTGTTTTGGTGTCTGCAGTTTTAATAATCGCTTTTACAAAACAGTTGCCAGAGTTACCCTCTGTGAGGGTTTGTGAAGTAGGAATAGTAAGTAAAATTTAAAAGACTGTGAAATTAAGATGATTGATACAAGCAGACAGTTAGTTATTTAATTATATTGGATTTCATAGTACAGATGTGATGAGAAAAGCAGAATGTAGAAACGTTTCTGCACAGCTCCTAGATGTTCCATGCCGTATACCCCCTTAGTATCTCAGGAGGATTATAGTGTTGTACTGTGCAGTATCATAGTGTTACAGTTTATCAGTGAGGTAGAGAGGAGTTGGAAGCAGAATTATAAGAGTTATGGGAATCTGAACTACAGAGTTTTTACCTCTTTGTTTTTCTAATACACTGCTACTAGATCATTAAAATTATATTTAATGTGTCTTAAAAATAAACTTACACTGGGAAGAAAACTAAAAAGCAGTGCTTATGTTTTGTTAACTGATGTCTGGCCAGATATTCTTGTTATCATGAAAGGTCATTTTTTTGTCATGCATATCACTTCTCTAGGTTTTGTCTTCTGCTTTATCATGGAATTAGAGTTTTGGCTAGTGTATTAAGCAGCTTCAGTCTCTTGGTTCTACCAGTGACAGCAGAAACAAGTCACAGATCTGTTTCTTTTGTTAGTTTATCATATCAAGATCTCTGCAGGAAGTATTTGGTTAGTCTTAAAGAATCTTAAGGTAAAACAGTTAAAATAAATTTTACAATAAAGTTGAAAGCAGAACTATACCCCAAAAAAATTGACTGAGGGTATAGCCCAAAGCCTCAGACACACACTGGGGTTCTAGAAAGGCTTAACCAGAATTAGTCTAGAAAAAGTTACTTAGGTGTGAAGTTAGTTTGGGTCATAAGGATGTATTTGGTTACAGAAAAGACCAAATTAGGTCACCGTCTTCTATCCTGTGTGAATTGATGTGAAAATTTCAACCCAGTTCTTGATTACCATTCTCATTACATCAGTAGTACAACTCCTGAGCAGTCAAGTTGAACTAATAAATCAACATAAAAAGTGAAAAAATCCATCTGTCTTTAGAACCACTGTGCATACAATAGGATTAAGAAGTTTATTCAGATATTTTTTGTATCCTTCTTTTCAACAGATTGAAAGATTTACTGTTCAGAAGAGTGAATTTCTAACTTTGAAAAAGCATAAAATTCAATCTTTTAAAAAAATAACATATCCCTGGAATTGATTAAAAATTTGGTATTTATTTTTACTTCAGATTTAAATTGCAGCCAACTATGTTGCAAAGTTTCTCATGAGTATCCTTTCATGTGGCAGGACAGTATGTCCTTGGCATTTGCTGCCTTGCTCTTGGTGTGTTGTTCAAAAATGAAGTGGTTAGCATGGCTGGCATTTATATGTAAGCATTTATTAAGCTGGAGTGTTAATGCCTGCTTGGATTAATAGAAAAATCCTCTGTAATTTTCCTGTGTTGTTCCAGTCTGTTAACAACCGGGTTTAATGATATCTTGTTTTCCATGTTTTATTTCGAAGATTTTTTTAAATCACAATGAAAAGAAGCACATTAAAAATTAAAAAAAAAAAGTATAATTAGGCAGTGATTTAAAAAGAGAAAGCAAATACCTTGAAAAACTATTTGCTGACATTCCATACACTTGGATTTCTCTTCTTCATTTTACTGTCTGCAGAAAATATGTTGAAAGCATTGTGGAAATAGTATCACTGTTAGTCAGACATAGATTCCTTCCCTTCCCTTCACTTATATTCATTGCTTTGGACCTTGTAAGCATATCCTTATTATGCAGAGAAAAAAAATCAGTTGAGTTGTCAGCCTTGAGTTTATTCTTCTAAGTCCAAATGGTGAGACACTGTTCCTAATGCTGTTTAATTGTCAGAATACCCACATTACACATGGTTTTTATACTGAAGATACTAAATTACTCTTACATCTAAGACACATGTATTATTTCATGCCCAACCTCTTATAATTTCAAAATTGGTGCTGAGCTGTACGCTCCAGAAAGCTGTGACCAAATAAAGGTTATATTTAAGCATCCTGGTTGTGGTGCTGTTTGTCTCCTAGAGTGGGCAAGTGACCAAAGGGTAACTAAACTAGTCCTGCCTGCCCCCCTTCTAAATCTACTGGCCTGCAAACTGTGGCTAGTATATAAAGAGTTATGTCAACTTCATTCTCTAGAAATCTGGTAATATGTGAAAATGAGCTGTTAGAAAATTCACACCTAGCTACTTAAATTGAGTGTTAAATGTGTGTTGTCATTCTTAAAATCATGCCGTCTCAAATTCTTGCTGTAATGCTTAATTCAGATTTTTGCTGAAGGAAAAAATCTGTTAATAATATCAACCAGCTCAAAGGTTGGTAAGTAAAATTGCCAAATGGTATATAATGATTTTATTTTAAGAATTTGGAAAGCTGAAACAATCTGTGAGATGGGAAAGTTAAATGAGGGGATTCAAAGTTGGCTTCTAAGTGATAAATTTCAAACTAGAATTCCCTAAGAATATTGAGGAGGGGTGAAAAGGGCAGTTGTGACATTGTGCTGATATATTTTAACTTTACTTCCTTCCAGCATAGCAACTTTTAAGTTTATAAATCTTTTTCTCAGAAATACAATTCAATTTTACACTTTAAATGTTTCAGTGCACATACTTATTCAGCAAGTGTTGGGATTTCTTCATGTTTTTTACAGTTTAACCTAAGTCAAATCTTGCATAAAAATTTACTCTTTTTTTCCAGTGAAATACATCGCCTGTATTACGTTCAGCTTCTTTGAAACTGTTACTCTGTTGAATAAATTCCTATTTATAGTTCATTTTTACTTTATGTATATTTAAAAAGTTCTTCAAGATGTGCAGCAGTAATTTGAAATCAAGCATAAGCATACATTAAATACAGAATAATTTCAACTTTCAAAAGGTGCTCACTGCAGGCATGTCAGGGAAGGGACTAACAAATACTGAATCATTATCTGCTTTCTCTCTAGGCTTAAGAACTTTGTGTTTTGCTGTGGCTGAGATTTCAGAAAGTGATTATCAAGAATGGTTGGATGTCTATCACCGTGCTTCTACAGCTATACAAAACAGAGTACTCAAACTTGAGGAGAGCTATGAACTAATTGAAAAAGTATGTGCAGCTTGATGTAGCTTTCTGGGGTTTGGGTTGGTTGGGGGAGGATGGGGTGGGCAGAGGGATGAGCAGAAGAGTGGGTTCTTAATTATTGTTCTTATTTTCTATATAATGAAAAATCAATCAATTTTGAGGAATAATGCTTAGATAGAAAAATGAAATCTAGTGATATACTGACAGTTGTGTCAGGTAGTCCTTGCAGTTTAAACAGTCAAAATGAAGGAACAATTAACCTGACAAATTTTTGCTGCAAGTAGCTGCCTTGCTGGAAAGTGTCAATTATGGCTTGAACTACTGGAAAGCTTTTTTCAGACTTCTTCTAGTATGTAAAAACTGTAAGAACAGATAACATCTGCTTCATTATATAATGGTCCTGGAACAATGCAGTAGTCAAAATTGGAAGGGACTTCAGGAAGTCATATAGATACAAATCCCCATTTAAAGCAGGTCTAGTTTTGCTTGCCCAACAAACACTTTGATGGAGTTTAGAGTATCCACAAGGAGGACTTCCCAGCTGGAGCAGGTAATTTTCTTTGATGCTCAACTTCAGAATTATTGCTGCACAATGTGTCTGATGCCTCTTGCTTTTTCACTGTGCAGTATACATTTTGGAGAATGATGGCTGCTCTGCAAGCTTCAGTTAGCAGAAGGAATTCCTCCCTTAGTCTTCTTTTTATCTATGTTAAACTCATCCTACTTCCTCACGTGTTCTTAGTATGGTGTGCTCTGGGCCATAAGCTATTTTTGTGTCCCTCTGTTGGTCTTGTTCTACTTTGTTAGCCTCTGTTTTACTGAAGGCCTGTAAAACAAGCTGCACCCAGAAACAGCATCACAAGAGCAGAGCCTTAAGTTTCTGGCAACAGTGCTTCTGGGGTAGCCAAGCATGAAGTTAGGACTTCCCTACCTCAACAAAAAAGGGTCCCACGACTATTAAATTTATAAGGAAAAAGGAGTGCATGAGACCAATAGTGCTTGAAGTTTTGGTACTTAAATTTTGGGGGGTTATTTTTGGGTTTTCTTCCTCAGAAAGTATAACACAGATTAGATTGATGAAACTGCTTAAAATTCAGAGCCTCACAAATCTGTGGTGTTTAATTCATGAAAAAGAAAGGTGAGGGTATATAGCTTCAGTCACTAATAAACATTGCTGAGCAGTTTATCTGGATGTGACAAAACAGTCTGGAAACTATGTTACTTTTTAATGCCATGATAACCCTGCTACCTTTACAACTATGTGTGTAAGCTGCACAAGTACTTCCTCAGGATGTAGTATGCAGGCCATGCTGCTGCCAGGATTGCACACTATTAGCTAGTTTTAAAGGTATAGTAATAGGAAATATAAAAATGGCTGTATTCACAAAAACTAGGTAAATTTGCTCCACAGGAAGCTAAAATCAAACATAAAATTCTAAGAAAAACTTACAGGTGTTTTAGATTTTTTTTACAAAAAAATGAAGAGAAATCATTAAAAGAGAGAAGGCATGGTATTAGCACTCCTGAGGCCTTCAAATCAGAGAGGTACTCCTCAGGAAAAGGTAGCTGTTGCTGCAGAAGCTACTGAGCTACTGAGGGAATAATTGGTTAAAGTTTGAGTGGTCAAGCTGTGCAGTTTTGTCAAGCCACACAGATATCTAAGTTAAAGCTCATGGAATAAAGTGGAAGTTCTTTATTTTTTGATACCAAATCTGGTTAATGAGTTTAGAGTGCATTAATCTTTTTGTAAATACAGAGTTTTAAATAAAATAAATGGAACACTGAAATTGAATTTAAGTTAAAAAAAAAAACTTGTATGTATGAAATATTTTATGTTCACAGAATCTTCAGCTGCTCGGAGCAACAGCAATTGAAGATAAACTACAAGACAAAGTGCCTGAAACCATAGAGACACTCATGAAAGCAGACATAAAAATCTGGATACTTACTGGGGACAAGCAAGAGACTGCCATTAATATTGGTATTATATTTGCATTTATTTGATGTCTTTGTTACAGGTTTAAAAATAATAGCAGTTGATGCAGTAAAATTTCTTTCAGAACAGAAAGTTGTCTTGTAAAAAAATATTGTATGTCACTCCAGAATTTAAATGTGAAATTAATCAGTGATAGGAGGAGGATAGGAAATGCTGGATTCTGCCTCTGTTAAAATACTAAGAGCAAGAAAAAGTTACATTAGAGAGGAGGCAAAAAAATAGGAAATTGTACTTTTTTATAGCATATGAAATGAATTTAAAAGAATATATTTACTTTTGACAGTGAGAGGGAATAATATTAAGAGAATGTAAGTATTTTTAACTTCCCTTCTCTATTTTTGCTTCTTTCCAAGAAAGGTGAACTAAAGTACTATAACGTTTTAACAATAGGGGTTTTTTTCTTTCCTTTTGTTATGAAGGATGGTAAAAAAGACTGATTTCAGCAATGATAAATCTGTATCTTTAAAAAGTTATACATTAAATCTGTTTTTAACATTTAATAGTGTTTGCATGTGGCCACATCAGCACTTAGTGCTGTAGTGTAGATGCATGTCCAAAATAAAGCCTTACTTTAGTCATATATATCCTTTTTTATTGGATGCTATTATTTCTAATCTTAAAGAACTCTCCATATGCACACAATACAGTTGATCTAAGGTTATTTTCTTTAGTACCTTCAGGTTTGAGGCAATACACATAATACCAGTATTTCCACTTTATTAAGAATGGTGATACATATTTTCCACTAGACTGCCTACATCATCAGCACAGAAAATGCATCCCGTTTATGCATCAAAGAATAAAAGAAAGAATGAAAAGGTGTATATGTGCAAGTTTTGAAGGAAATGCAAGTTGCATTCTAAAAATATACAGGGCTTAGAGAGATCTGTTTGTTGTTTTCTGTAACTCTCTTTAATGCACCTCTGAATAAGGCAGAACAGCTGCAAGTTACAGCAAGAGAAATTCTAACTGCTCTGACTTCTATATGTATGTATGTATGTACTCATATAAAATGCAGTAGAATTTCTTTTTTATCATTTATTTCAGCTAGGGGAATCTTATTTTTAATTCTGTCTGCAGGTCTATTACAGGAAAAAAATGCTTTGTTATAATGGATTTTGTGAAACTGATTTTTAAAAACAAAATCTTTTCTAACAGGTCATTCTTGTAAACTTTTGAGAAAGAACATGGGACTAATTGTTATAAATGAAGGCTCTCTTGATGTAAGTAAAATCTTTAAAGTTCTCAGTTAATGAAACATTATTTTATTGCTTAAAATATCCAGACATCATGGTGAGGTTGGTGTGACAACAAAAATAAGTTGGAGTGTCTATTTATCTGGACAGACATAGAAAATTCTGCCAAAACCATGGTTTGAGGGGATGTTGTTTATGTTTGTCTTGGGGGGTTGCTTTCTTAATTTTTATTCCAATTTTAGTATTCCATGCTTTTGTGAAGAATGTTACTGATCTTGGAAAACAGTGACTGAAAGAATGTTACAAAGGAACTTCACAACTATCAGCAAACAAACTCCATGTAGTAGACTTCATCCATGCAGCACAAAGCCAGGAGTTTCACATTATGCAAGCATTACAGATTAACCAATTCTAGTGTGGTGATTCAAAAGTTCAATAATTATCTATCAAGCAATCTATTTTTTAGCAAATTTATATAAATATAGAATAAGAATAAATGGTAGTAGCTGCAATGATAACTGCAGTGTATTCTTTCTTTCAAACTGGAGTGTCTAGATTGTATAGAGATTGAGAGATCTTTCCTTACATGGCCAAAGCACAGAGTTCATGGAGATGCAAAAATATCTTATTCCAGCTGAATTTGTAAGTGCAAACTGGTCAGTTGCAAATCTGGTTTTGGTAATAATGTATATAATGGGTATTTTTAGCAGCAGGTGAATGTAGTCTGAGAGGCAGTTCAAAAAATAAGAGTAAACTATCTCTATGCAAATATTTTAACAAGACTATTTATGAAGTTTTCTGCCTCATGTGATGGTGTGCATTTTACTGTTTGATGAATGTATAGCTTGTGTCCTACCCTTTGCTTGCTAGTGTGGTTGGAATGACAAGTCAATCTCTATTTCTAGTGTGACTCGTTACCTTGAGTAAATTACCTTGAAAGTTCTAATAGAGGAGTGGATCAGGTCTCAGGAAATGAAGAGAGGGATGGATTACTGTGATTGCAGAATTCTGAGTCAGTGCAGCTGCAAAGGTGGATCAATTCCTCTTTCCTTTCTGCATACCAGTAACAGTTGGCAAGAGACTGTAGTACTTTGTTGGAATATTGTCTGTTAAGGAAATCACACAGAATGACACTTGAACTTTTGAGTAGCATAGGTCCACCTCTTGTACTGGGACTGTATGCACCCATGAGGGTGGCTGGACAGCCCAGTTTTCTCATTGTGAGAGGAACTGAGCAGTCAGGAAAGCTTGAAGAAGATAATTTCTTGTCTCTAAAGTACAGCTTCTAGGCTATATAACGATGTTGATAGGTTCAGTGGACTTCGGGGGGTTGGCTTTTCTGGATCTGCATACTCTTCTGAAAAACACTGAAACCTTGCACTGAGAGCAGTGGCATTAAGTGAATGTTTCTTCCCCTTGCTGTTAAAATAGTAGTATACATCCATTGCATACCAGTGGCTTTTCCTAAAACACAGCTTGCTCAAATCTAATCCCTTTATGGACATGCAGAGTCCCCTGTCTCAAAGACATGAAAAAAAAAAAAAAAAGATGTAACAAAACAAATACCTCATCAATTTGGTCATTGTTACGACTTAAGAATGCAAGACAGAGGAAGTCAGAATTAAATGTGTTTGTTCAGACTGTATCCCAGCTCTGTGAACTGAGTTTACAAAGAATATGCTAAAATTAAAGATCCTCTTTAATTTGAACAAATGCCGTTGCTCATGAAATTATAAGAAAAATATCTCAACCCCACTCACCTCCCCAGTCCCAAATAGACATTAGCTGGTATAGAACTGAAAGTATTTAGGTATCTCCACTCTTTAGAATGTTATTTGTTTTGGGGCTCATATCTAAATGGCAGAGACCATTTACTCCTGGATTATGGGGATTTCACTACATAGAAGAAACAGTGGATGGGAGGAATATGACTTTTCAAGTGTTGTTTAAACTTTGATAGAAATTAACTAATCCACAGAGATGAGACAAATGGATACTTCCGTTATGTTGCAATATTTCTTAATTAGAGAAGATGCTCTAGAAAATAATTACAGAAACTGTTGTCATTTTAAAGACTTTCTAGCATGTTATTTTAAACATTGGAACTTAATTTTTTTCACAGTTTCTAGCAGTTGAGAGCCAGGAAACAAGTGCAAAATTCCCCAACAGGCTAATCTCATTTTAGATAAACCAATGAATCTTTAGAAGGCCAGTAGAAGCAAAATAGTCAAAAACCATTAACAACAATGTGTGGAACTGACAGGAGTAAGTTGAGTTGAAAAGGCAAAGCAGTATCATTTAATTTCATTTCAGAGGGGTTTGAGATTTTTAGTTAGTTCAGTGTTTTGTTTTTAGGTGGTTACACCAAATTTGGTTTATATATGCCTGACATCACTGAAGTAGCGCAATTATTTGGTTAGTAAACTTGTAAAAAAATATGGGAAGATGTTGTCATAGGATGCCACTAGCTTCCAAAGTCAATATTTTACAAGTCAAAGAGATTTTTTCATCTTCCTTTCTCCTCTAAAATACTTTTTACTTTTGGGCTGTGAAGCAGGAAACAGAAGAAGAGTGTGTTGTAGCTCTGTAAAGGTCTTTCAAAAAGAAAGAAGGGCAACAAGCAATATTTTTTGGCCCTCATGACACTCCATGGTAGAACTGCTCTGTAGCTAACTAGATGTCACTGACCTTCCCAAAGCAGGCTACTGCATAAATAAATATATATGAGTGTATTGTCTACTGAATGTAATCTGAAGTTCTCAGTACCAGGTCACAAAACAGTGACTTCTGTGGGTATGATTCAAACTGTCATTAGCAATTGAAAAATACAAAATATGTTCCTTTATATAACAGGTACTTTGTGTTATAATTGTTAAATTACGTTAAAATATGAATTTAATGTAATAGAATTATCAATTATAATGCCTGTATTTATATCATTAATTATCTGTGTTTCCTTTTTTCTAAACATTTAGAAACATTTTGTATAATAGCAAATTCTAGTATCTCTGTATATGTGAATCATCTTTTGTATTATATCAGTTTTCTATATACCTGTGTAAATATTCTGGCAAACTATTTATGCAACTATTGTTATTGTTCAAAGAGCATTGAAGGTTCCACCTCAGCTTACACACTTTTTTTTTGGCAGAGCGAAAGAACAATCCTACACAACATAATAGTGCAATATTGCAAATATTCTTTTTGCTTTATAATATTAAGAAGCAAAAATAATGGACCCCAATTTTTTTTGTGCAACAGGGAACAAGAGAGACGCTTAGCCATCATTGCAGTACTCTTGGTGATGCTTTAAGGAAGGAAAATGATTTTGCTCTCATCATTGATGGTAAATCTCTGAAGTATGCTTTGACATTTGGAGTAAGACAGTATTTCCTGGATTTGGCTTTGTCATGTAAAGCTGTTATTTGTTGCAGGTAAGGTTTATGTAATTCTCTGTCCATGCTATTTTTATTGACATATAAAAATAAAGAAACTGGAGTTAAGAAACACAGTCATTGAAGTGAAATATCACTGTAGAGCAGTCTGCAAGAAAGTGTACTTGTCAAAGACACTCAGATTGCCTATTTCCAGGAACATGATTTGTAATCCATTGAGAGTAGTCTCAATAAGGTTGAGACACTAATCTTGACCTTGAATTGATATTACAGTTAACCACAGGTTTTAGCATATCTAGGGTCACCAGTAGATCTTTCTCCACAGGCCACTTTTCTGTAAGATGTGGATTACCCTGTATAAGAAGTGCTCAAAAATGTTAAAGGTAGTACTCAGGGTGTATTTTCTTACCTGAAGCTGGTGGAAATGCCTGTTGAAGCATTATTATGCCTGATTATTATAGGCTTTGTTTATAAAATGAACCCTTTCATCCTTTCCAGTAAATATCAACTATTACAGCTAGAAACTTCCATTTTCCCATTAAAATAAGTCAGATTCATCTGAAAAATCTGTTCAAAATGGAACTATTTTTCTGCTTTGCAAAAGGACACCAAAAAAGAAGTAATATTACAATATCCAAATAATCACTGGGTTTCTAGTCTTTCCATCCCTTCTGAAAAGCAATGTCATGCTGCCAAGGGATTTTTTAATTAATGTTTTTGTGGTTGAGCTTTGTAGCCATGCTTCAGCCTGAAACAGTTTGAATTTCAAACAACGATTTTACTGTCTTCTAAACTGAGAAGTTACTCTGATGAACAGTTTATACTGTGCATAAATACCTTCCTAATGGCAGTAGTCTTTCTGACAGATAAGTTGGAGTATTGTGCTTGTTTTACTAGGTTGAGTTTGCTCAGTACAGTAAGAAGCAGGAGATGCGTGTAGAACTGATCTTTTAAAGCTATATTGCTTTTTCTTCTCTTTCCTTGATTGCAAAATACATTTTATGCATTTGAAGAGATAATTTTTCTGGGTTTGTTGAACTGGGGAACCATTGAGAGGTATTCTGTACATAAAGCTGTCTTTTAGTGTTGTGTTCTTGTAAAGAAACAACAAAGTGCAAAATGAAATTTTCTGTTCTAGTAGTATTCTCTCTGTCATTTCTTCATTTTACACTTCCATAATTTACCCAGGTCGTTTGTTTCAATGCATATCTAGATATATGTCTGACATATTTTGTGGTTGCTTAAAAATTTGCTACAGGTTGAAAACTAAAATAGTTGCCCATAACACTCACTGTTTTAATGTGAACATATTTAATATCCCATGTTTCCCAAAAGTCAAAATTCTGCCAAAATCCTTGTTTCTGTTAAATGCTTTGTCTTCAGTACAAAAAAAACTTCATTTCCTTGTTTATGAGCTTAAAAATAAAAAGTTGTAAATGGTAGTTTTTAATTAAGGTAAAAATATAGTCCAGACTTAACAAGAATGTAAGCTCTTTCTTCATCCATATAATACAGTAAACATCAGAAATTCTCATTTGTTCTAAAAGTACAAATTACACCACTTTCTTTTAAGCTTGCAGGCTGCATTGACTTGTGCAGAAGCATTTATTGCCAAGGATTCTTCCTAAGACTAGCAGTAACGCAGATGATGCTGACAAATATTCAGTAGACATTTCTCTTAAAAAAAATCTGTGTATGTTATTAATTCCAAGCAGATGTTTGGCTTAAAGACTTCTGCAAGCTGAATTCCAACTCTGTATTGGCTTCAGAGTAATATATGCAAGGAGAATGTTAAATGGGTTATACTGGAGTAAAAATGTACAGCTAGGAGTGAGCAAAATGAATGAAAAATATTTTTCACTGGTTTCACCATGAACTTGAGGCAGTGACAGTGCCATCTTCCAGCTGCCCCTATAACATTGTCTAAAAAGGAATTAAGGTACTGTTCCTGAGAAGTTAAAAAGATGAAAAATAAGTACTTGGGTCAGGAATCTTCTGTAGAAGCTGGCTGTAGCAAGTCTTGGTACAATTCTCAACAGCAGAGTTCAAGTAAACATGTACCAAAAGATCATAGAAATTTTTTTTACATATAGGTCCCTGGACCACAGAATTTTTCAGAAGAGCTGTTGCCCAGAAACTTTCAACCCAGGTTTTCCACAAGGCTGTGGACCCATCCCACACAGCTTTTTTAGAAGTCCAATAGTTGTGCATGTGTTGTGCTGGCCACTGAATAATGTGATTACATAGCCACCTTCAATTTGAAGGCTGTATTATTTTTCATTCCTTTTTTTTGTTTTAAAATACATTAACACACTTGGTAAGGTCTTTCAGCTTTTAAGTAGTCCACAGTTCATAAATGTTGTTTTTGATCCATTTTTCTGTGAATGTGCTTGAAGGGCAGTAACAAGACCCCATCACTCACCAGGATGTTAATTGGCCTGGGTTTATTAGCTTTTCACATATTATCAAGTATGTTTAAAAGTACATCCATTTGAAAGTCCTGTATTAATAAACCTGTTTGGTTTTTTATCCTTTAGGGTATCACCACTTCAAAAATCTGAAGTTGTAGAAATGGTTAAAAAACAAGTTAAGGTAGTAACTCTAGCAATTGGTGATGGAGCAAATGATGTTAGTATGATACAAACAGCACATGTTGGTGTTGGCATCAGTGGGAATGAAGGTCTACAGGCTGCTAATTCTTCAGACTACTCAATTGCTCAGGTAAGTCATTACACTGCAAAACACTACAATTAAATATTTTTAAATTTTATTAATATTCGTGTATGTATGTTTTAATTGTATGTTTGTTCCTTTTTCATGTTTTTTGCAGTTCAAGTATTTGAAGAACTTGCTGTTGGTTCATGGAGCCTGGAATTATAACAGAGTAGCTAAATGCATCTTATATTGTTTCTACAAGAATATAGTCCTTTACATTATTGAGGTAATTTTACAGCACATGAAATGTTACTTCTTGAAAGTAAAACCTTAATTTGAGCCTTTGGTTATTAAATATTATTTTTAAAATGTTTTTTAACTGTAAATAAATACCTACTAGTACTGAATCTTGAAATTTTTAATAAACTGATTAATATGTTGGCTTTTTTTACTTTAAAAAACCGCAGTTGTTTAAAAATGCATGGTAAATATTAGTACTAAATATGTTTCCTGTATTGCTAGCTTATTGAAATGTTGTACATGTAACATCATTGCAGTAATTAAGGAGTCCAGTTACAAGCTTGCCTTAAATTTACCCAGAGATGTGTGTGCTTCAGCTCCTTGCGCTGGTGTCAGGGACTGTGGGGTTCGCAGTCCGCAGCCCTTCTGAAGGGCTCGGTTGCACTGCTGGGCTGTGGCTGCCCAGAGCAGTGCCCAGGGCTTTTACAGACAGCTTCAGTTCCACACTTGGGCACCTTTCACTTGCTGAATGGGGTGATCCTTCATCCTCAGGCTCCTGTTCAAGAACAGGGATACTTTCCTGAAAGTAGCTGACCTAGTTTTTTCACCTGGGATTTTAAGGAGTGAGATCTTGCGAAAAATACAGCGGTATGAGAGGATTGTGTTGTAATAAATGTACTTTTATTGGTAAGTATGGTTAGAACTGAATGTATAATTTTAGTTTTCACTCCCTTCATCACCACACAGCAACCATAAAATGTTTTAAACGTATTTTAAAATAATTTTTTTAAGCTACTCTCTCCCTTCCCTTCCTTTTCTTCTGACAGCTGCTGCATCTTTTATAATCAAGTGTGTATATATATATATATACACACACATATAGTAATTGCATTTATAATTGATCCAAACTTTATATTGACAGTGAAACTTTGGGTTAAAAATGTGGAAAAAATATTTAATTTTTGAAAATCTTGGCCATAAAATGAATTTTATTGAAAGTCTTATGTATTTTGTATGTTAATAGGGTTAACAGATACTCTTTAAATTTTCGTAGTTTCTTTAAATATATTTTCAAATTAGTATCGTAAACTTGCCAAGTAAGTATTCAGCTTTACTGAAAGAAAAATGCTTCATTTCTGTTAAACCTGATGCAATCATTAGATTAATATTTCCATTTTGATACTTACTTATGTGACCTTAATTGTTGTAATATTTGCAAATACTTTAATATTTTTATGTACAATGTTGTAGCCAAAGGAGTGTACTTTTCTTACCATATTTTTACATTTTCTACATTTCCTCTTTTTTCTCTTCTTACTGTGTTATAACTGCAAATAGATTTCTATGTAAGTAGCAGCAAGTTTGTAGCCTCTTAAGAAAAATATAAAGTAGGAAGCTATAGAAAAAGCAAGTCCACTAAAGATCCTTTATTGTCTAGAAGTGGCAGACTTTAGAGCCTGTATATCAAAGGCTGTATATCTACTTACATGATCAGACTTCCAGAAGTACTGATTAACTGTAGCTCTAGAAGTATTTGAAAAGAAACAGCATTAATGTATACTTTGCTTATAGAAAGCATATAAAGGTTGGCTTTAGAACATACCAACTTATTTGTCTTAAATTTCTGTCATTGTCACCTGCAAACATATTGTAAATTTTAACAAATCAGATATAAGTATCCCACTATTTGTATTTTTTGAGAAAGAAAGTTAAATGCAGGGTACAGAGATCATAGTCTAAAGATCAAAACTTTGATTTTATGAACAGATAGTCCCTTCTTCCTGAGCAGATTGAAGGCCAAAGAGATAATTTTGATAGGGTTTGTTATGACCTTTTATATATAATGCATGAAATAATTTTGCCATATACACCTTCCCTGGAAGGCAAAATAAATTCTCCTTGAGTTCCTGTATACCCCACATTTGTCAGCTCAGAATACTTTTCAGAGATGTTAATAGCTCATGTCAATACTGTGAGTGAATGGGCAGAAATTCATCATTGAATGTCTCCAGAAAGGACAACTGCCAGTCTTGAGTCTCTCTTTTCAGTTTTTTTGTACAGATCAGGCGTGGGAGCAAGGAGCTCAATGAGTATTTGTAAGCTGCTGCTTAATATGCAGAAATGCTACATCAGGAAAACTTCAGTCAGGCTTTTGTGGCCACACCTCCTCTGTCTTGGAGTTTAGAAAATAGTACTGTGAAAGGCACGTCTGGAAGTTACTTTAAACAAGTTTCCTTTTATTCTGACAATAATAAAAATACCTACCCTTACTTAATAGATCTGTATCCTGTTTTTAAATGTCTTCTCAGTACTAATCAAGAAAATTATGGAAAATATTCCATTTAATTTAAACTATAGCCTTTATCCTAGGCATTCATGGGCTAATATGAAGTTGACGTCAATTGGTTTCTTAATTCAGAAAATGGTAAGGGTCTATGGTAATACTCAAGCACAGGGATCAGTGCTTATTGACAATTAAACTCATATTCATAAGAAACTAGATGTGGTCTGTAATAATATTTTTCTACTCTGTGTCTTGATGCAATAGCTATTTAAATATGGGCCTCATCTTTTGTATAGAACTAGTCACAATGACTTGAGAGGTTATATTCTGATGTGTCAGTCTAAATTGCAAGTGAAAACTTTGAATCTCTAATAGACCACTAATGTGCTTTATTGAACCTGTACAGAGCATCACACTTTTGTAGGATAAGCCTATGCAAAGTCTCATACTTATTTTGGAGGAGCTGACATTATTTTACAAAGGTGGTTGAGATTGAGATTAATCTCATGACTGAGAACTTCTTTGTGGATTGGTTTTATTTTTATAATTACCATTACTGTGTACACTCTGTCATTAAACTACTCATTTTCTGAAGTTATGAAAATCACCCTTTGACATCAGAGGAACAAAATTTTCCTAATCCTACTTAGCTAGCAATAATGTAAAATAGCTCGTTCATATTAAATAAAAAGGATTTACAGTTTTAAAAAATAAGAATATTTGATTTTTACCCAACATGAAACAGCAAATGAAAGAGTAAGAATCAGAGTGATAAAAGACCAAGACAAGCAGAAGAAACAGATGTGTGGAGTTGAGATTTAAATTTCAGTTACAGATGTTTAAACATGGCTATTTATAACAATTTAAGTGATACCATGAAAATAATTCATTTATTAAGTAATTAGAGCTATAATGACTTTTTTTATCCATAAACTTTGGATGATGGGGAGGTTATTTTCCCCCTTCCCCCAAGCTGTGTATGTCCATAACTGGAGTTTACCACTGTGTTCCTATTTCCTTTGCCTGACATACCAGATGAATAGCCGTGATCATATCATGCATAACCCATATAATGCATAACCCCAAACATGAGCAGGCTTCTGGGCATACTCACACTGGGTCTGAGCTGCACAGTTCAGCTGCTGTGGTTCACTGTGCCGTGGCTTATTTGAGGGGTGCAGACTGCACCAAGTTCTGTTTGAAACACACACAGCAGAAAGTGATTGTGCTCATGCCCACATTTTTGCATTACATGGCTGGAAAACTTAGAAAAACAAGGATCTTTGTTGAGGTCCATCTCATTTTAGACAGGCTGGGGACCTAATTCTTTCCTTTTCAGTAGAAAATTTTGTAGGTGTTGAACTACAGAATAGTTTAATTTTCACAGCCTGTTCACATACATAGACTAAAATACTATTTTTAAAAGCACCAATCACCTGGTGTTCTGTAAAAGGGAGCTAGATTCATAATTTGAGTTTTTAGAGTAGGACCTATACCCTAAGAGAAAAGTGTTTGAGTCTGCTCCCAAATAAGTGTCATGTCCAGCATCCTAAAAACTTATTTTGCAGGTACAGCTTCCTTCATTGTCCATCATAAGTACAGTGGAACACACTTGTCTCTGAATGAATTACCCACTGCAGAGCAAGTGTTTCTTGTCACTATTAATAATGTAGGAAGCTCCATATTACTTTTTTCATATAGGGTTAAGAGTGTAATTTTCTAGGGCCCAAGATTCAGAAGTTAAGGCAAATAGGTAGGTTATTTTCTTCTTCTCTTATAGTTTGAGGTGAGGGCTGTATTTGTCCTTTGTCTTTTCTTTTTCCACCTTTTAACTCTTTTAATTTTGAGCTATTATGGCCAGAGCCAGTTGTTCTTAATCTTGTAAGTAATATAAAATTAATGTTTCTGCTTAGATACTAGAGATGTTTTGTCTCTTGAAGTTAAATATGTGGTATTCCACTAAACAGTACCACTGCTTTTAGCCATATTGAAAGATTTCTTCTTCATGGACATTATTGATATATTCCATAAGAACTGCAGGACTTAGAGATGCTACCAAATTGCATCTCTCTCTAGTTTGCGTCTAGGACTTTGACCAAGATACATTCCAGTCCCTTATTACACTAAAATGAACTAAAATGCCTAAAACTTGCATGCTTTCTTTAGAAAAAAGTAAATGCTAATATTTCAGGAAGTCAATACTATGCCTTAAAGGATTTCTTTACAATTTTATACTAAACCACTTTCAGTTTAAACACCTTGAAAATTCTAATTTAAATTCTGTACAAAATAAGCTGAAAGCAACATTCCATCACAAATTAAAATTTTATTCTAAATACTTGCCTTGCTTTTTAAAAGTCAATCCAAAACATTTCCAAGTGTTGCTTAACATAATTTACCTGTGGGAGCAGTGAACATGTGGAATAGATTCGGTGTATGTTTTTAGGCCTTTCATTTAAAATTAGTGTTTTGTAACACTTTGCCTGCTAGTTAAATCACAGTGGAAAGTTAATGTCTTTTCCATATACTTCTTGGTTATGAAGGGTCAAGCCTATGTGTATTTGAGGTCTTCTATTTTCTTCCTAGAGTGTGATACTTTTCTTAACTCTATTTGCAATTACCAGCAATGAGATGTACCCATATTTATAACCAGCTACTGAGTCACATATCTTCCACCACCTTAACCCTTTCAAATCAATATTTCTGAAATTTACTCCAGTATTTGATACAAAGAAGGGAAAAAAGCATCAGTTGTACTGATGTTGAGTGCATAATTAGTTATTCTGTAATGCACAATTGATTATGTACTCATCTTGCACCTTTACAGCCAGCTACTGAGAAACTGCTGCCAACAAATTCATCACAATTAAATCATAATTCATATTTTGAAATTCAAAAATCAAAATACAAAAGAGCTGCTAAAAATCTGACTCAGCTAAAATAAAGTAATTCCATTGTCTTTTCAGTTTATATTCTGAAAGGTTAGAAAATTGTGCTTGTTGCACTTAAATCTACCAAAATAAATAAATTTAACATTAGGTTTTGGAAAATTCAGGATATTCTCTCTTTTTGTATTGCAGCCTTGAACTGTCATGACTTTGTACCAATCTTGTTTTAGTAAGTGGCCACCAAGAAAAAGTTTACTCTTCTCTCTTGAAAAAATAGCAATTTTGGCTGGATTTTACCTCCCATTTTTAGTGTTAATAGTTGCCAAATTCAGGAGGTTTTCCATCACAAAGTGGTCACAGACGTCTTCAGACATTGCACCACATGATTAAAAAAAAAAATCTGAGTTTGGTCATAGAATCCAGTCACCTGGATGCCAGTCTGGGTACATACAGATAAACATACATATTGATTGTAGTAATTCATGCTTCCTTAATGAAGTTCAATGAAATGTGAACTGTAAGAAAGCAGCATCTAAAAATTCACTTGAAAAACTTGAGTGTTAAATGGAGTAGACTCTTGAAAATATTTTGACTTGTCTTACCTAAGAGCTTGTTTTTCCTAGACCATATAGTTTCAGTGTAACTTGGTAATAAAGATTCATCAGATGTGCTGCTTCTCCACTTTGTCGTTGAACTAATTCAAGGATGAGAATAATAGGTGAAAGTAGATATGCAGAATGCTGTGCTGAAAAATATTAGAAAATATGTTATCACATGTTTCAAATTAAATCTTCTTTCATTTAACCTTTTAGCAATAAAAATGATAAAAATTATGCAATTAAAGAGATGTCCACTTCCCTCTCTACAGAACCCTGTAGCTGAGTTAGTGTTTCTTAACTAAGTAGTTTTACTTTAATGCTCTGGTAAAGCCTAATCCTTTAATGAGTAAGGATTATTGGTAGTTCTAAGTTCCAAACAGCAGGTTAGTCTATGAATTCTGTTTAGTCAAGTTTGCTAACAATGGGGAGGGGATGACTACTGATCTGTAGGTTCTCCCTCCACCAGCCCATATTTCTCAGAATTTTTATTTCATTAAGAACTAAGTGAGCTTAAATCACTCTTAAAACCTTAAAGAACCTGACATTTCTTCTGAAAATAGTTGCCTCCTTTGAATGTTTTCCTATTTACGTGGAATTGCTCACGCATCTGACTAGATGGCCCACTCTTTGTTCTTGATTGAAAGTTGGGTTTATCATTAATTTTTTCATATCGGTTCAAACCAAAACATTTTCAACTGTGTTGTAAACATGTTGTAGGGGTATCCCTTTTTGAGAAGCTGAGGAAAAATCTCTTTGTTGTACCTTGCAAGACATTTGAGTAATACACAGTTCTGATCTTTTGCAGGTCTGGTTTGCATTTGTCAATGGCTTTTCTGGACAAATTCTTTTTGAAAGATGGTGTATAGGTCTTTACAATGTGGTAAGACAATTTGTGTGCCTTTAAGTACATTTAACCATGAATGTTTCTTGAGTAAGCAATCTTTAAGCAAATCCTTACCTCTAAAATATTGCAATTTTTTCTTCTTAAACCACCTAGATGTTTACAGCAATGCCTCCTCTAACTCTTGGAATATTTGAGAGATCCTGCCGAAAAGAAAACATGCTGAAATACCCTGAGTTATACAAGACTTCCCAAAATGCACTGGACTTTAATACTAAGGTAGATCTTTGTAAAAATCAAAACATAAAGCAAAAATTCATAGGAATTCAGTATAGTTACCCTTTTTGTTCTATGCTGCTCATAATTAAAAATGGAGGGGATTTTTATTGCTATTATTTCCAGGTGTACACTTCTCAGTGAATGGTACAAATCATATATATATTTATATATATATATTCATTTTTACCAAGTATGGAAATGGACAACTAGGATTTCATTTTTTCAACCTTTTTTTTTCCCTGCTGGTAATAAAGCTGTCTTCTGTAGGCAGAAGTGATTAGACCTCAGTGTTGCTGGGCTGTATGTATTTGTACTGTTATATGGAAATGGATTACTGAAGCCTGTGGAGAAGTGTTGCAGTGGACAATAAGAACTGTCACTAGATTTGTAGAGGGAGGGACGTGGTACTATTCTTTGTCAATTTGGAGTTGTGGTTTTATGGTTTAATTTTGAGTTTTGGGAAAAATACTTGGGAGTCAAGAATGTGTCAGTGTGGATCAAAAGGAATGTGAAGCTACTTTTGGTAGGAATAGGGTGATGTTCATCTTAGAAAGACTAGCATAAGTATTAGTAAAAGAATGTAGGACTCTTTAATACATGAAATAAAGAAAATTTCTACTGCATTGCCCATAAAATATCTCTTTTGAAAAAATTAAGTTAAACTTGTGCCTGAATCTGTGATTTCATGAATATTTGATTTTTGTAAAAGATTCTTCTGATTTTACTTTTCATAAATATAATTGTGACATTTCAAGTAATGTCATTTTATGTTGAACTTGGGGACATTTTCAATATATCCTGGAATTAACAATGCCTACATTGATGGTCTAAATATGCAGAGCTAATACAGCATACTTAACTCTTATATCTGCCCCACTTGTGCTATATAACTCAAGTTACCCCAATATATACATAATTATTTATCTAAACTATCTTTGTTCACTGAAACAGATGAGATTTTTCTCCTTCTTCCTCATTTCATCCCTTCAAAATCCACCCTGAAAGTTTGTAAGGACACTGTAACAGAGTCTCTTGTGTCCCTGTGAATGCTTTCCAAATATGAGGCTTTTCATGGTCCCATAAATACTGACACTTTTTTGTGTTGTGATAGTTTTAATAAACAGTGTAAGTATGAGTTATAATAGCTGTTTTTCTGTTTTAAAATAAGCTTTAGTTTGGTTTTTTTTATTGCACAGATGTATTGTTGACTAAATTGGAAATTCTGTGACTGTTCCCATACAACATTTGCTATGAGTAAATGTCTACAAACTCACCAGCTACAAAATTCCCACCTATATAAATTGAATAGTTGGTGTTAAAGATTTGGAAACATTACTGCCTTGAATATTGATGCAGATATTTGTCATGGTAAAAGGGATCAAAGGTTATGAGGTCATGACAGAGGTTAAAGGATTAGCATGGGACAAAAAGAATTGGTCAGGAAAATGGAAAAGTAGAACTAATTTTTCTTGCACCCACCTGTGCTTTCTGTCAAATAAAAACTTCTGGTAATGACATAGCAAGAAGGAGAGACAAAGGTTAATGAGTAGCACAAGTTAAATGTGCAAAGTATTAGAGTGTAAATTGGACCATGCAACCAAGTTTAGCTGAATAATCTAACAAAAGATGTTGAGACATTGTGGAAAATGTGAGACAGGCAACTTAATTTCAATTGTTTGAACACCTTAACACTCGAGATACGCATCAGTCAGTTACAATAAAAGGCATAACAGGGAAAAGCATTGTTAGTGAAAAAAACAATATTGCCATACTGAAGGAAATGGGCTACATATTTTTTGTCTTTTTATGTCATTATGCAATGTATTATGGAAAGTGTTAATAGAGTGTTTTTTCTTAAACTTAATACAATCCTTTGCAGAAGGCATCTTTTACAAATGAAAATAAGTTTGAAAGTAAAGCTTCAGTTGTTCAGCAAATACATTAAAGGAATTTTAATATGATCAAATTGTGCTCTTCCAGAATGGAGTATGTAAGGAGAAATTTAAGGAAGAAACTGATATTTGTCCTTTTTAAATTCCTTTGTGTGTGGGAATGTGTAGGTTAGGCATATGTGTAACTCAGGTTTTAATTTTTCTATTATCTAAATTTATTCTTGTACTAAATGCAAATTATAAAAGCTAGAGTCCTTTTTAATTCCCCACTTAGAATGTAGGAATTGTTCCAGCTGTCTAGTTTAGTCTCATTTTTCTGATGATATTCCCATATTTTTATGTTTTAATTTCCCTTCTGAATTGAAATTAAAAGGAGGAGATAATACACACTTTTTTTCAAAGCATAAAAATAAACAAATGACCCATGAAGAGCTAAGAGGCAGAAAGTGCCTGTCAGTTATATTACTTCACAGTGGTGGCCTAACAAAAACACATTTTGTGAATCTAACACACGGATAAAAAGAGAGGTCAGGGTTCACAGAGCTAGTTTATTGCAAATGGTTCTCATGGATTTTCTGTTTTCTCTTTCTTAGGTTTTCTGGGTTCATTGTTTAAATGGCCTCTTCCACTCATTCATTCTGTTTTGGTTTCCACTAAAAGCCCTCCAGCATGGTAAGTATTATGAAAAATAAAAATATAAATGTTGAGAAGTACTAAATTTCTAAATATTATCTTATTTCTAAGGGAAGCTTTATAAATAATAACAGTTCAGTGTGATTAAATTTCAAGATTCCATTTCTAGGACTAAACCAGATGCCATATACATAAAATGTTTTATTTAAGATCTGTGTAAAAGCAGATCTTAAGCAGGAATAATAATATGTACATATACATTTAGCTATTTCAATTGTGGTGATGTAAACTGAAACAAGATGGAGAAAAAGAGATTGCTATTTAATTATGCTAATTTTTATGAAATACACCACCACGGTAAATACCTACACGATTCTAAAATGCTATGATCCCTTGTATTGCCTCTTACATTTTTTCAGCATTTAGTTTTACTGTGTGTACATTCTGTCCTGTTAGTTCAAGGCCATACTAATCTGCTAGTTTATATTTCTCTGAGTGGGATTGTGGCAGAGGAACAGTGACATCTTGGACTGCTCAGTCCTGTCCATTTTCCAACTGTTGTATATGCTTGAGCTGCAGAAGGAAGTGGGGTGATTGAGAAGAAAATAGTGCTAATTAAAGGGAATTTGAAAGCACTGCTTGCATTTTGTGGGAATGTTTGGGGATGGAAGAGCTCTCATAAAGGTGGGGGTTTTTTGTTTCCAATCTGTGGGGAGGAAGAAACCAAGTGTGTACCTTGCAGCTTTTCTTAAAATTGGTCCCTTTTCAGTTTTGGTGATGTAGCCAAGCGGTCTGCCCTGGCATAGGGGACAGAAATGTTCTCATGGACTTTTGAAAGTGCTTAGACTAGCGGCTCAGGTCAGCTGAGTAACAGCTGCTTATGCCCTAAAAGCTTAAGGGGAAAACACTCTGTGACTCCTAATGGGTAAAGGGACGGATGTAGCAGCCTATTTTCTTTGAAAGGCCACTCGCATAGCAATAAATGTGAGTTCAGTGGCAATAGTTTGCATTGGAGAGGTTTAGATGACCCAGGAGGAATGAGATTCCCAAAATGTCAGTGCATACTCTAAAACCATAATCTCAAATTCAAACTGAAATCTCTGTTCAATGCTGTAGCCAATCCATGTGAAAGATTTTTGCATTACATCAGGATAAGTGTTCAGTGAGTGTCTCTGGTGATGCAGAGTAGAGTTTGTTTGTGAATGGCAGAGATACCTGCACAAGCACTTGAGAGAACTCAGCCTCCTCAGCCCACAAACCCTGGGCTAGAACTGCCTTGCTGGCAAGTGGCCTCTGTGAGGCTGAACAAATTGCCTGCTGCCCTTCTTCCCTTTCATTGCTAGAGAAAGGATGGGTAAGGGGGCAGAACTGGGATTTGGGGGAATTGTGTACATTGTGAGGTGATATAATCAGTACCTAGGATGGGTTTGGTGGTGCTCAGAGTTTTACATGAGGGAGATACAAGAGCAAAAAAGAGATATGCTATTAACTAAATCACTGGTGTCTGCATGTGTAAGGAGGAAAGGGAAATAATACTATTAGCTTCCTAAGGAGTACCAGAGACAGGAACTTCTGAGAACAAGTCTCTGCTTCCACCTTCTCTTAACAAAGAAGAGGTGCAGGTAGATCCTGAAATAGGAAAGTTATAGCTTAGCTTTGTACGTTAGAGTGCTGAGTCCCAGCACTCTGACTGGTGGAAATAGGCTTAGCTGCCTGCCTATTCCTCTGCTTTATTCTCACTTGGCTCTTTACTGCTAGGTGTGTATTGTAAAGCAGTGCAGTGCTATATGAGAAGGTATTTAATTAGAATGTTGAAAACCAAATCTTGAAGATTATTAAAATCTCTTGGCACCCTTCTCTTGGTCAAATTCTCCTGTTTAGTCATAGTCTTGCTTGTCCACCTGTAAGTAGAAAATTTCAAACTGCATGTCATAGTTGAGTCTGTCAAGAAATACGTGATCAGAGAATAAGTATGGATTTGTAAGAATTGTTTGTCAGAATTGGCTCCATGGGACCTTACCATTGTACAGTACACAGAATTTACACTCTATGTACTGTCATGTGGATACAAAAAGTGACACATCAGTCTTCACAGAAGCTTCTTCAGATGCAACTTTGTCAGCATAAATGGGAGAAGCCAAATTTGCATGTACTAGCAAATTCACCGTGTGCTCCCTCTTTTGTATAATCTTTAAAATAAGCTACAGTCTCAGGGGTTTTTTTTCGGGCTTCAGCTCCTTCAGTCCTTCTTGGTGTGCTAGTCTGTTCAGGGAGAAAGTTAAATAGGGGAAGTGTCAGAAAGGCAACCAGTATCACTAGAGCTAAGGATGCAGCCATTGTGCACTCCTCATCATGGAATGGGAGACAACTAGGTTAAGGAGGACTTCTATCCCAGTATTTTTGTGTGAAGCTGTCCCCTGCTATCTCTCCCAGAATATCAGTAAATACATCATTTTTTTTCTGTGTTAAACTGTCTCCACAAGTCCTGAAAAGCTTTTAGAGAGGAGCATTCTTCATCCACAACCAAAATGTATTTAATTTCAAGCATATATAAAGATAATATGAAGGCTGGAAAAACATTGAACACAAATATGAAAACATACTTAATTAGCAGTGTTTAATATACCCTGTGCCAGCTGAGATAATGGAAAATAAGTGTTTCCAACTACAGGACGTTTTTATCAGCATTTATCACCATTTTTGTCACCTTCCTCTGTCCAGCCTAATCAGAGAAGTTATAAATCCATCCCTTATTTCCCCCCACAGAGAAATACCTTCATTCTTCTCTTTCCCCCAATACAGCTTTTTAAAAATCCTTCTTCATTATTCTTTTCTATTTCTTATTGTCTTTTACTTTTATCCTTACTTACTACACACACAGAATTTAACACTCTGTATAATGCAATAAAAAGCAATATCCCAGTGGTTAGAACCTCTACAGCAGAGTGTTATCATTTTTCTAGTTTAGTTGCAGTATATGAACAGTCTTGAATGCTAGAAGCATTTCAAAACTGAACATGGGAAAATGCAGCCACCTCAGCACTTTTAATTGTGAATGAGGAATTTCCTCATAATAATGCAGTTGTTGATTATCCCACGTCTAAAAATAAATTTGACAGAACTGGGACCAGAAAAGCCTATGCTGTAAAAATACTCATGAACTTCTGATAAATAATGGAAAATTCACTGCTTTAGAATCTTAAGCTTAGGAAACGTGGTTTTTATGAAAATATGATTTTTTATGAAAATTCATCTCTTGAGGGCTCTGACTCTGCATAACTGATGTGTGCGTGTGTTTCCATATGTGCCAAATGGCTATGTACTTACATGAATCCACATATTTGAGTTGGGTAGATTTTGGAAATTTTATGAATGACAAGCATCTCAAGAATTTAAACTGAGTATATTTTGTATTTTTACTAAAGCTGAATTCAGAAATATGCATAAGAGCAAAGATAAGTTTCCATACCAAAAATAACAGAATTTATGAAAGTCTGACTCGAAGCTTTCTGCTTACTTACATGTTATAATCAATATATACTATAACCATTATATTTCACATCTTTCTGAAGATAAGATTTTATATCTCTGATATTAAAAGAAACTCTAATTGCACTGCTGCTGAGTACAAAGTTGATCATATTGGTATATGGTGTCACAAAAATTCCAGTTTCCTGCATAATCCCTGAAGTCACTGAAAGTTTTAGAGCACTAAACATGATACAAGTCATAGTTCTCTAGTGTTCAATGCAGTTCAATGCATGGGAAATCTCTTAGTACCCTGTAGAAAGTGCTGCCGTCTCTTTTGTCTCAAAATTAAGATCATATATAGTCCTGTTGTGGATGTTTAAATGTTTTTATTCTTATCCTTGTTTCCTTTTTCAGGAACTGTATTTGGCAATGGCAAAACTTCTGATTATCTGCTCCTGGGTAACACTGTATACACTGTAAGTCTACATTGGCTCTAACTATTTTAAAGATGTCCTGCTACTATTACTATTAATTCTATTCATAGAAGACTTAATTCAATGCAGTGCCTTAAGAAGGGCCTTAAGAAATGGCTCTTGAATGACTCTTTGAGAAGATTTGGAGTGCACTTTGTGTTCTAATTCCAGTTTTTAAAACAAAGCAGTTTAATAAAGACACAGAAGATACATTTGTTCTTTACTCTTAACAGTCTGGTTTTTTTAATAATGGTAATTCTAATTCCCTAATTAGCATGATTATTAATTTAGTTTAAGCACTTGCATTGGAGAAATCTCAGGTTGTTGATTACAGAAGTGATTTGTGGGCTTCTGATGATACAATCCTGTTCTCTCTCCCTTAATTTATCATGACGCCTTAAAAGAGGCAATGAGTCATGTTGAATAAGGCTGTGGGATGCCTTTTCAGAGGCAATCAAACCACCAGAAATACACCTAAACTTCTGTTGCTCTCATAGATGGTAGTCATAATTTGTTTTTTTCCTTTTCATCTTTTTTCTCCTAGGATAAATTAGTAAAGCTAAATATGTGCTTTTCACTTACTAGATATGAATGTTACTCAATAGCAGGTTTTCCAAGATGTCTCTTAGAAGCAAAATTAGATTTTTGCTTTCTGTCCTTGGTTCTTCAATTTTAAAAGTGTAAATAATTTTTCAACTTCCTCACTGTTGGCAGGTACAAAAAAGAAAATTAATTCTTCCATTAAAGTAAGGGGGCTGTAATATGAATTCACATCAAAATCAATTCTTTGGGGAATAAAGAAACAGCATAACTGAAATAAAAGGAAAATATTCTAGACACATGCTAAAACAGAGGTCACAATGCTGCTCATATGTCACATTCTGCCACTGCTTCTCAACTAGGAGAGCTGAAACTTGACCATCTTGAGAGGTGGTGAATTTCTTGCTACTAACCTGCAAAGTGCTCAAGAATTTCCCAAAAAACTATTTTCCTTCACTTCAGGTTAAAAGTCTGGGGAAATATAGAAGTTGCAATTGATGTTTTCCTGCTTTTGCACAGGAATTCAAGGAAACCTGGAACGTACGTGATTTTTAGAGAGATTGTCAAAATTAGGGTGGAGAGTTTGTTGGTTTTTTTTAATCTGTTCATCTGAAGTATATGAGTAGTAGCAGTTGTCAGGCATATCAAAATTCTGAGGCTTAGGTAATTCTCATTCCTCATACTCTTTACAATGTGGTTTTCGGATGTCTGTAGTCATCAGTTCTGCAAAAGTCAACAAGAAAGGAATTCAGAAGTTGATATCGTTTAGTTTCTTTGGATCCACAAATAAAATTCAGAAATATGCAATGATTCATAATATGTCCTGGAATTATTTCTTTAAACATAAATTCCAAAAAGGAATTGAGTACTGTGAAAATATCTGTATGACCATTTTAGAGAGTCTTTTTTTTTTTAAAAGCTCGGTCTTCACACAGAATACCAGTTTGAGTTCTTGCTCCCTGGGTAGGATTTAGTTCACTCTTGAAGCAGAGGAGGGAGCAATAAACCCCATATTCTCGAGGGAGTGGCTGTGTGTAGTTGGTGATTTTGTTAGGGGTATCAGATCTGATCTCATCACAGGTCAGTAAAGGCTCTATACTCACACTATGTATCTCCTCTCATAGACATCTGCAGTGTTTGTTTTGTGTATACGTTTTGTCTGTGCAGCTGCATTGTTTGATCTTATCCTGAAGGATGTTTATTTCTCTTATGACTGACCCAAGTGGAAAACAGGTGTACCAAAGGAGTTTGGGTTATCTTTCCGTGACTTTTTTTCATGCATCCAAATACAGAACCCAAACTGGATAGACTTATTACTGGGTTGTATCCTTAAATCTTCTAGCAGCAATTTACTTTTTTTTGTCTTCTCCTGAAAGTTTAACCAAACTCATAATTTCTGTGTGTTAAGATTTCCATATTAAGAATACTCTCTCTCTCTCTTTCTCTCCTGAAGTTTGTGGTTCTGACTGTGTGTTTGAAGGCTGGATTAGAGACCTCATATTGGACTTTGGTAAGCAAATGTCTTTACCATATTCTCAAATGTTCTGTGAAATATGATGGATGAATAATTGTATTGTTTTCTTCTTACTTGTTATATTGCACCCTTTAAGAGTTTGTCAGTAGCAAACTGGTTACTGTGTGGAAGGACAGAATATCCACATACAAAAAATAATGCTCAATATTGAAAATTACGACAGATGTAATACTTAAACTAGAAAAATCAAATTACTCTGGACTTACTGTAACTGAATTTAAATTGGCTTAAAATGCAGTAATATTGCTGCTGATAGTATCATTTTCCTTTAAGAAATAGCTAACTGAAGTAGTAGAGTTAAATTAATACAAGGCATGGAAATTTAACCCAATATATCAAAATAACTTTGTAAATACTAGGTAGCAAGGATCTTATGTTATAATGCATCTGTGATCATTGTTCTTTTTTTGGTTTGTTTCAACAGTTCAGCCATATAGCAATCTGGGGAAGCATTGCACTTTGGGTAGTGTTTTTTGGAATCTACTCTTCTTTGTGGCCGGTCATTCCTATGGCACCGGATATGTCAGGAGAGGTAAAAATACATTTTAACTACCATCCAAATGTGTGAAAAAAATATTGTTTCAGTCTGTAGTACCGACCTAATCTTTATTGGATCCTTCTGCTAACTAGAGGTGCATATGTCATTCTGTCTTTTATACCTTCAATATGGCAACCATGTTTATTTAAAATAGAATAAATTGTTACTCTTGTGAAAATGGAGCTCAGCTAACAGGCTGTGAGTATATGGTCTAATGAGAAAGAATGGACAGGTAAGCTGTTTTGCAGTTCTTAGGTAAGCTTTAATTTTCTGAAGATAAGTCTTAGCAAATGCAGTTCTCAGAATTACAGTGCTTATTTTTCTGGAGCATTTTTTTATAATGAAGTAACCAATAGTAGCCTGGTTAAGGCTGTTTTTAATCTTGAATTTTCCAAATTTTCCAAATACTTCTGTAAAATGCCTCAAAAAAATTTGAGGTGCCATAACATTGCATGAACTGCTTGCTCACATTTCCTTTTTTATTAATGTCCTGCTTGGAATGCATTATTGTAATGTATCTTTAACCTTTTGACAGTAATTAGTGGTTTCTCATTCATTTTTAATTGCATTTGTGTAAACCTGATCTGAATATTCCAGATTGGATTGAATCTGTAAAAGATGCTTATTTGCTACCTTATCTGATTTAATTGGAACTGCAGTCCCAAATTCTCAGTACCATTCAGTTCCAGAAACATCTGAAGAATTAATTTCCCAGACACTAATGTCTGCTTCTGGGCAGGACCAGCACTTCCTGAGCTGAGAAGCTTGATGAGCATTTTCAGTGGGAATCAGAAACTGAGAATACCTGCTTGAGTCAGAAAGATATTCTTCTAATGGTTCTCAAAGTATATCAGCTAAATCAAGCCTTACACCAGTAAAAGAGTGAGTCCCTTTAACTCCACCACCACTGTGATATAATTCAGCAATTTAAAAATTTATGTAGGATGTGGGAAATGTAGGAAATGTGGGAAATATCGCTCCCTCTCTTGAAACTAATTAAGACTCATAAATCCAACCTCCTATTTAAACAATTAAAGGAAAAAATAGTTTATAGGCATTTCTGTAACCATTACATTTTAATGGAAAGCACAAGGTGTTACCTTAAATACTTGGAAACATAAGGAAAAGAATTTGAAATTACACAATTTCTAGCTGTTTTTCCTCTGTATCATAGTGCATAACATATGTATATAGGTAGATTTTGTACATTACCACATTGCCTCTAGGACTCTAATTCTGTATATTCCTTTAAATTAAAGTAATCTAAGCTAACATACTTCAGCGTTTTTCCTCATATATACTGTATTTTATAGAAGAAACAATTTTTTTGGAATTTGGTGGTTTTAGAGATTTTGTAAAAACTTTATAGCTTTTAAGACACCAGAACTTTCACGGTGATAAGCGTAGTGGAAACAAAATGGTGTGTTATACCAAATGGTGTGTGGCATAAGGGTGGATACTTCACTATTGAAACAGCAATGTTATAGTTGGTACATTTTCAGACCCTGAAGTTACTGTGAAAACACCTGGTCCTGAGGGAGTATAATTCCTGTGATCTCCTAGAAACAGTTCTTCATTAAAGAGATCTAGCTGTCAACAAAAATAATACTCCTAGAGTTTGAATTCAACATTGTGTCAAAGTAGTCTGACTTAGGAACCTCAAATAATTTATTTGTTGTGATACAATTTTATCTGTACTTGAAATGGGTAGTCTTAATTTGTTACTGTGTTTGTTTGTGCATGTATGTGTATATAGTAGTTTTGATGTGTGTATGTGCATGAAGTTGTTCAAAGGGGGGTGGTGTTGACTGAGGTTGGTTTTGTTTCCTTTCTAGGAATATATTTCAATGTCTGTAATGTCAGAATAAAGTCTTCTGAAAGTATCATAGGCCAGTAGAGCTTATGTTCAAAACTCTGGTCTAGCTTTTTGCGCTGCACCCTGTGTGGCTAAAAGTGCTGTTGGTGCATACTGCAGCTCAGACTGGAAGCGGGATTTCCATAATCTTTCCTGGAAGCCCCTCTACTGACTGTGCGGTCTCTGGCAGGGCAGAATTCACTGAGTTTCTCTGTAGCAAATCAGACCTTCCAAAAGTATTGAAACTAAAAGAGTCATGGATTTATCTGTGCAAAAAAATGTGATGTGACAGAAACAAATCCATATAAGCAATTCTACTTGCATGTGCAAATACTGCTTTCCTGATTACTTCAAATATGTGAGTCAGACTTGAAAAATTTATCAACTATACTTGGCAAAAGTTAGAGGATGTCAAAAACTGACATCTGCTTCTTAGCTTTTTGTCCATTTTAGCTTGTATGATCTGAGAAATTATGCTGAAGGGGACTTTCATGCATTTTTTTTTACCAACTGAGTTCATTAAAAATTCCCTCTTTTTAATAAACTTAAGATTTATAAGGATATATAGTTGCAGGTTACGTAACTATAGTCCTTAGAAAGTTTAAAGGTATTCTCTTTCTTCTTAGAGCTGGTAACAATTCTGTCTTAGTACGTTTATAGTCTTTCCAGTCTGTATTCTTGACATAATATTGGTCCAGCAATTAAGTTCCAGCTAGATGTTGTCTTCTGCAAACATATTTTCCATGTCTTCTTTGAGATAGAAAGGCACTTAATGAAACATTCTGGTAAGGATTCGGTTCTTCTTCATATTAATGTCGTGAAAATAGTAAGATTCTTCCTGCTTATTCCTGGTTGTGCTCCAAGAAAATAAAATTCTATTGCTCTTGAGGGGGAGAGAAAAAGCATATGGAGGTGATGGAAAATTCATTCATTGGATGCAGAGGAAGGTTTTAATCTAAGTATTTTGAAACTTTTTTTGTATCCATTCCCATAAAACATTCAATTCTGATAAATGTATTTCTATGGAGAACACTGCAAGGTAATGACTCGAGAAAAAATTGAGTTGTAACAAAAGAAAAGTCAGATCATGCTGCTAATACTCCTACATTTGAGCACTAAAGGTAGTGGCCCAATGTTACAGCATAAGAGTTGTTGGTTAGTGTTCATCCTTTAGTATCCAAGCATCATCTAATCACTTACTGAACAAAGAAACAAATATATCACATATTTTTGCAAGTTCTTCTGAATTTTTACACTAATTGTTTCCATCATTTTGTGTATTTTTCCAATTATACAGAGGATAATTAAAGTTGGCTTTTACATATAGGTTGCTGTATGTTGGTATCATGAAGGAAAGATTGCAGAATGCTGTGCTCTAAAAGAAAATACAGTAAAATGAAAAATTATGACAGTTACAGCCTTTTTTCTCTGTTGTCTAGGCCACTAGACCCCTTTCCTTGACATGTTCCTAACAGTATAATCAAGCTTATTTTTCTGTCTCTCTCTTCTCTGAGTTTCCCCAGAACAAAAACACACAGGGCCCCCCTTGATCCAAAATGTCCAGTTCATGTAGCATGCTGAGACAATTCTGGCATCAAGACCTTTGTTTTCTGGTTTTTCTAGACTGGTAGATCTGCACTAGGCAAACACTCATTCACCTCTAGAGTACTATTTCTCACAGTGTGGGAACTGCATGGCTCTCCAAAGTCCTGTAAGTAGTGATAACTTGTTGTCAGGTAGTGCACCAAAAGAATTGCAATTTGACTTTTTACTCACATAAGTAAGGTATCCTGGCACAGGTCTTCTCCTGATATGAGTAACTGGTAGTTCTGTAGCTGATGATCTGTCAGAGATTGTTAGTAGGAGTCTGGGTTATAGTAGCTTTCCATATTCTGAAACCAGTTACATCTTGGCAACCTTAAAACGGTTTCTATTACATTTGTGGGGTTTTTTTCTTAAAGAAATAAAGTTCCAAATGAAGAAAACGTCATTCATTTTCCCTGATTGATGATGTTCAGATGAAAACTGTCAGTTCACCATTGTCTTTTGGCAGACGCAGGCTAGAAGGAAAAATGGATGAAAATACAAGAGAAGCAATGGGCTTTATGAAGCTGAAGAAAATGGGAAAATAGGCCATAAAACTGAAGAGGATATATGATAAAAAGGCCTGATAACCTAAAACCTAAGTAATTAATTATGTGGTATAGATGTGTAGCTAGTTCAGGTACTGTAGCAAATCAACTTCATGAGCCTTTTAGTAGAAACAAGACATAAATATTTTCTCATTAATTAAGTGGAACTTACTGTTTACTTTCATATTATTTTGCTTGATTTAAAAATTACTTTCCTTGAGTTGATTCTGAGACTATATTCTTCTAGTCTTAGACACAGATCCTAAAAAACTGGGAATTTAACTTCTATCTACTTACAACAAAATATTAAAATACCTTTTCTGCAAGGAGGATTTTGGTAGTAGTAGCAAAACACCATTTCTGTGAGAAAAAATGGGGATGCACAGCTTATGAGAGAGAAATACTGAAAACATTTCGAAAGCTTTCATTGATTTTATAACAACTTTGCATCCTCTGTAGCATACAGAGGATATTTTTACTATATTAAAATTTGCATTTCATCTGCAGGAATGTTTATTCATGCATTTGCTTTCTGTCAGTACTGTCTAGTATGGAAGAGTGTGAACAAGGAACTTTGTGGGTTATTTTCTTAATATATTACTAGTAAAGACTGTGCTTTTAAATACAGATGCACAGGAAAGAAGGGGAGAAAAAACAACATTAAATTCTTTGTAGGCATTTTTTGGCTAGGCTTAACACTGTATATTTTGACCTCTTGCATTAAAAAAGTTGCATTTAATTTCAAAAAAAGGTATCACTTTAGAATAGAAGAAAATTTTTGGACTTGAAAAAAATCAGCTGCCTGGGTCTGTCTTTCTACTACATTGATATAAATTAGGTTGATACTTCTATATATAATATTAACAAATAGATAATTTAAATATACTTTCAAAATACTTTAAACAACTTACAGTATTTTCTGTTTAAGCCAGATGAAGTTTGCATAAGTTTTTTAAAGTAAATGCCAAGTCTGTTCATATTTGATAAATGCTTTGCAGGTGTATTTTCTTTTTTCCTTGAAATTCTTCAATGCACAGAAAACTATCCTGTGATACTGAACAAAATGGATTTTTAATCTTCAGGGAATTGCCAGAAGTTTCCTGTTGTCCATGTTTTGTCATATCTGTATAATGACTGCACAAATAAATGAAGCTGTGATTAAATTGTTCTATGTTTTTATATCTGTGTAGTCCTTTTGCAATAATTGCTTTAACTAATGGAATTTCTGTAACTTACATCACCTAATAACAGCAGCCTCCATTCATGTGTCAGTAGGCTGTCAAGCTGCAAGAACGTTCCATTAATGCTTCCATCCTTGCAGTTAATAGGTCTGCTTTTCCTTTAAGTCCTCTTAAAAAGGCAGACTAATTTTTTTAATTATAAAAATAGATACTTTTCTAAACTAATATGATTATCTCTTTCTTGAAAAAATCTAGTTATGGTCTGAGTCGCAAACCTATAATTGAGAAGGGGTGAAAAACAAATCAATCTGTAATGCTCCTTGTTACTGTTTTGTGCTCTGAATTGTTAGGCTTCATTTTTTTACACCTATATGATTAATAAAATAGCTTAGAATAATAATACTTTACTTGAATAAGAAGTATAATGAGCATTTAATTTCAAAAAAAGGTATCACTTTAGAATAGAAGAAAATTTTTGGACTTGAAAAAAAATCAGCTGCCTGGGTCTGTCTTTCTACTACATTGATATAAATTAGGTTGATACTTCTATATATAATATTAACAAATAGATAATTTAAATATACTTTCAAAATACTTTAAACAACTTACAGTATTTTCTGTTTAAGCCAGATGAAGTTTGCATAAGTTTTTTAAAGTAAATGCCAAGTCTGTTCATATTTGATAAATGCTTTGCAGGTGTATTTTCTTTTTTCCTTGAAATTCTTCAATGCACAGAAAACTATCCTGTGATACTGAACAAAATGGATTTTTAATCTTCAGGGAATTGCCAGAAGTTTCCTGTTGTCCATGTTTTGTCATATCTGTATAATGACTGCACAAATAAATGAAGCTGTGATTAAATTGTTCTATGTTTTTATATCTGTGTAGTCCTTTTGCAATAATTGCTTTAACTAATGGAATTTCTGTAACTTACATCACCTAATAACAGCAGCCTCCATTCATGTGTCAGTAGGCTGTCAAGCTGCAAGAACGTTCCATTAATGCTTCCATCCTTGCAGTTAATAGGTCTGCTTTTCCTTTAAGTCCTCTTAAAAAGGCAGACTAATTTTTTTAATTATAAAAATAGATACTTTTCTAAACTAATATGATTATCTCTTTCTTGAAAAAATCTAGTTATGGTCTGAGTCGCAAACCTATAATTGAGAAGGGGTGAAAAACAAATCAATCTGTAATGCTCCTTGTTACTGTTTTGTGCTCTGAATTGTTAGGCTTCATTTTTTTACACCTATATGATTAATAAAATAGCTTAGAATAATAATACTTTACTTGAATAAGAAGTATGACATAGATACTAAAGCAAAAGTTCAGTATCCACAGAACTTTTTAATTTATGGTTGTACTGGAGACAATGCACTGTAAAGTTCTCCAGAGCACCATCTGTTTCTGCTCTGCCTGACCCAGGGGATTTATAAAACTACTGGCGGAAATTGGAGTTAAGGTCCAAGCATGTATTTTACAGAATTTAAGATCATTTGATTGAGGTTTTCAGAAGTCTTGTGAAAAACAGTAATATTTCTTTTGGGAAGATTTAGCTGCACTGTGTAGAAAAGGTGTTTTAGAATATATATTGACAGTATTGGTTTCTTAAATATTGCTTCTCTCTATATTATGCCAAGTATCCTGCTTATATGAAATCATGCTTATTAAAATATTAGATATGCATCCTTTAATGCCTTTATTACATTGGGGTTTTTTACACAAAAACACATTCAAAAAAATTTTTTTGAAAATGTAGATACTTTGGTCTCTAATGAAAAGGTCTTCTCTTGTAAGATGTTTGTCTAAAGTTTGATCCAAAAGTGGGAATTGATTTTAGTCTCATGTAGAGCAAAGCCTACAAAGCAAAGTATTTAGGATAGAATACAATCATAGAACAGCTGAACAGGTCTCTGGATGGTCATCTGGTGTCCTGCTTCCAACACTGCACTGAGTTGCCCTGGACTATGTCCAGACAGCTTTTGAGTGTTACCAAGGATGGAGACACTACAACATTTCTTAACAACCTGTGTCCCTGTTCAGTCACTCTCACAGTGAAAGGTTCTCTTGATGTTCAGATTCAAGTTTTAGTTTGCTCTCCTTGCCTCTTGTGCCATGACAGGGCTTCACTGGAAATAGCCTGGCTCTGTCTTTGCACCCTCCACTCAGGGTGAGAGATCCCCCAAAGCCGCCTCTTAGGCTATAGTCCCAACTGTCTCAGGTTTCTCTCCTGTATGAGAGACACTTCAGGACATTGGACTAATTTCAGTATATCTGTGTTTCTTGTACTGGGGAGCCCAGAACTGGAGACTTCCCTAGGTGTGACTTCTCCAGTGCTGAGCAAGAGGGGACCTCCCCTCCCCTCTGATGGTAATACTTTGTCTAATGAAGCCAAAAGATACCATTCACTTCCTTTGTCACAGGGGCCCATTTCTGGCTCATTTTCAACTTGGTGTCCATTGGGACCAAGTCCTTTTCTGCCAAGCTGCTTTCCAGCTGGGTGGCCCCCAGGATATACTGCTGCCTGGGGTTGTTCCTTCCCATGTGCAGGATTTCGCATTCCTCCTTGTTCAACTGCATGAGATTCCTGTCAGCCCATTTCTTCAGCCCTTTGAGGTTTCTCTGGATGGCAACAGAATCCTCTACTGCATTTGCCACTCCCCTCCCCATTTTGTGTCAGTAGCAAAGTTCCTGAGGGTATGCTTTGCCTCTCATCCAGATTTTTAATGAAGATGTTAAATGAAACTGGACCCAGTATTGATCCCTGAGGTATACTTTGAGTTACTGGCCTCCAGCCAGCCTGACACTGATCACCAGCTGCCATTCAGCCCATTTTCAGTGTATCTCACAGTCCATCCAGCCCATTTTCAGTGTATCTCACAGTCCATCCAGCCCATTTTCAGTGTATCTCACAGTCCATCCAGCCCATACATCAACAGCTTCTCTGTGAGGATCATAGAGCTTTTGCACCCTGCTGTGTTGTCCCTCCAGCTGTAAAAGGTGCTATTAATGCATACTTGTCTCTTGCACTTTTAAAAAACAGCTGAATATTTTTTAATAACTTTTGCAGAATACAGCATAATAAATAAATTTAAATGGTTGTATATTTAAGAAAACTTTCTATGGTGCTTTTCCTCAGTGTTAGCAGGGAGAGTTATAAATAATGCCCCTAAAATTTGGGAAGTAATGATTTCTCTAAGTTCCTCCAAACAAGAGAATTACCGTGCCATGCTTTTAAGGGAACCTGGCAGATAACTGAGTTGGCAATCTGTATTTCAAAAAATTGCTTTGAGCTCTGTATGGTAAGCAAATACCAAAGTCTATCAATTCTCACTTCATCACTTCATTATCACAAAACTTGTGGAATATAGTCATTCTTCAGTGGCTAATATCTGGGGTAGTTTGTCTTTTTTTTTTTTTTTGCTGTTACGCTGCTTTTTTACCAGTCTGGGTTAAAATATTGTTCAAATTCTGTGTCTTCATTTTAGGGGAAATAACTGGTGTACTCAATATTCAAGAACATTGAAATAATTCACCAATAAAAGCTAGACTTTTCCTTCGTAGTCCAAAGTATTTCTCAAGCCCATCCTCAGCAGAAGGCCCTTAGAGGCATTATCCTACAGTTTTAGCACATTCTTTTTCAACCCCCTCCCATGTTTTGCCAGCTTGACTTTTGAGACCTGTGAGTCTTTATAAAACAAAAATCAGTAATCTGTATGTCTTCCTTTCTATACCCTATACCTACGTGAACATCTTATTTAGGGAAAAAGAGTTTCAGTGTACATTTGTGGAGAATATTATTACTTTAAAAAAAAGTGATTTATTGATGATTTTTAAGTTAATCAGAGTCCATCACATAAAACATATCCATTTTAGTCATCTGTTCTCACCTGGGAGCCTAAAATTATTTTACCATTCTGATACTAACATATTTTAACTATTTAATAATTTATATTTAAAGTTTTCTTTTTGTCTTTCACTTCAGGGGTTGTCTAAGGGGTTTTTATTTTTCCATTTAATTCCCAGTAGTTAGCTTCCATTTTTACTCCTCAAAACTTCACGTTTAAATGTACTTGGTCTAGTAGCAGACATTTATTTGTGAGCCAGAGTCTGCTATTCCCAGATATACTTCAAAGATTCTTCTCCATATTCAGTAGTTACATTCTCATTCTCTCAAACAGGAACAGCAGAGCTGATCTTTGAACTGCCCAATTTATCTTCTCTGCTTCCAGTGGTCTGCCTTGGTTAATGTACCTAATAACCAGAGATCCTAATAGAGAGGAGCTTAATTCTTTCCAATTCTAAGTAACACAGTTCCTAATTAAAAGCAGCTAAAAGACGTTTTTTAAACTCTAATTGGCAAAAAAAGACTAGAGGCAATACACAAACTTACTTGTAGGATCTTCGTTGCACTGGAAGTTAATGCAGATCTGTTTTAGTACAACAACAGTTGAGTACTTTGGCATATATGAAGGCGACCACATGCACATTACTACTGCTAATGAAGTTTTTTCAGTAGGTTGAAAAGAGAAACTTTTGCTGGTTTGATGATGTTGAGGTATTTAATAGCTTTGTAGTTTATAGGAAGGAGATGTGTACCCTAGATGATACTTGAAATAGATAAACTGAGAAAGGGTGAACTTTTCTGCAGCAAGAATTTTACCATGTTTTCATCTTTCTCTTCTTATTTTTAAAGGCTTTTTAAAATCTGAGCCAGCTGTTTTGGCAGATCATTTCATAATGAGGAAAAAGCAAATATTCTCTGTTCATTCTGACATGTAATTTCCTAACACTACATCTTCAGTAGTGCTTTAAAAATGTTTTGCAGCCAGGATTTCTTGTCTGCCACTAAATCATGAAAAGGAGCATTCCTCAGCAATTTTTTCTTTTTTGAAAAATGAGAACCTATATAAAAATCTAAACTTAAAAAAATGTTAATTTATTTTAGAAAGTCTTAATATTGAGCATGAGCTACACACACAACAAAATAATTTATCTTCCCTGCAGGATTTGTAAGTCCTACAATAAACTGGGCTTCCCAGCTCTCATTTTGGATTACTTCTGAATTCCCCTGGGAGCCACTTTTGTGGCAGATTCCATTTGGTTTCACAAGGCCTAAAGGGGGAAGACTTGGCATAGACCACAAATCTCTCACATTAGGAACAATTTGTAAACCACAAACAGAGGCAGCCAGAGTCCGTCCCCAGAACAGGCTGCTCCTGTTAGTGCCATTGTCTGAAAGGGATTGGTTTGCCATTTCCCAGATGACCTGCCTATGTGTAGAGAGATGTGAAAAGTTAGAGACAAAAATGTTTTCTACAGAGTGAGGGGGGAGCTTTCTTGTACAGAAAGGAAGGAAATACCTCTGTGGGATTTTATTTTTTCCCCTCTTCATCCAAAAAATACAAAGAGGGCCTCTGTCTTTAATGCGAATGTCGGCTTTAAATCTTTTAGGTTTGGATTAACTCTGTAAAAGAAAAAAAATCTGACAGGCTTTCAAATATGACGAAGAAAAACTTTTTTTTTTACCTCAATTCATGTTGTTCATTTGTAAAGCCAAAGGCTGGATGGAGTGAATAGTAGGCGCCAGTTGTTCCTTCATTCATAGTTAGCATTACAATGGTCAGAATTAACATCCTAAGACCTACATTATCACTTTTGCTGTTTCACCAGCAAACGTTTAATACCGGGTGGCTAACACAAGGACAGCTCTTTGCTATGTTCTTATAAATAAAAAAATGTTGTTAATAATAGGAAGTAATAATCATAATTAGTTCAAATTGTATTATTATGCTTTTTTCTTGTTTTTAAGGGAACTGTCTATCTAATTACTAGTTAATTATAAAATGTCTTGCAAAATGCATTTATGATAGACATTTCCTATTAGCTCCTGTTCTAGAAAATGAGTATTTCATCAAATATGTCAAAAGTCAGGTTTTGCCTATAAAGTGACTGCTAATAGATTTTTTACTCTTAATACATTTCCTTCTGATACAAAATTTTCTCCTTTTTTTCCCTTTTGAAAATATGAATTCTTTTATTCTGAACCTGCCACTGCTCAGTGTTTACACCTTTGCTGGTAGCTGTTGACAGAAGTAGTTAGTAGAATTTCAGGGCAATATCTATGTCCTTTTAACATAGTCATGGGAAGGTTACCACACTTTTAAAGTACATTCTAATGCTTTCCAAAGAATCAATGTCATTAGGAATTTGGATATAAAAATAAGGTAAATTGAACTTTTTGCTTATATGAGAATTAGTTTTTTTTCTGAAAATAATTAGCTTCTATTTTCATACATTAACATGTTTGAGTATAATTCTTAAATGTTCGTGTATGCATGTTGAGAAATTAGACTTCACCTACTGCAAACTACCTACTATTCATCTGCTAATTAAAACTAGTAAAATTTTGGCTTATTTATTTTTCATACTGAGGCTTAACCTGTGAAAGAAATTAGTCTCCAAGTAATGAAATAAAGGATTTGAAACTACACTACGTTACTGTTGTGTGGTGATGTTACTTTCAGCCTCTCTACAATCGAATTACATAATAAAAGTATTTCTAATACTGACTGCAATTCAAACCTGCAGTAACATGCTTCAGTAAGTATTTATCATACTCTTTGCATCCATAATATTATCAATGTAGATATTTCAGTGTGAATTACAAGGGTAAAGACATTTTTTCTTTGATGTCCATATATTGTGATGTTTGTTTTGGCCATTCAATATGTTTTAGTTTTTAGTATTTCTACAGACCCAAGTTGTGAACAGAAGAAATTCCTATGTATTACATATAGTGGTGTACAGAAAAAAACAAATACACAGATAAAAACAATTATGTGGTTTTCAAATATTTCACCATGTATTAATGTGTTAGGTCTTCATTTAACAATATGTTGCATATTTTCATAATTACATAAATAGTTGTTTCTTTATTTCTTGTTTTTAAGCAATCTGTTTAACAGGAGTCTCTGGCAGTGTGGGAACTGTGGTACAGCAAGTTCTGTGGGAGAAAACTTTGATCCAAGTTATATTGCAGAGTAATTGTAACAGTGTCTAGTATCCAAATGAAGGGTCAGAAACTGTTATATCCTGTTAGAGTAGATTGCAAATTGAAAAACTGTGCTCGTAAGGTATTGAGAAAGTTGGAAAAGGGTGGATTTTTGATAAATCTGATTTTAATGGAAAAGCCTGTAATCATCACAGTGGTATAGAGCAGCATTGTGGAGGGCTGATACACCCATGCAAAGAGCTTAGTGTATCTTTCTAGCAGCTTCTTGACATGAAATAGTGCTTTCTATTTACTGGATTTATGTTGCTACTCAGGGGATTTTAGAAAGGAGTTCAAGTTCTATTTCACATTAGTCAGACTAGAATGATTCATTTAAATTTGCTTTTGATGGCATCCACAAACTGCTTGATATTTCTAAGATTTTTTTTGCTAGTTCTTGTCATGACATCGCATTTTGTGCATTTTCCCTTCAGGCAGCTATGATGTTCAGTTCTGGAGTGTTTTGGATGGGACTTCTGTGTATTCCTATGACAGCTTTACTTCTTGATATAGTATACAAAGTGTGAGTACGAAAATGCTAGCAGTTTAAAAGTCTTCTGTTTACAAAAGACTTTTAAGTGTGTGTTTTAATTACTAATATAATAAAAAACAAATTAAGATCAATTCTGGTGATTTTATAAAATTCTTTTTACCATCATTGTTTTATAAAAACTTTATTACAAGACTTATTACTATTTTAAATTTTCAAATAATTTTAGTGTTTTATTAATAAATATTTTCTCTTTCTAATTTGCAAGAACAGATGATAAGATGATAAAATATGTTCTTTAGATTTGTTTTTTTATATTTCTCCTTAGTTTTAAGAGGGAGATGGATTTATAAATTGACTATTTATACAAGCATTAAAACTATCTGTTGTTCTACTTTCAAGAAGAGTAAGTCTGGCAGTATTTTGTATGTACTTACAGAGTAAAGAGAGCTACTTACAAGACACTGGTAGATGAAGTTCAGGAGTTGGAAGCGAAGTCTGAGGATCCTGGGGCAGTTGTGCATGGCAAGAGGTACAGTAAAAATCTGTAGAACATTGTCTTAAAAAACAAAGCTAAATATTTTTAGCTTTATACATGTATCAAAGACAAAAGGTTATTTTTCAAAAGCTGTACAAATGAAAAGCATCTGTGAAGGACCTTCAGGTCTACTGAGCCTGTGTGTTTTTTCATAAGCTTACATAGAGGTTTTACCAAAAGCTTTAACTGATGTGTTTCTTTGTAGCTGACTGGTTTCTGGTTCTTATGTATAGAAAAAGCTTGAGGTGCAATTTTAATTCTGTGACTTTTGCCTGTGTTAACAATTAACTCACAAACAAAATAAGAAGAAAATGGGTTAGAACAAAATGAGTTTATATCGGCGTCATTTTCTAGAATAGCCGTAAACAGGGCCTAAGCACAAAAACAAAAATTGAATTCCATAAAAGCTGCTCAGTAGCATAGGAAAAGAAAAAAAATTTATCTAGTATTTTCTGAAATTGAATATAGCAAGCTGGTTTTGTATTTAATTCCAGTCCAGAGCAAACTAATTTGATTAACCTATATGAGGCAAGTAAAATTTTTAACTTACGACTCCACAAGAATTCCCTTGTTACTTTCATGGAGCAGGCAGATAATTTGAAAAGGGAGAAGGTAAAACTGAACAATTGGACATTTTCTACATGTAAACTCAGCATAAAGGTGTGCACTCACTAAAATATTTCAGACTTTTTAACCCCAAGCTGAACTTGTGGTAAGCACTCGCTGAATGTATGAGATGACAAAATCCCCCTCTCCCCCCTTTCCAATTCATTAGTGCCATCTGGCTGAGCTAGAGCCTTCTTTTCTTGTCTTCATTTTCATGAGTTTTGTGAAGTCTAAAAAAAAGCCAAAACTGCTGATACTTGATTTTCCTGTTCTTTCTTTTATTTGGACTGCTGTTCTTTTAGTATCTTCATGGCAAAAAGCATAGCGAAGAAGGATTTTTTCCTACCAAGCTATGCAAAGAAAGAGACCAGAAAAAACAAAGCCACTTCTTTTACTCTAGGTTCAATTTTCAGAAGGTACCTTTTGTTCATAAAATAGCAATCTTATTGTATCCCTCTTTCAATTCAGCAGGAATCAGTTTCCAGGTTGAGATCAAGTTCCATCAGATACCAAGGTGATAACCATCATTTTTAATGGGGCAGTATCCAGCTTGTATGAGCGCTTTCACAAGAATGTTTTGTCTCTAGTTGGGTTCATCTTTCCTGGTAACAAAGAAGTGGGGTCATGGAAGCTCATCCTGCCACCCATGGAACACCTAGTCTGGTGTGGTGGGCTGCAGGAGAGGACACACCTGCATGCAGTCTCCTCTCGGGCTCTATATGCTGTCTTTGTAGCAGCAGCTTCACACTGGAAGTACTGTAGAATCCCCTAGCTGATGGCAATTCCTCCTTCAAGCTTACTTTCCCTTCATCACTGCAAGACCTAACCACTGCTTGCAAGAGTAAGTTCTCTTGCTTTTGAAGGCAATGTAAATTGATTGCTTCAGATGCTTTTCTCCAGCGGCAGTGGTCATTCAAGCAGATTGAGGGAAATATCTTTCTCCAAATTAGCCCACTCAACCATCAGTGTGCTGAGCTTTGAAGCAATGTATGCTCTGTCCTCTTTTGTGAAGAGCAAAAACTGTAGAAGTATGAGTTGCAGAAAAGAAAGCAAACATTAGTACTGGATGGTGCTAAAAGGGGAACATCTTGTGGGTATAGAAGAAAATAAGGTAACCTACCTTTTTAGTATTTCATACTTGCATTCCCAAGACTTCCCTTGTATTCCGAATTCAGCTACTTTAACTTCAGCTGTCTAGGCAGGATGCTTTTCCCTTATTCTACACACAGCATGTCTTCCAAATCCCTTCTTATATAGGTAAAATGAACTTGGTGTTTTCACCACCACTTTTGTAGTTATCTTTTTATCCCACAGTTAAATAGTTATGAGGGGTCCATGAAAGCTGTTTAGTTACCTGCCAGAATATCTTTCTTAGATCTAATTCTTCTCCACAAAATTACTTTTAGACCAGCATTTCTGAAGGATACAAGCATCCACCTTATATGCAAATCACTGGATGTTACACAAGTCAATATCTCTCAAGATTTTATTCCCTCCATTATTTTTAATGTATTAAAATTCAGGTGATAGAGCCAAAACTTTACCTTTTATAGAGAAAGTATTCATTGTTAAAGAAATGGTCTGATGAACTGACTTACTTGCATCTACAAAAATTTGATTCAAATTTTGTAAACACTCTTGAGTTTTCTAAATTGCAGAAGCTTAGATTAAGTTGTTACCAGTACAGAGTAAGTAGTTAAATGGGTGAGGAATGTCCTCTGCATCTGTTTAAGATATGTACATGAGACTTCCGTATTCTAGTGTGTGCATATCTGTGGGAGTACCTCTTTCTGTTATAGCAGAAGGGATTTTGACATTAAATGTCAAAATAACCTAAGAATATATAAATCACTGCATGATTAAAAGATAACTGGGAAACAATGAGAAAGGCAACTCAGAAACTTTTCCTCTCTGTCCACTCCCATCTTGGAAATACTACAACACAGAATAGAAGTCTCAGCTTCCACAGATAACAGGTCAGGATTCTTGTATTGGATAGCTGTTGTAATCAGTGTGTATCTGAATGTTTACTGAGAAGGGGACCTAAAAGAAACCAGGAGATTTTATAAGGGCATGTAGAGATAGGACTGAAAGAGGGTAGGTTTAGTTTAGGTACTAGGAAGAAATTATTTACTGCGAGGGTTACAGGAATTTATAAAATAATAATATTTTCTATAACTGTGTTTAATTGTCTGTAAAGGTATACATCTAATGTTCAAAATTACTTAATATTCTGCTTGTCCATATAGGTACACATAATGACCACAGGCATTTAGTTACTGTGATCTAACATTGGTTAATTATGAAACCATGTTTTCTTGGCTTCACATGTAGATATTTAAATATGCATTTGAATGGCAACAGGGTGATTTATAATAGAGAGCCCACAGAATTTCAAGTATAGAAAAGGAACAGAATTTAATACTTGAATAGCTGAAAGCACTTTTCTCTAGTGTATTTCCTATGTATTTTGTGTTTTCTTTACCAGCAATCAGATCTGTGCAGTGGAAACTTCATTATACATTAACTGAGACATGTCATGCTTCATGTTATTGTAAAAGTTTAAGGTAGTCTTTTCACGGCTTAACATTTAAGCAATGAAATGTGGTGAAATGAGGAGGAACATCAATAAGACTTTCACATTGGACTTCCAGAGGGCAGACTTTGGCCTGTTTAGGAGACTTGTTAAAAAGAGTTCCTTGGGAAGCAGCCCTTAGAAACAAAGGAATCCAGGAAAGGTGAGCATGCTCCAAAACAGAGATCTTGAGGGCACAGGAACAGACTGTCCCTGTGTGCCAAAAGATGAGTTGACAAGGCAAACATCCAGCCTGGATGGGCAACAAGGTTGTGAAGGAATTTAGGAATAAAAAGAGGATGTATCATCTTTGGAAGGAGGGTCAGGTCTCTCAGGAAGTATTTCAGGGGGTTGCTAGAGCATGTAGGAAAAAAATTAGGGATGCTAAAGCTCAGTTTGAACTTAATTTGGCAACTTTTGTAAAGGAGAAAAAAAAATTATTTTATAAATACATTAATAGCAAAAGGAAGGATAAGACCAACCTTTGTTCTCTATTGGATGAGGGAGGGAACTCAGTAACTGCAGATGAGAAGGCAGAAGCGCTTAACGCCTTGTTGCCTCAGTCTTTAGTGGGAAGAGGGCTTGTCCTCAGGACAGCTGTCCTCTGGGTTGGTTGATGGTGTCAGGGAGCAGAATGGTTCCTCTGTTATCCAGGAGGAGGCAGTGAGAGAGCTGCTGAACCACTTGGATGTTCATAAATCTATGGGCTCAGATGGGATTCATCCCAGGGTGATGAGGGAGCTGGAAGATGAGCTTGGGAAGCCGCTCTCCATCATTTACCAACAGTCCTGGCTCATTAGTGAGGTTCCGGATGACTGGATGCTGGCCAATGTGGCACCCATTCATAAAAAGGGTGGGAAGGAGGGTCCTGGTAATTATAGGCCACTTAGCCTGACCTCAGTGCCTGGTAAGGTTATGGAACAGTTTATACTGAGTGTCATCACACAGAACTTACAGGATGGCCAGGGTATCAGACCCAGTCAGCATGGGTTTAGGAGGGTAGGTCATATTTGACCAACCTGGTCTCTTTTATGACCAGGTGACCCAGCTGGTGGATGCAGGAAAGGCTGTGGATGTTGTCTGCTTGGACTTCAGCAAGGCCTTTGACACTGTCTCCCACAGCACACTCCTAGACAAGCTGGAAGCCCATGGCTTGGACAGGAGCACTCTGTGCTGGGTTAGGAACTGGCTGCATGGCCAGGCCCAGAGAGTGATGGTGAATGGTGCTGCATCCAGCTGGGGCCAGTCACCAGTGGTGTCCCTCAGGGGTCTGTGCTGGGGCCAGTTCTGTTCAATGCCTTTATTGATGACATGGATGAGGGGACTGAGTCTTTCATTAGTAAATCTGCAGATGACACTAAGCTGGGAGTGTGTGTTGATCTGTTGGAGGGTAGGAGGGCTCTGCAGAGAGACCTGGAATGGTTGGATGGGTGGGCAGAGTACAACAGGATGATGTTTAATAAGTCCAAGTGCCCAGTCCTGCATTTTGGCCACAATAACCCCCTGCAACATTACAGGCTGGGGGGGTGTGGCTGGACAATGCCCAGGCAGAAAGGGACCTGGGGGTGCTGCTCAGCAGCAGCTGAACATGAGCCAGCAGTGTGCCCTGGTGGCCAAGAAGGCCAAGGGCATCCTGGCCTGGATCAGGAGCAGTGTGGCCAGCAGGAGCAAGGAGGTCACCCTTCCCTTGTACTCGGCAGTGGTGAGGCCACACCCTGAGTGCTGTGTCCAGTTCTGGCCCCTCAGCTTGGGAAGGACGTTGGGACGCTTGTACATGTCCAGAGGAGGCAACAAGGCTGGAGAGGGGCTTTGGAACACAAACCCTGTGAGGAACAACTGAGGGAACTGGGGGTGTTTAGCCTGGAGAAAAGGAGACTCAGGGATGACCTTATCACTCTCTACAACTCCCTGAAAGGTGGTTGTAGCCAGGTGGGGTTGGTCTCTTTCTCCAGGCAGCAGCTGACAGAACCAGAGGACACAGTCTCAACCTGCACCCAGGGAAATACAGGTTGGATGTTAGGGAAAAGATTTTTACAGAAAAAGGGATATAGCACTGGAATGGCCTGCCTGGGGAGGTGGTGGAGTTACCATCCCTGGATGTGTTTAAACAGAGACTGAATGTGGTGCCATGGTTTAGTTGAGGTGTTCGGGCATGGGTTGGACTCAATGATCTTGAAAATCTCTTCCAACCCAGTGATTCTCTGATTCAATCTGAACATTCCATTCAGGAACACAAGCAAGGAATCATGGTACCAAGAATGGTGCAATAGACATGCTAATGCTTTTAAAAATATATTTTTATTTGTATTTTTTTATTTTTTATTTATGTCAAACATTTTGTAGAAATTTTCTGATTTCAACTCACATGAATAAGGATTTCACAGATGTATTGCAAAGGAGATGCAGCTGATAACTGTAACTAAGTGTATCTATAGTCTTCCACCTCCTTGGCTTCCAGTTTTACATGAAAATACTGATTTATTTATTCATTCTCTCTATCCTTACAGTTTAGATTTCAGTCCCTAATTTTTTATTAATATTGTCACTTAAACAGTTTACAACACTGAACTAAAGAAGAAAGCTTCTACACAGCATAGAGGAGCAAGCAGGATGAAAAAAAATCCCCAGAGAGTTAGCTTAGGAAAGCACTGAGAGTAAGATGTGTTTCAGTACTTCAGCCTCTCCTTTCTTGATTCAGTCAGCAGATGTCAACTACCTTCCTGGAATTGGTACCTAATTTTTTTCTTACAAGGAAGTCTCATTCCATCTTTTGATTCAAAACATGGCCACAGAAGCAGTTTTTCCTGCCTATCACCTTACCCTGCAGATTTTCCAGTTAGCATTCCTCTGTAGGTGTAGAAATAGTAGGTTTATTTTCCTTTTCCAACTTAGAAAAGCCAAGCTTTCACCATATGCTTTAACCACCGGACTAGAGGGGAACAGAAAGATGGGATAAACCATTACTCTCTCCAGCTCTAAACAGTGGTTCAGCTTCATATATAAGTATAGAATCACTTAAGAAAGAATGAACATTTCTAATTTAGTGGCCATGAATGGTAATCTAGTAAGGAAGGCAGTCTAGTTCCCTTCCTTGCACCACTTAGTGTGGTTGATAGCCTGGGAAGGTAAGTCTGTTGAGCTAATTGACAATAATATTAAAAAGTAATTTGAGTAATCAAAACTTGGTAACATAAGGTGTGTGAAATCTGTTTTTCTTACTACATCATTGCACAAGAGACAACTTTGCTAATCTAGCAAAACTGTAGCAATATCAAATCACTATATACTCACATTATACATAAGATATGTCTCTTTTTAATTGAACTAATTTTAGACCAGTTTACATTGAGAAGGGGGCTGGATTTTTTCAGCATTTGAGGTGTTTAAGTTATAAGTTGGTATTTCTTGAAACACAGGCTGTAATTCACAGTGAATATCAAATCAAGAGGACACTGAAGAGTTTTTTTGAGTTTTTTTAATACAGTCCCTTGCACATATTTAATATGTTATTAAAACTGTCAGATTTTGAAATTTGTCTTAGCTATGGCTCATGTACCTGGTATTTATTTAGTAATGTATGTTCCTATTAGAGAGAACTTTAGTGTAAGAAAGACAGAAAGGAAACCAAATGCCTTTGCTACTTGTTTCACTACTGTTTGCAGCATTTGGTTGACTCCTGAGTCTCAATTTAAAAAATGTTTAATGCTCCTGTTTTCCACTTGGGCTGAAATGGGGAGTACCTTGAGTCACACTAAAGCGCAGTAATCATACAACACAACAAACTCAGTAGTGCTGGGAAGGAAGGAGATGGGCTGAGGTGGCCAACCTTAGCAGCAATAGTAGTCTGTTATTTGGGTATGATCTCCAGAAAAACACCTTCTAGAGTTTCCTGGGGAAAGCTCCTTTCTAGAACACTTTTCATGGAAATAATGTTTCTGTACACATAGCTGATGACCATGAAGGTGGCTTTCCTTCCACTCATTTCCCATCCCTTTGGGGTACCGTGTCAATAGAGACTGGGAACACTTTCTATGTAAGATAAAAAAGACTAATTCAGCCTGGCACTATTCAAGCTGTGCCACATTAAGGAAGACAGTGCCTTCCCTTTATATTGTGTGTTTCTAAAGGAGTCATACTCAAAGGTTCACAATATTATTCATTTATTTGTGTTGTCAGCACACCAGTGCACAGCAGTGTTTCAAACAGATATTTTGCCTGCACTGTGACAAGTAAAATCATTACCAGGGGTGAGGACTTAATAATCTGTCCTCATGCAAGCTTTTAATCATCATCTTAATAATTCATTAGGCACAATATAGAAAGAAAAAGGAGGGTGGACACTTCTCATTTAACAATTAATTCCCATTGAGCAGACTCAAACATAAAGGGATAGGGTAATTAGTAAGTAAATATTTTTCATGTGTCTACTTTCTCTCTAGCTTAACTGAAAGAGCCCAGCTACTGAAGAATGTTTTTAAGAAGAACCACGTGAACTTGTATCGCTCTGACTCTTTACAACAAAACTTGCTTCGTAAGTATTCACTGACAGAAACTAATATTAATTAATAACAGCAGTAAAATTCTGCCTTTCCCTGCATTTATTTATAGCAAAAGTGCACTATCCTAAACCCATTAGATCATATTCTTTGTCTGTGGTTAAGTTGCCCTTCATACCTAAGGTATGCAGAGCTCTTTCTGGTGTTTTATAACTGCAAAATTCTGTAAGAAATGGCACAGGATTTTACTTACTGTTGAAAAGAGGTTTATTACCTTCTATTCACCTCTGATAAGTTACTTTTATTAAAGCTTTAAAAAAATTTAAACTATCAAAACTTAATTTGTTTCTCTTTCACTTTATATCTGCAGATGGCTATGCCTTCTCTCAAGATGAAAATGGGATTGTTTCCCAGTCTGAAGTCATAAGAGCTTACGATACAACAAAGCAAAGGCCTGAGGAGTGGTGAAGGAGCACAGCTGGACATTTAGGCCTTAGTTGTTACTTTTGTGAGACCAGCTACTAGATCTTTGCTGGGAGCTGTGACCATGGTCCAGTTATCAGACATTGAAAGATCTATGATGGTCTTGTTCCATAAAGTTTGGATTTGTGTATTCAGTAGACATAAGCACTGTGCAACTATACTGTAACACACCATCTCTAAATTTTTAACGAATATTTGCTTATTAGCCTTTGTAAACAGATTGGAATTTACCTTGTATCTGCCAGCTTGCTTATTTTACAATGAAATTGGATCAATACTGGTCATACACTAGAAAGGCAGTGGTCAGATTGCTAAATGTACTTTACATTGACAGATCAACTAGCATCTGTGAAGGTTTTTAAGTGTTAATATATTTAAATATATTTGATAACAAGCCTTTGATTTCAACAAGTGCTGAAAAAAACCCAGTATCTTAATGGTGTTAATTCACCTTCTGTAAGAAAGATTTTGAGTCAAGATGCTCATAGATGTTTGTGTCAAACTAATCTAAAAACATTTGCCAAAGAAGTTCCATAAATGTTTTCTGTTAGAAACAATTTGAAAGGAAACTATCTCCAGTCCTGATCTCAGAACTGCATGCTTGAGTCTCCACACTTGAGAAGAAGGTATAGTGAGTCTAATTTGAGTGGCCTTTTTGGCATTTGCTTTCAAAACTGCAAGTCTTTGCACCTTTGGCCTTATACAAGCTTTCCCCTTATTTTCATTTAGTATTGTGTTTGTTGAATATGGCTGCCAACTTGTATGATGGAGTACACGTAATATTTTATTCAATTTTTAAGAATTGCTCTGCCTTACTTCCCTTTAGCAAACTTAATTATTTTTGTGATGCTTAGTTGTATCTGCTTATACTGTAGGTTCAAAAGAAAGTTTGTTTAAACTTATTTTTTAAAATTAATCAAATTTTCAACATTTTTATACTAGGATTATTTGAAATGCATACATTGAAATACAGAGCAAAGCATGCCCTTCGCTAGTCTGTGGTATGTACTGGTTTATTTGCACTAAAGTCACTTCCTATAAAGGTGTGAAATACATTGCAGCAGTCTCTTTACAACTTATTGGTCATGCAGATTACTTATATACTCTCACCTTTAATTAAAATTGAGAGGAAGTGACTGCAGAAAAAGATACACACCTGGTATGGGGAAAAAAAGAGGGCAGTATTAAATGAGAACATTGTGATACATGCTTTAACTAGTTATACTTGGTATTTCTCAACTTACCATCCAACAACCGTCAGGTTTCAAATTAAGAAAGGCTACTTGAACTTTAAAATTCAGCTAATTCTTGCCTCTCTTTAGTCCATGTTTAATTCTGGGTTTAAAGGCCACCACAATTACATTAAAAATACAATTTTCTATAGTAGCAGTTGGTTATACTGTTAAGTAAATTTTTGTGAATTGCATAGGAATTATCTCTTTTTTCCTTTCAATGGAGATCAACCAGATGGAAAAGCAGAACAAAATATCCCCAGTGATCTGTTAAATTAAGTATTTCCTCTTTGCTCTCCAAATCATAACAAGTCATCCATTCCCATCTTTTCTCTGCCCTCCTTCATTTGTCATTACGAAAGGTGACTTTGCCTCCTTGCCTTTCATCTAGCTAAGTGCTTAAATGTAATTAATCTCACTATCCAAGTTTCTTATCCTCCATTCTGAGAGAAACTTAAAAATACACCGAGAAAGCCCAACAAAAGGCACTATATGAAAGTACATATTTAGGAAGGTGTATCAGTGGCAAGGCAGTCTGCATTTCATGTGCCTGCTATGCAGTGTCTTCCTCTCACTAGCACAGAGTGATCTCTAAACAGCAGGCACAAGGAGAAAGGGAACTAGAAACACTACTGCCAGTCAGCCATGCAGACAAGAACTGCCTTCAGAAAAGCCATTGCAGGCATAGATAAATAGATGGATCAATATGGGAGGGCCAAATCACTTGACCTAAGGCAAGAAAAAATTCGGGGGCATGCCCCTTTCCTAAAACAGGGATCCCTATTTGCTGTCATCCAAGGGACAATGACCATCTTCAAAACATTTCTGAAATTAACCATGACACTGTTGCTCCTTTTTAATCTTTCTGTGTCCTTAATTCATATAAAATTAATCTATATGTAGTCTCATAATGGGCAATTTTTTTTCTGTTCTAATTGGTTGAATTTATAATTATGCAGATACATATTAGAATACACTGTGAAATACATGCAGTGAGATATTTACATGATCTCTTATTCTTCCTATGAAATAAAATTCTGTTTTACCATTGTAACATAGTTTGAAGAAAATAACACACAGTACATCCCAAATTAACTACCTTAAAAAGGGAGAAAATTATTGAAACAACTCTAAGTTCCTAAATTCAGACTAATTTAAAGGTTTGTAAGATAATCTTATCACAGCATTTCATGCTTACATTTTTTCAGGATTTGAAGGAGTATTTCAGAAAGTGCATTTTTTTACTACTTCTGATGAATTTTTCCTGTCTTGTACTTTCTCTGATAATTAGTGGTTGAAAGATACCACTTCTTAAAAAAACCAAAAAATACAAATGTGGCAAAAACAGTGAGTTTTGATTGCTCATACAATTCCATTTTAAAATACAAGATTATCTTATCTATGTGTGCCCATTTTTAAATCAGAACAAGTATACAATATGTACTTTATTTTCATGTTAAGTACACAGTAATATAATCTAGTTCCATCCTGTTAGTATGTCATACCTTTGTTAAAATAAGGGGATTCTGCTGATGTTTGTTTAAAGGAAAAAAGAACAGTTGAGGTGGAAATGCTCATAACAATGCCTCTGTTCTTGCTGTTCGAAAATTCAGAAGCGTATAAAATAGAGAGTTCACGTGGACTTTTCCATCTCTTTCATGGGCACTGCAAGTTAGTATCAAAAATTTCCATCTAAAAGATGAACCTGTGCCACTAAAAAATCGGGTATCTTATATAAATACTTTTGCTTGATTATTTTTAAATATATACATACATATATATAGAAATTATTCAAAAGAGTAACTGGAAACAAATTTTAACAAACCTATTGACAATTTGTATCTGGAATTTTTTCTTGCCATTTCCTAATTTTACACATATTTTTGCAAAACAGTTTCAACAGATTTATACTTAGTCATCATTCTATTTGTATAAAATGATAAATAAAATATTTTGAAACACTAAGAGATAGCTGAAGATTCTTATATGTCCACATGCATCCATAAAATTCACCTTGTTACAAAGATGAGCATTAAGTGTCTTAAGATGTGTATCATGACATTTGAACCCATCTTGAATGATGAGTAATTTGGAATATGTGTTAAATTTAAGGAGCAAAGTTTTCCCTTTTTTTCTTGTGTATTGTGTAAAAGCAGTTGTAGTTCTGATGAATTTATCATTCTGTCTGCATGAGGCACTATTTCTAAGTGTTCTGAGGCGATGCATGGTGGTTGTCGATCCCTGTTTTTTAATGCCTTCGTTAAAAGTCTGCTCATAATATATTGAGAAGCTAGTGCTGTGTAAGCAAATGAGTTTGTCAGTTCAGCTTCCTTGGTACTGGATGTTTTCACTGGTTACAAAACTCCACAAATGAGTTTCTCCTTCCCCCTCTCTGCCCTCACTCCCCCAGTTTCCTCGCTGTTAACCAATAGATCTTTATTAAACAAAGGAATATTTTAGCATTCCGAACCTGGTTCCTGCTTATGCAAACCACTACTCTTACAGGGTACAACTGGACTGCTTGTGAGTATAAGGACTACTCATTTGAGCAATGATGTGCAAAGTTGGGCACTTCTGAGGGTTGATACTGAAATAAAAGTATTTCCATGTAGAGTGTGATTTGTAATTGCAAAGCTGTGACCAGAACAAGTTTGTTTTGTTTTTTTTTTTTTAAGTTATATTTTATGGTGTTTTTTTAATGTAGCATAGAAGCCATAAATGGGTTCATATTGTTTTTCTACTTCAACATAATTTTTCATAATGATTTTTGGTGTTTGATATGTATTAACCGCTGCAGAAAGCGGTTAGTCTGAAACAACAAAATTTGCATTCAAGATGAAACAGCTCCACTATGCCATTACTACTGAAACTGTTGTGGAAATTATGAAGCTGCATGAATGAAGATTTTTTGACTTGGTGTTTATGGTAGTTTCTCAGGTTTAGTTTTAACTGGATGTTAAATGCACTGTGTTTTTTAAATAGTTCTTTTAGTAACACATTCAGTTCTATGCAGTGTTAAATGTCATTTGGCATTTGGTGAATGTGCATGTTTTGAACTGCAAATTTTAAATGTTTTGTCATTTAATTGTTAAAAAATGAATAAACTTTGCCATTAAATTAAGAAGCTTTGTTGACTTTATTGGTTGGAAATGCTAGGGATTACTTTTAGAGGAAAACGTATCTCATCATTCTTGGGTTTGAATACTTTAAAATGAGACATACCAGAAATACTATGTCACAAATACTATCGAGTTCTTGCATTTTTTAAGGTATACTGAAAAAGTAGAAAATTGGCTTAAGGTTTGTTTGGGTTGGGTTTTTTTTTTTAGCACCTTTTTGGAGATGCCTTTTTCAGTTCTCATGTGAAGTCTAGAAAAGTTAAAAAAAATTTAGGGAGCACAGGAGTCTGCAATTTAGTGACTTCCAGCCAAGCCTTAACATAGTCTGGTGGTGATGCCCTATTTTGAAAGAGACGTATGTAGTACAAGAATGATAAGAATAAGAATAAGGAAGCATCACCTCCCTTTTCAGACACCAGTGGTAAATACTTCGGCTTTGATAGTAGCTGGTATTTCTTTTCTCTAACAGAGCCCACCACTGAAAAAAAATCAATATATCCAAACCTTAACTGAGTTTTGGCAGTAGCTGGGTGACTGATTTTTCTATGTACACTAGACAATGAATTTATTTTGTATTCTGTCCAAGCAGGTTTGATAATATATGCATCTTAGATAGTGCTAGTTTCACAAGATCCATCCTGTAGTAGCAGAGCTGGTTTAAGGATATTCCACCTCATAATATTTTAACATCTCTCTTATACTGGCAGTCATGAGGCCATTGAAATTATTCTTTTTGTAATCCAGTTTATAATGATCCAGGCTCCCTCTCAAATCCTTTCCCTTCTTTCTTACAGCAAACATTATTTTTAAGCTAAAATCATTTCACTAACCCGATTTACACTACAGCCTCCTGAATTTGCACAAGCCATAGATGGAAAGAATAAAAAGAACAGAAAGGCATTTCCTTGTCTGCCTTTGCTAATGAAAAGAGGATAGCATGGAATTATAGCCATGGTGTCACTGTGAGTCAAAAACTTCATGTGATATGAGTGGCTCCCTCAAAAGCAAACTCATTGTTCAGAGGAGTTCAAGTCCAGACAGCACATTGCAATAAGCAGCAAAACAGCACTGAAAACCAACTTTAATTCCTTAATGTTCCTTAATGTTTCTTAATGTCCTTATGTCAAGCTGTAACTGAGCAGTAATGACAAAATACTTTTGAAATTGTCACCTTTTTTTTATTCCAGTGAGATAAGTATTACAAATAATACGCTAGTTTACATAGCCACATACTGTACTGCTTACCTAGTTTCAAACAGAATCCTTCAGGCATTCTTGCAAGTACCTGTAATGTTTTTCCTAGCACTGGAAAGTCTTGATGCATTTTGGAGTTACACGCTTCAGAATCCCAAATTGTGGAAACACAAAACAAATGGCATGCCACTGTTGCTCATTATCCACAGAAAGCTTGGGTTTCATCTAAGTCATTACCAGTTAATGGCAATCAAAGCATTTGTTGCATCATGTGTGAATGACAGTAATCAATTTAATGAGTGTGAATATTCTTTCATTTTGATCTTAGATTGTTGTAGTGCTAGTAAAAAGGAGTATGGACTGAATTCAGAATTCCAAAAGAAACAGTTAAATCCACTTTGTTAACTTGGCACTAAAAAAGTACTGCCTGTAAATGTTACTTCTGATAGTAAGCAATTGCTTTCAGTTCAAGCATATATCCAGCCCTTCAAACCATTTCATTAGTCATTAAAGTGCTATCACAATGTCATTTTTGTTCTGTCTGCAAATTTTAGGAAAATTTCCTGTTCCTATAAATCATAGGAGTATCTAGTGCCAAAAGGCTCTTTCCATTAGGAAGGAAATTCAGCATTCTCGCCTGCACACCAAATCCATCTGGGTCGGAAACTACTGGCACAGGCAGAATTGTTTCTATCCATGGGTTTTGTTCTGGCCACCTCCTTTCCTCTCCCTTCAGCTATGTGGGTCACTGCTACTGTAACTACATGAACAATAATAGATTTTTTTTTTATTTTTAGTGTCTTCTTTATCTGTCTATTTGCAGATGGTGCATAATCCCCACCTCAACTATTTTACAGGTAGCACAGTGCAGCTATTTTCACTACAACTGATCTTTCCCACCCTAAGACCCACATCTGCAGGATTTGTTGCAGTCTGGCTACTGATCTGTGAAGTACTTAGCACTCTGTAAACTTACAGACTTATCTAAGTCTGGTTCAATGAAATTATTCCTGTGTGTCAAGTTCTTCAACCATTCTGTGAGGACAAACCCATTATGCAGCATCAGGGGAAGAAAGGAAGTGGCTCAGAGGGGTCATCCCAGCTAGGCTGAGTTTCTTGCTACATGGCAAACTTCACAGCTCTCCTTAGGCTGAATAGTCACTGACAATTAAGGCTGCATGCAAGGGTAGCAAAAATCTGTCCCTGTGTTAAAATGTTAATAACTGACTGCAGAGCCCTCTGAGACCATCACACTGAGGCAGCCTGGCCTGTACAGCACCAAATGGTAACGGGCAGTGACTGAGCCAAACTCTCAACTTTGCTGTGTACAGTCTGTCTTTCAGGAAAACACTGCATTTCAGACGCTCACCACCTGTGTCAGTGGCTCTGATGACTAATTGCTCTTTAAAGGTACATAAATTGCCCCTTCTTAGTTAAAAATGATCAAGTTTCTGCTTCCAGAATGGGTCTGTGTTGCCTTGCTTTACTAGATAAAGATTTCTTCTAATTGGAGATTAATTTGTAAAAAAATACAGTTGAGCTGGTTTGCTGTTTCTGCTGTATACAGGAGTGATCAGTAATCTCACAGTATGCTTCTGAACAAGACAGCTGATACATCTTGAAATATTCAATGATTTTTCAAAAAAGTTACTTGACAAACAGTCCCATCCATAGCCATTCAAAATATGCAGTGAATTGTCCTGTGAAACCTCATCAAAGGCAAGCAAAAATTTTCTTTCTTGAAGATTGTTTCTACAATAAAATTACAGGCCAGAACACTTAACTTCCGATTCATTTCCTGAATACTTAAAATCTAATTTTTAGTATCTTGCAAAACATATACACAGCTATGTATCAAGATTTGGGTTGTAATTAATGATTACAGCATTCAAGCTAGAGCCTATTACTTAAAACATCATTGCATAGAACTTGTCTTTTTTGCATTTCTAGCAGTATTGTTTGCTGGATTATAATGTTAATTGTGTGGTAAAAAACTTACTAAAAGGGTTATTTTGAAAAAATTTTGTCATAACTACTAATTGCTAGATATTTGCTAGGAAAAATTATTCAACTCTTGAGAAAGAATCAATGAAGCTTTTCTAAACTACTTGTTAAATAGGTCAGCTATAATGTATTTCATCAGATCCTACACACGGAGTTTGAGGCTGATAAAATAGGAAAGCTCAGCCTCTGATATTGTAGATTCTGACCCACAGAATGACTTCAGTTTTTCACAAAAACCAAGTATACAGAGAAGCCCTTTAATGACTACATTTTTTACTTGTGTATTTTCCATTTGCTTACTGCATGTATTTGGTTTAGATTCTTTTTTTTTCTTCTTCCATTTGGTTTGTTGGTTTACTTAGGTCAAGGAATGTAGAAGGGCAAACAGAATTTATTCCTAGCGTAGGATGTTTAATCCAAAATACCCAACTAATCAGTGTCGTTTTCAACACTTTTTCACTGCAGCTGCATGTAAAAAACATAAATGAATCTAGTAGTTTGCTATGTAGTCAGAATTTTGTATTATATTAAATCTGCACAGCAGGTGCAGGTGAAGTTGTAAATCATTTTAAAAAGCAGAATAAACTATTTTAACAGGAAAAAAATACAAAAGAGTTACACCAACCAAATTCAACAAACACTACCTGTACAGAGTCATACTGATGACACAACATTTCAACCGCACAGTTTATTGGGGTTTTTTTGCATGTTACTACTAAATAATTAGTGATGTCAATAGTGTAAATACATTTTAAATTACAAACTTGTCTTTACATTTTATACATGGCTAATTTTACAAACAAAACTTCATTATCAGTTTGTCCAACTTACACTTGCTGAGCAAAAAGCTGACAATAAATACTTCCTTCTGAAGAATGCTTTAGTAGGCCGCTATTTTTAGAGTTTTATGTGGAGAAGTTATTGGTGATATTGCTGAATACATTCTGCTTTCCTCATAGATAATTTGGCTATGTGAGACTGTCTGATCTTCAACTAGCCTAATTACTACTAGTTTTATCTACCATCGTTAAAGTTTGCTTAATACAAATATGCAGTGTAAGTTCAGGTAGATTATGTGTATTTTTAAAAAACCTCTGCAATTTGATTTCTAATAAAATTCTTCCTCTTACTTTGATTGCTCGTGGAAGTGGTAAACAGTGAGATGTTTTCAAGGATCCTCATTAGTAAGTATTACTCCTGTCTTACTTCTCAGGCTTATTGCTGCTTTATAGAACTAGTCAGATTATTATCAGTGGAAAGCAGCCACTGTTTGTTAACTAAGTTACCTGCATTAGGGTAAAATGTCATTTATAACACTGAGTAACTTCATCACAACATGGTTCTTTTACTTGTCTCTGAACACATTCTGCACAAATTAGGCAGAGCAGTCCAGTTTTAGAGCAACTGTTTGGAGAGTTTTACAATTCCTTTGTAAGTGTGATCCAAGTTTGGGAAATGCAATCTCAAGTGAGACCCTCACTTTTCAAGGGCAACTCACCCACAGGAACAGTTCTGACTTCTGCAGCCACAGAGCACATCAGTGTGACACCCAACAGCAGCAGCCCCTGTGGTTGCAAAGGTTGCATTACTTCTTCACGAGTTCCTTCAGCTCTGAGTAAAATCAGAGCAGTTCTTCCCAACCAGGGCAGGCTCTGGCTGGAGAGGATACCCAAAGTATGGCGGAGACACCAGAAATCCTGATGGCTGGGTCAGGTGGACTGTGTGGGCTGTCTGGAAGCAGCCAGACGTGTAGGGTGGAGGTGAGGACGGCACAAGGCAGCCTGGCTCTGCCCGGGGGAAGGAGAACCTGCGAACAGAGCTGCTGGCTGAACTGGAACTGGTCGCAGTACTGGACTGCCTGGATGGGGTCCTGAAGCTTGTGGAGGCCAAGATCATGGGAAGAGTCTCGGTCTGATAGCTCCGCAGAGAAAATCGGATTGGCTGTGACGGCTGTTTAGGCCTTAAACATGTGCAACAATAAACTGCTACCAGTGAGCCCACGATAATGAAGGCAATAAATATTGATCCAACAATGAGGAATGGAACGTAGATTGGTTCTGGAGAAGAGAAAAGAAGAAAAGCCATGCAAATTAGCCCACTTAAGTAACAGGTTTTCTGTGTAGAAATAAACTCCACAGTGTTTATGAAGCCCCACATTCTTTGAGTCCAAATAACATACCAATCTGCTCAGAAGACAGAGCACCATTAGTATTGAAACAAAATCAGAGTTTAAACCCTGCAGGTTCCAGTAAAAAATGATTTCTGTTACAGTTTTAATAGTTACCAAAGTCTACATCATGTCCCCTTCACTGGTTCTTGTTAGGTATAGCTCAAGAATCTCATTCCTCTCCCCCTCTCTCATCCCCCAAATCGCCGGGACTGTCCAGTGTACCAGCTTGAATCTGCAGGTGAAGCTCAAATGCTGCAGATGCTATTAAATCGCTTCCTTTCCTAAGGTGGAAGATAAGCACAGAGCGTGTGACTTGGGAAACCAGTCTCCGTATGCGCGGCCTGATTTCTTTTGTTTGGGAAACTGACGGCCACTAGCACGGCGGGCTGTGCGTGCAGAGCACTGTGGCCCACTCACATCTCCGGCAGCAGTAAAGTCAGACAGACACAGCAGAATTTGCCGATGCGAACTTAAAATACAAGTGCACCGTGCGGTCAGGAGGGATCCTGCTGCCGGTGCCCTCGGGAGCGCGGAGCTGCGGTCCCCGGGCTCCCGGTCCGTCCCGGCGCGGGGCCGCCCCGCAGCCGCACCTGAGCGCACCTGGAGCCGCGCCCGCCTCCAGCCCACCCCGCAGCGGCCCGGGGGATGCTCCGCGGGGACCGTCACCCGCCCGCCTCGGGACCCGCGGCCGGGCACTCACGGGCGGTGACTCCCGGCTCCGAGGGTTCCCGGTCGTTGGTGCAGCCGCCCTGCTCCAGGCGAGCCTCGGCGGCGGCGCAGCAGTAGCGCAGGGCGCAGGAGCCGCAGCAGATGGTGGCGGCCGCCGTGTCGAAGCCCTCGGGGCACTGGAAGCCCTCGTGGTAGCCCCCCTGCCCGTCCACCCAGCCGTGGCAGTACTCGCCGCCGCCGGGCTGGCCCCCGCCGCCGCCGCCCAGCAGCCCCAGCAGGAGGCAGCGCAGCAGCAGCCGCGGCAGCGCCCGCCGCCGCCCCGCCATCGCCCGCCACCGCCGCCCGCCCGCCCGCCCCGACGGGGCGCGCAAGGGGCGGCCCCGGGTGCCGTGCGGGGCCTCCTGCGCCGCGTCCGGGGGCTGGGAGGCAGCTCCCACAACACACACACCCTCACACACCCTCACACACCCCTACCCGTGCGCCCTCTCATACCCTCACACAACCCTCACACTCACACACCACCCTCACACACCCTCACATACCCTCACACACACACACACCCCCTCACACACCCTCGCTTACACACCCTCACATACCCTCACACACCCCCGCTTACACACCCTCACATACCCTCACACACCCCCGCTTACACACCCTCACATACCCTCACACACACACACTCACACACCCCCACACTCACACACGCACGGTCACACACACACTCACACAAACACGCGCACACTCACACACACATGCACACACACACACCCACACGCACACACACGCACACACCCACACGCACACTCACACACACACACACACACACACACACACACACCCACGCACACACACACACACACACACACACACACACACACACACACACACACACACACACACACACACACACACACACACACACACACACACACAAAACACGCACACACACACACACACACACACACACACACACACACCCACGCACTCACACACACTCGCACACACCCACGCACACGGCTCGCCCCCGCCGCTCCCCTGCCGCCCCGGCCCCGCCGCCCCTGCCCCCCGCAGCATCGCCCGCCGCTCTCTGGGCCGGCCCCCGCGGCTCGGCCGGTCCCGCTCGGTACCTGTCGGTCGGACGGGGCCGGGCGCGGAGGGAGGGAGGGAAGCCGCGGCCGGACCAGCGTTTGCCTTCCCTTTGCTTTCCGGGCTGTGCCCGGCCGCTGCGAGAACCGCGCGGAGCTCCCGTCCCGCACACCCCATCGCGCCCCTGACTCCCAGCCGCCGCGAAGCAGAAGGGTTTCTGCACTGGCAATTTATAAAAGCAGCCCGGTGCTTCTAAGGGTTAAAAAACAAGTACAGTGTATGATTTATTACAAAGAGTTTTTGCTTTTTAACCTATTTCTCTTCCTCAATACTTTTTATGTGCGAAGATATAACAGCATATCCCCAGAAGATTTATAGCCCCTCTTAGTCAAACACCAGGCCCGTCACCTCTATTTTCCAAAGGGAGAGAATGGGTGTGGGGCTAGGGAGGAGGAACACATCTGTTCATATAAGAATCCAAAACTTTTTCTGCTAGAAGAATAATACCAAATCACCAAGCAAAAACCACAAAAGGAAGTGCTTGTTCATTTATTCTAGAGGAAAAAAACTTTTTAAATGAACTGAGCAGATTTGGACTTCTGGTTCAAGCAAAGAAACATTTCTGTAAATGATGTCTCCCCTGTGTGCTATCTAAGAGGCACACTAGCTTGAACGGTGAAACTACTTATGAAACTTATATTAAAGCTGTGCTGAACGAAAGAATGCATTTTTCCTGCATCCGAAACTTCCTGACATCATTTACTGCTGGGGTATGAATATGTATATCAGAGTCTGACCACTTGTCCCACATTTTGAATGCCCATGTCACTAATTTCCAAAGTTGGCAAGTTTAGTCAAACAAAAGGAACAAAGTGTGCTGTGTACCAGCAATAAAACTGTGCACTCAGAACCATCTATCAAGACATGAGACTTCTGGCCAACTCCTAAATACAGTCCACAAGCACTATATTTGTGGGTTTTTTTCCTTTTAACTAATCTATTCTATTTTTTTTCTTCTCTGACCCTTATATCCTGTTTTGATTCTGTATGTATAATCAGTACCACCAAATCAGAAAAGCACATTTTAAAAATTGCATAAATGAAAAATATTTTTCATGGCTATTTAACAGATACGGTTATAGAAATAACAAAACTGGATAGAAAAGAAAAACATATAGATTCTGAAAGTGAAAATGTTTTGTCCTCCTCTGCATTTTCATTTTGAAATGATGATGTGGATTAAACTTTTACCAGCTGTCCTGACTACAAGTTCCTAGTTTTTATAAGCCAATGTTAAATATTAATACAGTTTTGCATTTACTTTGCCGTGGTTTTAAAGCAAACATAACCTTCATGGAATGTTTAAAGTGTATGACTTTTAAAGGCCTAATCCGACTTCCAGGAAGGTCAAAAGGAATCTCTGTGTTGACCAGGATGAGGCTTGGAGCAGGAACTCAGTAAGGTCTTCATGGTGCATTTAGCTGTCTCAGGTGCAGAGGAAAGAGGGACAACACAGCCATCCTCTCAAGTTTGCAGGAAAGGCTCATTTAGTAGGAGTCAGTGAGGAAATATCTCACAGCTCATATAGCAATTTTGTTAATTAATTCATCAGATTCCAAAAAAAAAAAAAAAAAAAAAAAGTTGTCTGAAAAAAGCCTTCTGAGATATAGAGATATTTCAGATCCTAAACTACCATAGGAACTGCAGTGATAGAGTTCTGGGTGGAGGCACTGAGTGAGGAGGCTCCCAGCTCACAGACATTGGGAAGAATTTGACCTGGGCCTTGTTTGTGCCATCTCTAGTGCTTGGATTGTTAGTAAAAATGTTTGTGTTCCTTTAGGCAGAGGCTATTCTCTGCTCCCCTCTGGTGATGGCACCTGTACAGCGTCTCCTGCAAATGGGCAAAATTAATCTTCTCTTTATTTGAATCCCAAATTTCTCCATCATGCAAGAAAATTCATTTAAGAGTTTCTTAAATATGGGTTTGCAAGTGTGTGTGTTTGGTTTACTTTCGTGTGGCTGAATGGCATTGCAGTCACACAAGTGGATTTATCTCCCATTTGCCAAATTGGGAGATTTGCCAAAAGTGGCAGATTTCAGGACTGATCCTGCAAACACTGCCAACCTGGAAAGCTTTGAGGATACATGAGTTTTCCTATTAACTGCGGAGGTCTTAAATTACTTCTTTGATCTTTTTCCTTTCTCTGAAATATTGCTGCAGCCTGCAGAATGTGATGTGACTGTAGTGGAGGTGAACTGGATTGTTTGACCTAGACAGTAAAAACCTTTGTTCTGCTCCCTTTTCTGTAAAGGTACAGTTTGACATGCTAGAAGATTCATTTGCATTGATTTTTGCCATTTGCTTTAAACTAAATCCACAAATAATTAAGAATACAAGAAAAAACTATCATGTTGACTGTTGCTGAGCATCCTACAACTGCAGTTTGAAGACATTGGATGGCTCAGAGTAACTCGTTTTTGGACTGGTTTTTGTTGGGTGATGTTCTTGCAAAGTACTAGTGCTGACTTTGCTTATTATTTATTCCCAGCCAAAACCTTCCAGTTTCCATGTGATGTGTCATAAACTTAATTACATCACATTCATTTTGAATGAGAAATACTGTTTTAAAAGCTCGTATAGTTCTGATTGTTGTTGTTTATAAAGCTTAGTATGAAAATTAATGAAGGTGAGATCAGTCATATAGGAGGGAGAAAAGATACTTAATTGTATTTTAAGGTGTTATTATCTACCAGGGTTTTTTTACTGTCTCCACAACAAACCTACAGGGAGAACACATTACAGCAGTCCTCATCTGCTTCTGTGCAAGATCAAACCATTTTTCTTAAATGACTTCTGAAATCATTCATTCCCTGCACACAGTAATTACCCCACTACTGCCAAATAGATCAATTGTAAAAACAGGTATTAAAATCTTCTTAAACATATTCATATTTCCTAATAATTATTTTGCTACATTCCATTTTCTGTATCTGGGCTTTTTTTTTCTTGGTTTTTCCCCTGATTTCACTACTATACCTTTGGCATTCTTTCGGACTATAAAGCAAGCCAGTGACCTATGAAGATCTAGCATGACAGTAAATCCTAATATCACTTCAGGCAGTTACTACCAATGCAAGGTAAAGTCCCAGAACTTTGGATTAGCTACTAGAGTCCAAGCAGAGACAAAATTTCCCAAACATTCCTAAATAATGTCAGAGCTCTGTCTTGACTAGGGCAGTGACAGATAGGCTCAGCTCATATCTTTTCTGATAGTCATATCTTGCAGGATCAGTAATTTCACTTCTTCATTAAATTTTGTCTTGGATTTCAAAGAGTAATAGAGGCCAAACTGAGGTACCAGCTTCTAAAAACAGCCTGGTGCAAACACATTTCCCTTTAAAAATAAAACCAAAAGATTTTGCCACCTAAATTGCAAGCCCTTGAGTTACACGATTTGCTTCATTGTGCATATAAAGACTGTGTTGAATAAAATCCTGCATGCTGATCTCCCAAGTGAGATCCTTAGTCTTGGCTGGTTGTGAGAACACCCTTCCTGCAGCTCTTGCTGGGAGAGCCACCTGCCAGGCCAGCAGCATCCCTGTCACCTGCCGGGCCACGCACGTGTCCCGGCCAGGGAGGGCTGGCAGGAGTGCTGTGAGCGCCCCAGAATCAGCCCCATGGCCCAGGGAGGCTCCAGCTGGGTCTCCACTCCTCCTCTGGCTGCAGAGCCTCATCCCATTGCCTACATCAGCAGATTAAAACAGGCCCATGGAGCCCATAAAGTGCACTTTGGTTGGCTGAATCAAGGAGAAATGTGGTGCTTTTCTTCTTTCATGTTGTTCTCCATGCCTGTTTTTCAGTAGTCTTTTGTACTTTTCTGGTCTGGGTTGGAGGCTGCAGCTCTGACAGCCAACTTTTTATGATTTATTCCTGGGATTTGACCAGCATGGTGTTCCACCCCAGTCAGGAATATCACCATGTTTTCTGAAGTCTCTCAGAAATACTTGAGGGGTAAGGTTACATAAGCCAGCTGTTAAAGGCAGCACCACTTACTCTTTCCCACAGGTAACCATTGAGAAAGCTGGTTACAGTCTGTGGAGAAAAACTTAGAAGTCAGGTTATCTCAGCCTCATGACTGTCAAAGTAAGTGAGATTAATCACAAGTGCCTTGGGCTCACTCAAGCAGCAGAAGGTTTGATTACTGTATCTTGATCCATGTGTACACATGTCACCATAATGGCTCCTTATCTGGAGTCCGTAGCCCTGCTGGGCAGAGGAGTTAGGATCAAACCTCAGGAGTCATCATTCTCCTCCTAAGGCAGCAAGAGGGGAAGATATTTTTAAGCCAGCAATGCAGCTATCCCTATTTGAGGAACATTTTATCCCAGCCATCCCCATCTTCCCTTTAAAAGATCACTCTTGCCATTCTTTTGAGCTCTACAGAGACCACGTCCTGAAAGATGGTTTGGTTGTGGTTACATTCAGCAACTCACATGTGCTGAATGTATCCCCTCTGTACAACCACAGCAGTGCTCTCCATCTCCTCATCCAGGAGGGCACAGAGCTGCTGGAAGTAGAAAAGCAGGGACAGATGTCTAGAATAGATAGGAATTTCTGATCTTACATGATGTGCAGTTATCCTTTCTTCACTCCTGCTGTGGCTAAAAATAGCCTGTCTTATGGCTACCAAGCAAGGCTTTCTGAAGAAGTGCTTAATTTTACTTTTAAACCAGAAGTTCCTGTGCTTTGGAATTCAAAAACAAATTCTCCAAGCAACAATTCTTGATTCTAAAAAAAAGTTCAGTATGTAGTTACACCAACCACTAGTAGATCAAGATAATAAAGCCCAAAATAAAAAGTAAAAAATAAAGTATAAAAATTACTGTTTTTTTGTATTTCTAACAGCTGTTTTCAAAGCACTGAACATGGGGAAATGTTTTGACAGCCAAAAAAAGATTGAAAAATGGCCACGTTTTGACCACTGTTTCACCTGAAAACTATTACTCAGTCGTGATTTGGCAGAGCTCCTTTTCTGTAACTTGCTGAAAGGAAATGAATTATTGCAAGTAAATAACCATACTTCCTAATAATCTTAACTGCTACAGCCATTTTTAAACAGTACCAAGCTTACCAGCTAGAGGTGGAAGGCTCAGTATCCCATTGCCAGGCAATTCCCTAATCCCCCAAACAGTCATATTAATGAATATTGCAACAGAAAGGTCAGAGGAGAAAGAAAGCATCGGACCTGCTTTGCTCTCTAGCAGAGTGTGCATTTCTTTTTCCTTGAAACAGAATTAATGACCAAAAAAAGGTGAAAGGATGTGAGAGAACATGACATTTGAGTGTAGAAAAGTGTAGAAAGAAAATGTGTTTACCAGGGAATGAAGACAACTGGGTTGTTTTTTTGGTTTTTTTCACTCACACCAGGAAAAAAAAAAGAAACATTAAAAAAGAATAAATGAATACATATCAATGTTTTTTTCTTTTTCTCCAAAGTAAATAGTGTTGCATATGAGGGCACTGTTTCAATCCTTAACTAAGTGCCTAATAAACATATACCTAAGTTGAAAAATATGAATTTTTCTTTTTTTGTTATTATGGAATTAAAGCATGAGAATAGCTGACAAAAAATGCACAAAGAAATCTCCAAATAAACACATTAGGAGTGCTTTTAGCCTTAAGTAGGATACATCCTTTAAAGAACTGAGGAAGAGCTTCTTTTGTAGGAAATATTAGTATCTAGCACTAGTTGTTTGCTTATTACACATGAAAGTTGCACAGAAGTAACTCAGAGGCAATGGAGCCTCTGGATTTAAAAGAGTAATTCCTTTGAATCACTAAACCTGATAAACTAAGCTGGTCTCTTTAACTTGAATCAGCAACCAAAGAGATAATTTTATTAAATATTTTATTAAATTTATTTTTATTAAATATTAGTACAAACAGGAATTCTTAAAAATTCTTATATTACTTGCTGCTACAAATTTATTTTGGATCTTAAATATCAGCTCTCTAGTACTAAAAACAGAGCAAAATTCAGTGTCGTTGACCATGGGAGCATATCCCTCAGTTCCTCTGCACCAGGTCCTCAGCACCATCTTCCTCAGGCTACATTTCACCCAACTGAGGACCACCCATCCAGGACTGTGTTGATGTCATTGCATGTTTACAATAGACTGTTGTGGGATTTTCCATCCATTGAATTTATCCTGTCTGCGGAATAGCCTCTTAACACTTCCTACAAACAACAGAACTTCCCAAGAATTCAAGACATTTCAGGTCTGAAAAAATCAGCATTTAGTGATATAAATTAGTTCTGTATTTATGATAATCTAATCAGTAAATGACAGGATAGGTGAGATTAAAGATTGAGACCCATTTCCTTTTTTCTGACTGCAGGTGGGCAGGATTTAAGGAAGAGCTCTACCTCATCTCCCACAGCCTAGGGCAGGTCAGGGACTGGGCCACCATGGCACTGTTTTTGTGGCTGCAGAGTCGCTGTGCTCAAGTGCTTGTTGCTCCTGATATGCTGCATTTCCAGATCCTGAGTGAGATGGGTCCTGCCACTCACCTCGTCCAGTTTCATCTCTGGGGCCATCCAGAACTGCTTCAGGACAGGTAAGGAGCCCTGCAGCAGTGCCACCTCCACCTCTCCACGCAGTGAGCAGGCTGTTAGGCACTGGCTGTCTGACTGAGCAGGATGTGCACAGGGGAAATATTTGGGGATCCTGTGCTGAAGTGCACTGTCCTAAATTTTACCCAAACAAGATTTGTGTGCCAGAAAGAGATCTTATCTAGCAAAGTCAGTCAGTGGTGACTTCTGCTCAAGCCAGACAGCCCCAGGCACATTTTATCATTTCCTATCTTGCTCTCCATACCAATTTTCCTTCTTGGGAGATAAAACTTTTGGGAAGAAACAAAGCTGTATCTCATGCTCACCTACATGCTTAGTTTTAGTTATCAGGCACCAATCCTGAAGCTCAGCTTTTAGGAACAAAATTCAGCTCAAACCCTCCAGGCTGGCATCAACTGTACTTCAGTGACGTTTGGAAAAAGGTGGATATGTGATGGTAATGTGTTCTTGTGGCCCAAAAGGCCAAAAACATCCTGGGCTGCATCAAAAGCAGCACGGCCAGCAGGGTAAGGGAGGTGATTCTGCCCCTCTGCTCTGCTCTTGTGAGACCCCACCTGCAGTGCTGTGTCCAGCTCTGGGCCCCCCGGCATAAGAAAGACATGGACCTGTTGGAACAAGTAAAGAGGAGAGCCACAAAGATGATCAGAGGGGTGGAGCTCCATGAGGACAGGCTGAGAGAGCTGGGATTGTTCAGCCTGGAGAAGGGTAGGCTCCAGGAACACCTTATAGCCTCTTCTGGTACATAAAGGGGCCTTCAGAAAGCTGGAGAGGGACTTTTTCACAAGGAAATAGTGACAAGACAAGGGGCAAAAATTTTAACCTGAACAAGGAGAGGCTTAGATTAGCTATTTGGAAGAAATTCTTTACAGTAAGGATGGTGAGGCATTGGAACAGGTAGAGGCTGGGGAAGCCCCATTCCTGGAAGAGTTCAAGGCCAGGTTGGACAGGGTTTTAAGCAACCTGGTCTAATGAAAAGTGTCCCTGCCAACGGCACGGGGTTTGGAATGAGATGACCTTTAAAGTCCTTTCCAACCCAACACATTTTATGATTCTGTGATTCTCTGACACAAACAGCAGGGTCTGCACAAACCCGTTTCACCCTTTGCAGTTTAGAACATTACCACTATGTAGGAATCAATGCAATTTTCCTTGACTGTTACTCAAGGAAAATTGTGTAAGAAAACATGTACGGACTATACTCTGCCATGTAGGACACTAAAAAAAGACTAAAACTTTAAAGAACTATGAGGAGATTCATAAAATGTTTTGGTGGACACATTAGTTATTTTGGAGACCAGTAACATTGACTTAGAATATTTAGCTTTTGAATTTGACTTCAAGTATTCATGTAGACTGAATGTATTCATGTGTTTGGGGAATTAATAACTTTATTTCTAAGTATTACTTACTACTCTTATATACAACAGCCTGAGGAAATTTTGTTTTGCTTATCTACTTTTCAGTCTCTTTGCTTAGATTTCTTCTGGGATCTGACCTATAAAAACAACTGGATTTATGATACTCTAAAGTTTACAGCAAACACTTAACAAATACTCCTATTTCAGATATGAAATTTACAGTGTTTAAATATAGTCTTCAATGTTATCATTTTCAGTGTTTACTGAGCGAAGTAGTTTTCCAGCAAATGTCAAGAAAGCAGCTAGTATGTAAATAAACCACAGAAAGTAACTGCACACTGCCATCTACAGAGCAGGCCAGGCACACAGCAGGAGCAGTTCATCGCCAGGAGACATGAGAGAGGGTATTCATACCCAAAATGTCATGGCTTTTCCTCTTCTGGCAGCAGTTTCTGTTAGTGCAGAGCATGTGTTGCAAAAGAGGCATCGTGATACAGACTGTGCACGACTTGTGTGAGGAATGAGAAATGGCACACAGTGTGGTGAGCAATTATTTCTCTGAATTACGTTTTTGTAACACCAAAGCTGCATTCAGAACAGTCAGGTGAAACCATGCAAGAGAGCAGGAGGAGTGCACGTCCTATTCCCTGTGGGAGAGCTCCAGTGGGGACGCCAGGCTGCAGACACCACTGCAGCCCAGTTTGTGCAGTGTTATTGCAAGAGCACCATGTCAGATCCCTGGCAAAAGTGGATGTTTCATCCAGCAGTCTCTCCCTCCCCACTCCTGGCCCATACCTGTCTCTCTCCAGCTGCCTCTCACCTCTCCTCCCAGCCGGCTGCTGTTACTGCCCATTTCCCAAGAGCTGCAAGGATCGGTAGGGAGCACAGGACAGTCTCGCTCCCACCCTCCAGCTCGGTTCATCCCCCCAGCAAGGCTGCAAGAAGCACCTGCTCAGGTAGGCCCAGCCAGCAGCTCTCTCCACAGTCTGGAAAAGAGAAGAAGGAGGGTGTACCACACACAGAGGTTATATCAGTAACACACCTGAAACATTTTACTCTCTCTCAAGGGCTCCTTTTTGCAAGTGGAAAAAACCCAAGGGAAAATACCTCACTGAAGAGTCCTCCTTCAGCCCCCCTCCTACATCTTCTGTCCTATGCACAACTGTCCTTTTCAAGGAGCTCTTGAAGGACACTAGGGGGATAAAAAAAAGTGGGAACCATTGCATAAGGCAAAGGCAGCCATAGAGAAAGAACCACTTTGCTTTTACCACCCACTTCTGGGGTCTTGTAGACCTTCAGCAGCCACAGGTTGTCCCTTGAAAATTCACAGTGCTCAACAGAGCATGCTTTGCTCATAGCCTGGGTTTGAGCCCTTTGCTGCTGGGTGGCTGTGAACTAGAGCATCCTGCTTGTGTTTATCACTGGGTAACTGAGGCTGTTTGTATCTCCTGTAGTAATAAACCGCTGGGGTTTAGACTGAGGTCAGTGGAGCAAGTGCTGGCACTAAAATGTGCAAGTACACTGCCTATCACAACTGGGCCAACAGCTGGGTTTGATAGCTGGCATGCCTATATAAATCTTTGACAACAATAATAGTCAGTAGCCTCAGCCCTATATCACTGTTAATACTGTTCTAAAAAGCCAGCCCTAAATTAGCTGAACCATTAGCCTCCCTCTCAGAAGAAAAGTTAATGTTTATTGTACAGACTGCCTGCAGTCCCCTGTATTACCCATGTTTGGCTTCCTTCAAAGACCTTATCTCATCCTGAATTGATGATGAATTATTACAAACTTAATCTTACTTCAGACTTTTGGCTCAGGAGCCTAGAAATTTCTTCAGTGCCAGATTGTTGACTTCAGACTCAATTAATGATCACTTTTTATCAGCTTAGTTCAAATGTTTGGTTTCTAACTTCTGGTTACATAGTCTAAACATTTCCAAAGTCCAGATAGACAGCTTTAAATTAAAATGTTGTGATTTTGATACTGACTTGATGCCTTCCTGGCTAAGTGGGAATATTTTATTCTTCCATCACTTTGATTAATAGACCCGTTACAAACACTATGCTTTAGAGTACCAAGGAGTGAAACAAACAAATGCCATGTAGATTAACCTAGTTAAGACCTAATCTTACACTTCCATGAGAAGTTTTTTTTAATTGTTCAGAAGCTAATGCAGTCTCTAGTAATATGTTCATAATTTTGAAATTATGAATAATTGCACTTCTCTGCAGTCACCTATTTATCTTTTTCTTAGCCAAAACTTTTGTTCTGTAGATCACATACTGTATGGTTAAACATCACTCCATTACACAAGCACTTCAGAGTTGAACTTAAGTATCAGCAAATTATTCTGCAAAAATCTCTGCTAGTAGATTGCAGATCCTTACCACTGATAGTTAAGACAGAATAAAAATTAATATCTTCACATGAAACACTGGTAGTTCTGCTGTGAATACCCAGTCCTCAGGCACTTTCAACTGTGGATGAGTGAACCAGTGGATGAGTGGACCAGTGGACCAGTCACAGATTTTGTAATGGCTTGTTCCCACACCTTCCATCAAATACCCCTTAGGAATTAAAATCACACTACAGGAAATCACGGTCTTTAGCACAGTAGGAACAGAAATGCTCATGTTCACTGTTACCAATAATGAAACTCATCTTGTCATATTGGTTTGTAATCAAAGATTCATCTGTATTTTGTAGACTTACTTTAGTACCCTCTTATAAACTAACCTAGCAGATTTAAACATTTTTTTCCTGAAAGATAATTAAGTCAGCTTCTGGTAAACAGGAGATACGTTTGAAATTGAATATACCTTTTATATTCTGAAGTTTATTGTACCAGCTAAGGCTTTTTATTTCGCTAGAGAAGCTGAACTGAGACAGAGACACTGTAACAATTATCATTCTTGAAAATCATAAAAAAGCACTTTATATTGTTTTGTTTTGAGTAATTTGAGATTCTTAAAATGCTCATTAAGTTTATAAATGTGCGTTCTGGTACGAATATATGTGTATCCCTGTCTTGCATTTGCCAGCAATCATAAAATGGAATTAACATATTGTCCTAGTGCATCCTTCAGATTTATGCAGAGAATCCTGCCAAGTATTCCCATCACTTAGGGATGAAAGGTTGGATACATTAGTTCCTTGCATAGCCATGTGGACACTCAGCACAAAAAAGGATTTGTAAATATCCTGAGACTTATTTGAACCCTAATAGAGTTAAATAAACTAGAAGCATCCATGAGGTGAAAGCTGTGCATCCCTCTGGTGAAGTAATGGCACATGAGCAGCAGGGAACTGATGACACCAGAAACTCTATGGAAAACATGTAGGTGCCCAGAGCAGCAGCTTGCTTACTGCGATAGAGCCAGGACTTCCTTAAAGCAATGCCACCACTCTCCTTCACAAAGCAACTTAATCACACAGATAATTTATTTGTTTTATTCTATTCTCATCTCTAATCAGTTTATACAAACTTTTGGCTTCTGTCCCACTGTACAGGTCAGGGACGTCAGATTTATATCTTTATGTGTGCAAAAATCATGAGTGTTATCTGCCTATTAAATGCCTGCCTTACCATCATTAGTCCTGATTAATTCCATGATAAGTGAGATGCCTGTTAAATCCTGCCTTTATTGGAATGCTTAGACCTCTGTGCATAGGCAAGTCACAAATGGAGGATTATTTTGTACCCAGGCTGTAAGCATGATTGCTCTGGCAATCACAGTTTTTGTATGAGTGAATGTGCTGAGGAGCAGATGTGTAAATGAAGCTCTGGGCAAGAAGTTAAAAATTTTGTCACTCAGCAAAAAGTGCAAAGTTACAGCAAGGTAAATTTAGAGATCATTTTCCTTCTGTATTTATTTATATTTTTATTGGATAGTTGAAGAGGTAAGAGACATAAGTAATAGACTTATAATGAAATATAAGTTAATATACTTACCTGTGTTCTTTTTTACTCATTCATATATCAGTTTAAATATTATAGAACTTGGGAGGTCTCCTCTGAGATAACTTCAGAGTCATATTGTTCTTGGTCAGATAATCTGTCCTGAAACACCTGATAAATTTTCATGGCTATCAGATTATTTTTCTCCTGGCTAGCTGCACCTGAGACTATAGTAATACCACTGGGGGTAGTTATCAAATAGGCTTTGGTATTGACAGCTGAATACTTTCTAAATCTCATTGACTAGCTCAGCAGTATAATGAAATATCTGATGCCTATGAAGTTTTTCCTACAAAGAGCTTTTTCTGTCCTACTTCGATGTCTTTAGAACAGAACAAGTTCTCTAAAATCTGTGTGATTTGCAAACTTTCCCTTCTTTTCTGCCATTCTTCCTGAGGATTCAATGTCCATTTTTTAAATTACATCACTCTCTGTCTGATATTTAGCACTGTGAATTCAGTTTACCACCAATAACACCATGAAAATAATCATCGTTAGCAAGAGATGGGTAGCTCTGACCACATGTACGCCTCTGGTGCTGCCCTGCTGTGACAGTCCTGCCTCCCTCTGTGTCACGGGCACCCACAGTGTGCTCAGGACATCACACAACCGATGTTTGCCAATGTTCAGCCAAACAATGACCAGTCCTGGGGGATGTGAGTCTCCTTTCCCCAGTCACACACCTCGGGTGAAGCCCATTCACCTTCCCTCTCAAGGAGTGAGAGAGTCAAGTGTCTCAAAATATCTCTGTGTATTTTATCACCCCCTCTCTCCCTCGCTCCACCAAGACACTTCCTCAGAACAGACCTTTGCAAAGCAGCCAGAGTCCTTCTCACATGGAAGAGCACAGGGCATTTCAGCAGGGACAGGCTGGTTAACCAAGCCTGGCTGCTTTTGGGATGAGCTTCTTGGTGCTGCATGTTCTTCTGAGGTGATTCTGAGTTTTGGGGGAAATCATACACCACACACTCCATCATTAACAATGTTCTTTGGAACAACCGTGTCATATCTATCTGGAACACTCAGAGAAATTGATGGAGACTTCTGAGTAATTTGGCTCAGTTTCAATGTGACAGAACCAATGTGATTACAGGAAAGTATTCCGCCACCCTTCAGAGTGCGTGTTGCCTGCAAACTTTAGTTAAATTTATAGCTCCTCTTAGACAAATAGCTGTGAACTAGATAGCTGCTTTCTGACTAGATACAGAGAGGAAAAAATTTGTTCTCAAAAAAATAATTGCTGCTATCCATCATCTGTATCTCATCTCAAGAATGGTCTGCTACAAGTGTTCTCCTTGGGGTAGCTGTGGGAAATACTATTTGAGTCTTCCAGAACCTGATAACACAAAAAAGTATCATGACACAACTTGGTGCTGGATACCATCCTTTTTGGCCAAGGGACCTACTTGAATTTCTGGGTAGAAGAAGGGAGGATTTTTTCCCTTACTTAAAGTTGTCTCTCTTCTCATTCAGCTCCAGCTCCTGAGACAGTCTCATCCTGCTCAGGCTGGGGCTCTCCAAGAGGAATGCCCTCATTTCTGGGGGAAGAAGAAAGATCCTGGCCAGGGCATGGGGAAGCAGGGTGCTTTGGGCATCGTGCCTCCACTGCTGGAGCATCATCCCTGCATGAGCAGGGCAGAAATACAGCCCAGCCAGGCAAAGCGCTGCAAGGCCTAGGACAAGGAATGCTGCCACTTCCCGGGATTTTGGTATGAAGAAGTTTCATGTTGACTTGAAATCACAATGCTCTCGGAGTATCTTTGCACCAGAGCATTTTAAACCGCATTGTACAGGTGCTCAGGGGGCAGTCACTGATGGCACATGGGCTGGCCAGGGGTGTGACCACACCCCAGCTGTGATCCAGCCTGGCTGCCTCTCCCAGACCCTCTCCCAAGGTCCCCGACAGCGCCATGGCTTGGGAAGCTTCCCACAGGCTTGAGTGGGCTTCACATGAAGTACCCAGAGCAGATGTGGCTTGGGAAGAGGCTGTCCCCTGACTGACTACAGTGACTGTCCTCTGGTGACCACCAGAAAAATTTGAGAAGTAGGAAAGAATAATTTATTTTGCTATATTTTTGGCATATGTTTGTGCACCGTAATAACTGATATCTTTTACCATTCTCTTGTCTGCTTTTACCAATTTGGAATTTTTTAATGCAATGGTAAGTACACTAACCTTTAGTTTAAAATATTTCTTCTTTTTGAAATGAAGATCTTATATAAATTACCAAATTAAATCCAAAATATTCTTCAGGCAGTTCAGTATTTACTTATTTTATTTTTTTAATTACTCTAGCTAGAGGCATGCTATTGGATTTATAGGTGTTTGGATAACTTAATTTAAAAGAGCAAAACAGAGTAAACTAGATAAGAGAAACTTAGGCCAAATTATACTGGTTGTGACATATGTGATACATAATGCTGTGTAATTAGATATTAAAATGGTTTCTGTACAGCAGGATGTTTTATGAAAATGGGACAAATGTTTTTTAAATGTACCACTGGAAACCAGACAGATGGTAACCTATATCCCCAAGGAGGATAGCTGAATTCCACCAAGTTTTTTATATGAATTTGAACTGTAGTGAACAGGAAAGGAGGGAATTTGTGATTATAGTCTAGTTTGCCATTAGTCAATGTTTGGCTGAATGTGCAAAGGATGCTTATATGGTGCTTAGTCTGGACAGTAATATTTTCTGGGGATTTGTTCTTTCTTGAGCAATAGCAGAGCAGATGGTGACAAAGCAGATCTAGCAATAAATCATGGAGACAGCATACTTGAAGGAAGCAAGATGATCTAGAGGAACAAAATAGAAACTGAGGGATAATTGTAACACAAATGCAGAGTGTATTCCCTTTCATTTTATTAATGCTGGGGACAGTATTTAAAGGCTGAGCATTTTCATGTAGCTTGGCTGTTAAAACCCCTATTAAAAGTTTTAATCAACATCCTTTGGGAGCAAAACTTTTCAGGTTGCATACAAAAAAAGATCTCTGCTATGTACTGAAACTCCCGGTGACCACAGAATTTACAAATGCCTGACAATCATAAACTGCAAATGCCTTTTAAGACTCACTGGGTTTGTGGCTACATGGATTTAGCTCTGAAACCCTGACAGCCTTCAGGACAACCTAATACACATAATAGTAATGGGAAAGACGCCTACAAATACAAAAGAAGAAACAGCAATCGCAGGAAGCAGCATCTCAGTGGAAAAATTTTAGCCCACTAGCAGCTGGAGGGTAGTGCTCTCTCTGCTCCCTGCTTGGGAGGCAGCACAAAGCCACATCCCTGCCAGAAACTGACACTTCTTTGTCAGCCAGACTGCAGTGTGACCCTGGGAATGGTGCTTCCTCATCATTCCCTGCCGTTTGCTCTCTTGCTGTCACACCAGCACCTGCATCAGTGCTGACAGTGCCTGTCTCTGTCAGATCTGTTCTCACACTTAATATTTCACTCCAATGTTTATACTTCCATTCCCCAGGTTGGAGGCTGCTGACACTGAGGAAGGCAATGTGAGCAGTTCAAGGCCCTGGATAGCAAAGGGTTCCTTAGCCCCTCTTTCCTGCACTAAAGTGAGACAGAACCTTGGCTTCCAAGACATGAAATAAGATGAGGATCTGTCAATTCTCAGCTTGTCAAGCTCAGGCAAAGGATTACTGTTGCATTTGGTACTTGGATAATCTAAAAGACAAACTATCCATTGATTCAACCCACAGGTCTCCACATCAGATCATTCTTGGTGCCTTTCATGATGCACCAGGCTCGGGTAGAACCATACAGCCCTGACATGCAGTCAAGCCTGACTTATCCTCCAGTTATTATCAAGTGGTTGGTATTCATGCACCCCCTTGGATCACTTGTTGCTCACTTTAAGTTAGCATTTCTTCTAACCTGCCTCATCTCAGTGACCCTCTGAAACAGTCCCACTACAAATAATGGCTGAAGGAAGTGTGCTTGTGTGCTGCACAAAAGAGTGTCACACAAAGGAGACTCCTTTTAGCAGATGAAGGACTAGGCAAACTAAAGGCAGAATTATTGGGAAGGAAGATTGGCATTTTTGATGAAAAATGTATCATGAAAACATCTTTCAACAGCTTGCAGAGACAGTAATTTTCAATCAGTAATTATAAAATTAAAATAATTATAATTATTTTAATAATTATAAAAATAAAAATTAAACTCAGATGAGCAGTTTTTTGGTATTGTAATGCCTCCCTTTTCTTTTTCTGGTTACATATTAGAATGACTTGTTGAAATGTGAAAACAGGTAGAAAAGTGAAACAAGCCATTCATGGGAAGAGCTAAAAGCATAGTATTTTGTTTGGTTTTTCAGTAGCTTGTACCCAAGTTTGAACCAAGAGGGTAACAAAGCTTATGTCCCCTGTCTGCACATGTCCTCACACAGTGGCTGGAATTCAGTGTTACATCATAGATTTTCAAGAAGCAGCAGCCTGATTTCTCATGTACCCACCCATATATATCAAACTCTGTATAATCAAGGCTTGCAGGCTGACATCCATTTGGGATGTGGTTGCTGGTTTGTCCATTTCAGGTTATCATCAGGACATCTATGTATTAGCTAGATACTGCAAAAGTATTCTTTGAATATTGGAGTATGTGTAAGGGGGCAGAACTTCTGCTAAGTGATAAAATTAGTTGGATTGTAAACTATGTGGCGCAGATGTGTAAATAGCTAAAAAATTAGCTGATTTCAGCACAATTGCTGTGTTGGCTTTCCTTGTCCATTATCATCTCCCCCAGCTTTGTTTACCTCCCCTTGGTCTGAGGCAACACCTGGACAAGAGTACTGCCTTTATTTTACCTCAGGTTTCCTCGGTGGTGCCTTAACTTACAGTCCAAGCTCCAGGTATCCACAGAGGCTTATTCAGGCTTTGGTGGCCACAGATTCTGTGTGTCCCATAACTTGGGCTGCTCTTTGTTTCAGCAGTGATATGCTTATGAGCAGTTGCTTCTTTACGCAGTTTGCCAAAGCAGGAATTTTAGTTGGTATGCATTACCCAGGATGATCTCCCTTTTTTTCTCCTCCTTCCTATCAAAGAATGGATGAAAAGATAATGTGAAACAGAATTTACTTATGTCTCTTCAATTGTAAAAACTATTTATAAGAAATAATGTCAGAACAAAAAGTTTTAAATAGTCACATTTCAGGTGTTACATAATGTTTCCTTCCTGACAACACTAAAAGATCATCAGCGTAAGGAGGCTGATGTTCTTGCATCTGAAGCCTTATATGTTGGTTATCCTTTAATGCTGTAAAAAAGCCAGGGTCATACTAACACCTTTGATTCTCTAGAGTAATTAATTCTGTCATAACCAATGCAGCCAGACCTATTAAATCTTGACCAAAAAATTACCAAACCAGGAGGTAAATGCATTGTAACACAGTGGTGCAACTTTTTCAGTTGTGAAGAGAACTAAACTTCAAGGGCAGAGATGTCTTTATTCTTCCTAAATTTTAATTCTTCATTAAAGTCAATATAAGAAGAGAAGCAGAGTATCTGGATCTATATTCAGATTTTATCTGCTAGAGATAGCCCTTTGTGACAGGGCTCCTTCCATCTTAAAGCAAAGGAGGAACATCCCAGGGACTCCAGACCTGGGAGCCCACCTGCACTGTTCACCAGAGGGGTTTGGGTGGTGTCTGCTCCAGCAACAGAGAGAACATTCTCTTGTTATTCATGAACAAGTCTACCATCTTCCCTTGTAATAATTTCACATTGCTCTGAAGTGCAGCATAAAAATTTTAAGAAGAGAGGCCATATAACTCATAATTTTAAAAATACTCTTTTCATTTAGGAAAATTGTTCTGTTAGTCTGAGACATAATGATGAAAGAGAAGCCACTTGTGCACAAACAATTTTACTAAATAATTAAACTTATTTCATCTTACTGTTAGCAGATGAAGCGTGATAACTTCTTTTGCTTGGGGTTGGTATTAAGGTCTGGTTTAAAAGGTGTTGCTTCAGTGGATGAGTTGTACAATTACAAAATACACTCAAATATCCAATGAGAAATGTTCTTAAGGTATGATTCAGTAAAATAATGGTTACTGGTATAAAATTTTCAGTGCTATCTTGTGCACAGCTGTTATTTTTAAGGAGAAAAAATCATTCTGGTGCTGAAGCTGTGGAAATGAGGCCCATTTCACGTCAAGAATGAGGTATGGACTGATAGTTCCTGAAAGGTGAAGACTTACTTATCAGACATCTACCTTTCGAGTTCTGACTGGCTGAGGTAATTTGACCAATTACTTTTACTGATGTCCTGAGCAATCTGTGAGTTTGTTTTTGTTACCAGTGACACTATGGTCCAATTTGGTGCCCTCAGACCAACATAGCTAAACAAATTAGCTTTCCATTCCAAAGAAAATATAACCTACAGCAAGCTGTGACTTATGTGAAACAAATGCTGGCTCCAACCCTTGGGGTCTGTAGTCTTACCTCCGGCCAAATTACCTTTAAAACCACACAGGAGAACTCTGAAATTCAATTAATGGGTACTTACTACCAAAAAATAAATTGCTAGGGTCTGTGTGGATACTGGAAAAAATATCAAATCTTCCAGAAGTACAGCTTTTTATGAAATGTTCAAATGACTTGAGAGGCTGGGGCACTGGCTGAGCAGCTCTGCTCCATAAGAGCAGTGGAGGGAGCAGCAGCACAGAATGTGCTGCTCTGGACTGGCTTTCCTGTGACACCACATATCCTGGCATTAAAAACACAAAATATGTGGACCTAACTGAAAATGGGTCTGTTCTGTTTGCCTCTGATACAGAAGCAGAAATCGCTTTGCATTTTACACAGTCCAAATCTCTTTCCTTTTCCTGTTTTCTCATTTACAGGAGTTGGTGTTCTTCTGCCCCTCAGAAAGTGGAAGGTTGGAGGGTGTTGTAGGATAAAGGTTAAAAAATAATAAACCATTAGAGTTACAATTGAGTTTATTTCCTTTATTCCACATTACCAACTCTCTGTGGTTCTGAGGTCTGGTCTCAGTAACAGCAGAAAACACAAGGACATCAATACCTATTGTTATTTTTCACATTTTATAGAAACCAAACCAAAATAAAGAGAAATAAAATAAAAAATGTTTAGAATGTCTGTATAACATAGGAAATGTTTAGGCAATGTAAGAATAAAATGCATTTCCTGACAGTATGAGCACTGGAGCTTTTTTTCCCACCAGTCAGGAGAAGGACAAGGAGAAAGAGTATGGACAATGCCTTTTTTAGAGATTGGAATCACAGCATTTTGAAAATAATATTTTGTTTTATTTTCAAGATAGTTTGCTTAGGATAAAAAACAGTCTGAGTAATTATTTTAGAAGAGGTGACACAGATAAGATACTCCAGTGCCTGTTTTCCCCACCTTTCTTTGACTCCTGAGCACCTCCCTAGAATTTATACTTTTCTTCACTAGTAGCAACAACAACTGTTTTAAGCTACATGCCCAAGATCAGAAAGATGCACACTCATCTCTCTTAAGGCTGTTTAGGTTTACACAAATGTCAATAATGTTTACTTTTGTTACTACAGTTACCAGAAAGAAACTCATAGTGCTAGTTGTTTATCTTGTTTATTCTCATTACCCTGAGCTTGGCAGCATGACATCAAGATTATCTGGGTATATTTGTGGCTCAGAGGACTCTTACCAATACCTGGGTAGAATTAGATGTCAGGCTGCATTTTCTTATAACGAAAATACCCAGTTTTATCTTCTGGGACTCTTGTGACTGCCATCCTTACTTTGGGCCAACTATTTAGCGACTGCCGTCACATGGATTGACTCAAATATGGGATGCAGACTGGAGTGTACAGCAGGAGTAATTCAGAAATTACTCTGAAGAAAAGTGTTTGGACTGTGACTTTGGGTGTCCTCCAGAAATTTTCCTTTTAGAGGGACACCATGAACTTCAGCTGCAGCAGTCTTACAGAATAAAGAATAGATTTTGCATGTATGCCTTTGTTCTCCAGAAATGTGGTGTGGCATTTACCAAACACCCACCTCTAAGCACAAAGTATAAGTTTATAGTTCCCATTTCTAAGTGTAAACATGCTTGAGATTTTGCTTTTGACAAGTACCATTGATGGATTTACACTTGTGAAAATTGGAACTGGATTCCTGCAGGGTGCAAGTCTGATCTTATTGCATATAAGAATACAAATGTATTTCCAAAAATCACATAATCAAAACTCTAACTCTGAAAGAATTGCAGACTATATTTTCACCCTTTAAGCTGATGTTATACTTTTGAAAAATTCCTTGTTGTTTTATTTCATCACTCTTCTAAATACGGAGACCCAGGTTCAGACTCAAAAGGGATTCTGGGATCCCAGCTGATTTCTCTCTATTCACATATTCATCCCAGCTGTAAAGGTCTGTTGGTTAAATCAGACCCTTAAAATTACTCCTCTGTAATGCTGTGTCTTACAATTTGGCCTTTCCCAATCATCTTTGTAACTCAACTACCCTCCAAGGATTCACACAGGAGTGACTGACTGGCATTGAGACTGGATAAATTATTCTGTTGATGGTGCCTAGGAGGTAATAAAATTCACTCGAGTCCCTCAGATCTGGAAAGCCAATGAAGTCAGAAGGAAATAGCAATAAAAGCTGTGTTTTGTCAAAAAGTCAGTGAGTGTGTGACCGTGAATACCTACAAGGGGTAGTGTCTAGAAAAAGAGGTTACCATTTCTGCAGACACCTTTGACACAGACAAAACCTAGAAATAATGGATGATGTCTCCATTACCTAGGACTGTACCTCATTCATTTTCTTTGTGACCAGAAGAATATTTATATAGCAGTTTCCAGCCAGGGAGCTCAAGAAGCTTTAAAAACTACAATTAGTCTCACCTCTGAGTTTGGGCAGTGCTATCTCTATTGCACAGATGGAGCAATGTTAACACAGGGAAGCTGTTTATCAAATCAAACCAGCCTGTAGAGAAGGTAAAGCATAAGCCCCCAAATGCCTGCCCCCTCTTCCTGCACTTTGTCCATTTTTCTGTCAAAGAGCCTTAATGAGCTTTATATATGTATAGAAATATCAATGCATAATAATCTGCCTTAGCATTCCAACAGAGGGCTAAAAAATGTAAGAATAAGACATAAATCATTGATTAAAATGTCAGAAGTGATAAGAATAAAATATTGCTTCTGCCTTTGCTGAATTACATATGCAAATTTGCATACACTACAAAATGAACATCTCTAAATGAATGAATTAGAATCTCATGTAGAAATGACTGAACCACATTTGCATACAACATTTATTAGGAGGAGATGTTCTTATTTTTGGAATAAACAGTGAGAACAAATCCCTGGAATCTGCTGAAGCAGCGTGTGCCTGCAGCTTGTCAGAGCACACCGTCCGCCTGCCAGTGTCTGCAAACAGACAAATATGAATTGTGCCCTGAAAAACCATAACTAGAAGAATCAGGGAAACATTAATGCATCCCAAACAGGATTTTACAGGAGTTTATCACATTGTTTGTAGTCTGAAAAAATTAAAACCACTAAGTTTTTCTTGATATAATTTTCTTTTCAGACAGCCAGATTAGTACATTGGCAGGTTTGACTTCACCATCAGGTCAGGAGCATCGATATTTATTTGAAACAAACTTTATATTCTACCTGCTAGAGACAGGCAACTTTTCAGTAAGACCAATCCAAAGGTATTGATGCAATTAAAAAGTATTGGAATTGGAAAGTACAGCATACCCTACCTGTATATCCAAGATCCCAAATTAGCTGGCATAGAGAATAATGAAATAAAAATCCTATCTGAAGTCTATGTTCTTATTAAATGTATGAATTCAAAACACTGTAATTTTCACAAGATTTCATGAAGTGCTGAATCTTCTTTGAGGTTTATTTCACCCACAGCTTCTTTTATTTGGAGTAAAGGTGAGCACGCTCAGCATCTGCATTTTCAGCCACCATAAAAACTATTCCAAGTATAGGAAATTCCTTTCAGTTAGTTATGGTTAAAGCACCAGGGGAGAGAGGAGAACAGGAGGAAATCCATCCTGACTCCCACCCACAGGCATCCCACAAGAGACTCAGACCACCTCTTCTTCTTTTATTGCTAGTTACTTCTTAAAATGACGAGCTTGCAGTAGTGACCCTGCAACTATTTCAAATGCTTTGCTTGTTCACATTGTGGTTTAACCCCAGCCAGCAGCTCAGCCCCACGCAGCCTCTCACTCATTCACTCTCTTTGGTGGGATGAAGGAAATCAGGAGGTTAAAATCCCCATATGAACCACTATGAAGAAAATTCACTCTATCCCAGCCAAACAAAACCAGCACAATTTATCAAAAGAAGGAAAGATAAAAAGAAATAAAAAGAAAAGGGAAAAAAGGAAAAAAAGAAAAAAAAAAAAAAAAAAAAAAAAAAAAAAAAAAAAAAAAAAAAAAAAAAAAAAAAAAAAAAAAAAGAAAAGAAAAAAAGGAATAAAAAAGAAATAAAAAAAATAGAAAAAAAAAAGAAAAAATAAAAAGCAAACCACCTTTTTACACACGCGGCTGCTTTTCCCTGGGAGGCCTGCTGCCTGTGTTGATGTCCTTCACGGCCCAGCCCGCCGGAGCTGGGCGCCCCTCGCTCGTTATCCCCGCGGGCGGCGGCCGGGAGCCCGCCTGTCCTGAAAAGCCCGGCCGAACCCAGCCCTGCCCGTCCTGAACCCCCCTGCCCGTCCAGGCGCTGCCCGTCCTGGACCCCGTGCCGTCCTGCCCAACCCTGGCGTCCGGCGACCCGTCCGAACCCGGCCAGCCCGCCGTCCTGAACCCAGCCCTGCCCGTCCTGAACCCAGCCCTGCCCGTCCTGAACCCAACCCTGCCGTCCTGAACCCAGCCCTGCTCGTCCTGAACCCAGCCCTGCCCGTCCTGAACCCAGCCCTGCTCGTCCTGAATCCAGCCCGGTTTGTCCCTGCCCGTGTCCCCGGGCCGGCTGAACCCCCCTGGGCAGATGCTCACACTCCGGTTTGTCCCAGCGTGTCCCCCAGATGTCCCCGTCCGCGCTGCCTGGGCAGTCGGGTGCACTGTGTCAGGGCACCCCCAGGAATTCGCAGGTTACGCCTGAGACACGGGATGCCATCCACAGGGAACTGGACAAGCTCAACAAGGGGCACATGGCAACCTCAGGAGGCTCAACAAAGCCACTTGCAAGGCCCCTGGCCTGGGTCGGGACAAGCCCCGGTACGGACACAGGCTGGGGGACGGAGGGAGGGAGCCCTGCGAGAACAACCTGGGAATGCTGGTGGATGAGAGGCTGGGCTGACCTGGCAATGAGCTGTTAAGCATGGAGAAAAGAAGGCTTCAGGGAGGCCTCACTGCAGCCTTTCAGGGGCCTTACAAGAAAGATGGGGACAAACTTTTCAGCAGGGTCTGTTGCAATAGGGCAAGGGGTAATGATTATGGAAGTTACAGAAGTAGAATTTAAAATGAACCTGGATTCTGCTTGCCAAAGACATTTTCCTGTGACGTTCCCAGTTCTCAGAGACATAAAACAACACAGTACCTTGGTACAAATGAATCTTGGACAGCTACATTATCAGTAACACTACCTATCAGATACCTCTTGAGGAAAACTGTGTGAAAAGGAAGGTGGTGGTGTTGTGGCTATTTGTGACATTCCTATTTCTCTGTCTGTGCTCTGAAGTGTAGGATAGAGGACATCATTCTGTGTAAAGCAGGGTCTCAAAGCAGGCCCAAAAATCAGAACAACTGTCTGTCTACGCATCCTGACTTCATATTCCTCAGAGTTTCTTCTAAAGGTGTGAAGTCATATCATCCCACACATAGCAAACTTTCCCTTCTTGGCAATTCCATCTCAGTTTTGGCAAGCTTCAGTATGTCAGTCCCTCTAAGCCCATAGCTGTAATTTGGAAGGACAAGTTTGCTGGTTTTTTTTTTTTTTTTAGAACAAAGCACAAGTTTGAGCAAGGAACAAGCCATTTCTTTTCATCTCTTTAGTGCTTTGGTGCTCTCAGTGGCTTGGTCATAACCTGGACCCCTCTGAACAAACCACAGAGCAAGAAGTGAGCAATAAGGTGGCTTCTACTCTGGCTCATTGACCTTCCAGAGAGACAATTTTAAAATAATTAAAGTTCAGAAACCTTGGGGGGTTCACTTGTAAACAAGTGTATTTGATTTTATTTGAGTAAGAGGATATCTTCTAGGCTTGATCTTAACTGTGTCACAAACATTTCTACTGGAATTTCTAAATTGTTTCTCTAGGCAAGGTGAACCCTGAGGAAATTGTCTTGATTCTTTGTAGTGACCAGGATTTTACATTTTACTTTATGCTAATTGAACACCTAAATACTCCATCCTTCTCATCATAAATAAGAAAGGCTTCCTAGAATGGACAAACAAAATAAAAATTCCTCCACCGAGGGGAGTCTCCCTCAACTTACAAATCCAAAACCAAGAAGAATAAAAAAACATATCCAAGATAATTACCTTTTAAAGATAATTATATTCTTGAAAACACAACATCCATTGCTCTGCATATACTTTGGGGGAAAAAACATGTGCTTAATGTATTTTCTCCATCTTTGGATACAGTATTTTATTGTTGGAGTCACATCAATCAGCTGGCATTCCCTGCTCCATAATGGACTGAACATGTCCCCAGAGTCATTCCTCTCAAGTTATACCCTGGATGGATTTATCCTTTTGTGTTCTTTCATCAGGTTTCACCAGACAGCTGCTAACAGGAGGCCAGAAGGAAATATTGGCAAATGTGTCAAAAAGTGGTCATAGCTGTTTGACCATTCTGAGTCTGAATATAATAAGTATTGATTTTTTCCTCTTTCTTTTGTATTTGGTACCATTAGTTTAGCATTTTGTTACCATATAATTATTAGAAAAAAACAGAATCAATATAAATACAGCCTTTCAGTTCTTAATTTTCTGAGTTATCTCCACTAATTTTCACTTGGATTTGGATGCAATTTTTTTTAAATGCTCTATTATCATTTAAAAAAAGAGAAAAAAAGTCCAATCCTATGATTCCAGAAATTTCTTTTAAGTTCAGTAGGGGGGGTACTAAGCATTTACAGCGAAAATCAGACTTGTGTTTCAGGAGCTTCCTTCCCAGTCTGGAAATAGCAAACTGCTGCTCATTCTATGGATTTGTACAAGACAGTTCCAAACTGATGGGATTCTAACCCAGGAGTCATCCAGGAGACACTTAAAAAACAATTATTATAGCAGAAAGATATTTTGTTAGAAATCTATGTAGAAATAAGTGAAAATTTTATGTGGGTTCTGTTGCCATGGTTGTCTCTGTCCAAATCACAAAACTTTAAAATAAGTCCCAGCACCAGGTACTGTGTTACCCCTGTCAGGTAGAAGCACTGAAAAGTCCTCAGGACAAGAAAAGATGGACCACTCTCTCTCAGAGGGAGATTGTGGAAGATACCATGAACTCAAGTCACAAACTTCTTCACATTACTTTATTAAATTTTGCACTTGCCTTGGAACACTGATGATCAAAAAGAAGTTTTGAGATCTTGATTTTCCCAAACTGATCCAAATCTGTCATTTTTACAATATATGTTCTTAAATACCATGAGTCTCCTAAAATCCAAAGACACCACCCAGTTTCCAGCTAGTCTGGTGCAACGTCATTCTTGGGGGAGCTCTGATGAACCTCCAGCTTGGCACACATTGGGTCTCTCTGTAAGAACAACGAGCCACCAAAAATTGGTCAGTCTTCTCCCTACAACCCGAAGATCTCCTGCCCACAAGTCTCTGAGCCTGCCTAAAGCACACCACAAGCAGCAGCAGCTCAGTTCAGCATCAGCAGCAGCTGTTCTGTACCGTGGTCAGAGGCAGAGCAGCTCACACCCAGTGCCCTCTCTCTTGCTGGGCTGGTTTAAGCTGAATGGGGCTCTTGGCCCACTTCTCATGTTGCCCCCCCCCAGCCACAGAGGATTGCTCAATAGCAAGCCTCTGACTGCATTTTGTGGCACTCACATTCTCTGAAAAAATTCCTTCGCCCAGGATTTTTCTTCTGGGAAGCTGAGAGGCCTCAGAGAAAAAGGAAAACAGTTCTTATCTCCTTTGCTTCTCCTGTGTTGTGCTCGTGTGTAGAATGTGTTTGGAGAGTGTTTACCCAAAGGTGATTGCCTGATTGGACTTTGGTGTGAGTTGTTTTAACCCATTGGCCAACTGGGGCCAAGCTGTGTCAGGACTCTGGAAAGAGTCAAGAGTTTTTATTATTATCGTTTTAGCATTCAGTAAATATCTTTTTGTATTCTTTAGTATAGTATTCTTTAATACAATATAGTATCATAAATTAATAAATTGTTCTGACAACATGGAGTCAGATGCATCATTCCTGCCTTCATCAGGACATTCCCTACAAACACAGCAGCATTTCATGCTCTGGGGGACATGAAACTCACAATGAGAAACAATGGTCTCTGCTCTACCTTGTCAAGGAACTGGTACAAATTCTTAGCAGAAGGAAAGACTCTGATATAGAAGTAATAACCAACAGCCCTGAATGGATGAGCTGGTGATCTGGCAGGAGGGAGCATCACTTTTTGAGTGACCATTAAATGGCATTTGGAATCATCTGTTGGTCAATACATCCCCCCTGAATATTCAGGTTTTTTTTTTTAAGATATTTACTTTATTGCTGAACAGTTAGTGTCTGAATTTCCAACATCTGCAACAAATCTACCAAGCCTAACAAGAGTTTCCCAAAGCCCTGAAAACCTTGCCCCTCTGTCAGCAACAGCTGTTCCATTAGTTTAACAGTCTGCATAGTGCCCTCAAGATCCTCAAATTGCTGCTTTATATTTCTGCCTTGGCAACACTGATGTATTTTGAGAGCCTTTTTTGTCACCAACCCACTGTACTCCTAAAGAGATATATATGAAAACAGGAAAGTCTCTTCTATGGCTGACAGCAAATGGTACCAGTGGTCCATGAGATGTGAAACATTCCCAGGAAATTTCCCCCTCCTGTGTACTTCTGGAGGGGTGTCTTACAATGATGCCAGCATAAATTAATGAAAGCACTGTAACATCTGAGCATTATATAAAAGGAGGGTGGCAGTTTTCAGAAGCAATTACTTTTCAGAGTGAAACAGTAAGAGAGTACAGGCCATTTTAAAAATGCTTTCTGGGTTTGTGTTGCCCATTATTACTAAATATTCCCAATCCCAGAAAGAACTTGTTTTATCTTTATTATTCTTTTTTCATTTTCTTTGAAATTATAAAAGTGCATTAAAACCCCTTAAGGAGAGCATTCAAAACAAATACAGTGTGCTTAAAGCATTCTGTCAGAACACGTCTCAACTAGAAAAATTCCCCAACTCAATACTGAGATGTCTTGCAGGAAGATTTTCTATAACTGTCCGATCAGCTGTCTGTCTCTGTCGGACACACGTGTAGGATGGTTCGCGGGCAGCCCGCGCTGAAAAGGTGAGACTGGACTCTTCTATAGTTCGGTCTTCGGTCTGTTTATTGTTTGTTATCTCTAATGCTCTTTCTCTGCCCAGCTGGGATCTGACCAGCAAGGCAGCCACAAGCACTCTGACCACCCATGGGGCAGCTGTACATTCTTATAGTAATAATTACATATACAATATTTACAGTTTTCCCCAATGTCCCTCATCTATGTTAGACAGTGGACTACTACCTTAAACCAATCTGAAAGTGCCAACGTCACCCAAAAGATGGATGCCAAGAAGAAGGAGAAAATCCATGAGGCAGGGCCTGAATCCTCCATCTTGCCTCCATAAAACCCCCCTGTACCAAAATCATAAAAGCTGCATTCTACCTTAAAAAGTATCATCCCTGCACCATTCAAACCCTAGAAACTTTCAGGCCCTCACACCCAGGTGGCACATCCCTTGAAGGGTCAAAATCAAGCCACCAGGTACTTTTTGCCACATTCCAGGACTCCCGAGCCCCCCAAGGGTTCTCTCGGGGACTCAGAGCATCCGAGGTGATGTGCTGAGTTCCCACATACAACATTCTGCTTCAGTTAGTAAAACATTTTCAAAAATTATAACATCTGTTGCAACATATTTGGTCTAGATTAACTTGATTTCATCCTCAAGTTATTTAGTTCAGAAATTTTAAATCAGAAACAAAAATAAATGTAATTCTTGCCAAACTGAACATCCAGCTATCTTTCTCCACGGGATTTTTTTTTCCTGTGTCTTCCACAGAATGGAACTGCCACTAGAATTTCCCACAGAAACAGGACTCTGTGCACAGCTCTCATTAAAACAGCAGTCCTAATGTCAGCTCTTGGGAATTTGCTGTCCCAAGCTCCTTAGCATCACCTCTCTACTCCTTTCAGTAGCAGTATTAATGAAGATGTGGTGTCTCCAAGATGGATTTGAATTTAGGGCAGCAGCTTACAGCAAGTTTCCAGGTTTCAGAGTTTCATGGCAGGGTTGGCTCCAAGGTTGGCTCCAGCCCTCCACACAGAGACACCTGAAAGAAGATATCTTTGGATGCCAGCCCAGCTAAGCCCAGCAGCTCAGCCAGGCAGAGCCCATGAACAACGCAGGAGGGCTCTGGAGTCCATTCCAGCTGAGTCAGTGTGGATGGAGAGGAGGAAGCATTCACACCAGCCTTCAGGAAGGCCTGTCAAAAGGGTGCCCTGCCTCTCCTTTGGATTGAGATCCATGAGTTCTTTTGTCATCATTATATTGCAAAGGTTCCATATTGTTGTCCCTTCAGCACAAGAGTTTCACACCTCCTTGATGTTTCTTATGGACAGCTCCTCTAGGCACCAACTCTTCCTTGTCCTCACAGCAGCCAACTGACTCCAGTTCCCCTCAACCAACCAACCCACTCTTTTATAACACTCTTCTCATTGGCTACACCTGTGGCCTGTTACAGTCAGGCCTGCTCCTAATATTTAATAATTAGCCCAGCTCCAACCCCTTAGGGGTCAGGTCACTTTCTATACTACTTTTATTTTCTTATATTCCATCCCCCTACACTCTTTCCCAAAACAGAACACCGAAAATAAGGCTTTTCCACATAATCTAATCTGCTGTGGGCCCATTCACCTCTCTCCAGTTTCTTTGCACATGAGTGCTGGGAAGTGGAATCTGCCTTTCAAAGTGCTCCAAATACGAGTGCTCAGAGAGCTGGGATCCATGGCATGGCCAGAGGCAGAGCAAGGATCCCAGCCCCTGGGTCCTCCCCAGCCTCTGTCACCAACGGAGACCCTCCCTCTGAGAGACTGATGTCACCCCTGCAAGACACTAAGCCTGGGGAAAGGGAGTCAAGGAAATGAACGGTTTTTAGACACTAACATGTTGTTTTAACAAAACAATGTTAAGAATCAAGCAAGCTGACAAGAGAAGTGCCAGGCCCAAGCAGGACCCTCCTTGGCACTTGCTTGGGGAAGGTTAGCAGCATTGCTGCTCTCCTGCAAGGATGTGCCAGCATGTTTTGCTCACCAGTTTATGATAAGGATCACCAGTTCTGTCCACTGGTGATCCCCTTGATGATCTGTCTTGATGTACCCACAGCTCCACAACTCACCTATGCCTAAAAACCACTCCAAGTCATTGTGGTTACATCTGTGTATTTCTCTATTAATACATTAATTAAAAGCTGCCCTAGGTTTGGGATTGTCACTCTTGAAAAATAAGGCTCTATAGTTGTCTTAGAAATGTAGTATATAAAAAGAAACAAAGGGCTGAGAATAAACAGAAACATATTCTACCACAGTACAGTGGTACAAACCCATGATATACACAAATTTGGAAGACTGTTCTGTTCAAGTCTTAGTAAGGAGATGATTGAAAAGGTAATATGGTAAAACCATCTTCATTTACAGGCAATCATCATAACAGTTACCTGCATGATGACCCAAAACTTCATTGATAATGTACATCATGCAATAAATCATTGTTCTGACATTCTTATATTGTCACATAATTAATCTCACTATTTCTTGTAAGTGCAAATCCTGAAAGAACTGGGAAATTACTGCTATTCCATTTTGGCAGTCATAACCTTCAGTTGCTCAGGCCTTTGGCATTGCACATTTCAATGTTCACCCTCACACACCCAATCTGTCTGAGCAGTTTCATCACTTCCCTTCTCCATGTTAAAAGCCTTCTTAATTGCCATCTAAGCTCATTTACAACCAAGAGGCCCAGATCTACAAAAGAAAGTCTAATTAAATTGTGCTATTTAATGCCAGAGGATGTTACAAAGGCCAAGTAAAAATGAGCTCAGAAGAGATCAGATGTATTCATGGACAGTGGTGCTACTGCTGCCTATTAAACATGGGTTCAGAGGCAACCTCTAGCTTAGAGAGTCCTTCAGGATCCAAGAGGAAGGCTCGTGCTACATGTGCACTGTTATTTGTGTTCCTTGGGCTTCCACTTCTAGTACTTTCAGAGAGCAAATAGTGCACCAAATGTAGGTGCTCTCTTCCCAGCCTGATGTCTCTGATATAATTCATTTCCAGAGGAGGATGGACACATTTGTTCGTGAGCCACCAGGCAAGAAGGGTTCCTCCTCCTTGAGCTCAAGGGAGACATGGTTCAAACTTGGAATAGAGTTTCCTTAGCAGTGCTCACCCCAAAGTCCACAAGGCTGCACAGAACTAGTATTCAACACATTTCTCTGCTTTGCTTCTCTACTCAGGGGAGGAAGAGTGTGTGGCAGGAGCAAGAATTGCAAAACACAGACCAATGGAAGAAAATCCAACCAAGATGCCCATACAGACATCTGCAGTCCTCAGCTGCTAATCACTGTATGACCATTGCAGGCTAGATCCCTAATTTACAGACTCCTGTGTGGATAACTGAAGATAACTGGTTTCAGGAAAGGAACACAGATCCAGAAACATGCAGGATCAGGGCCTAGAGGGGTTCCTGCCTCAGGACTAAGATCCTCATCTCGGTGACACCTTGCCCCACTTCACCTGCTTGGGAAAAGTCCTATAGTGCAACCCAGTCCCCAGCCCAGAGGAGAGCCAGCCCAGACTTCTTTTTAACAGCCACCTATTTGCATTTTGACATCATTAATCATCCTGATATCATCAATCTACAAAAATATCCTATCTTCTCAGGAATATGTCACTGTGAGACCATTTCACCTTCAACTTTTTTCTACATTGGCAAAAGCTATGTATTTTAGGCTTAAAATCTTGGTATGTTATAAGCTCAGCCTTCCTACACAGAAAGTATGTTACCCTATTTTCATCTCAAGTATCTCTAGCTGCAGCCCTAAACCCTACTTATAGTAATGAATAATAATAATCAATATATACTGTATGCTTTCTTTCATATTTTCATGTATAAATTGCCCATATCCCTTAAGAATTGGTGTGGGAAAATACATTCTGTAGTATTCTTCATAACAAAATACTTACAGCCTATGCTACATACTAGAAATTCAGCAAGACACAGCAAGAAATCAATAAAAACACAAATTGCTCCATCAATACGTACATTCATTTATACTCTTCAAGGTTATCTTTGCTATGCCAGCACAGAGACACATTTTCTCCATATATAGCCTTGCATATTAAAGCAGGCAAGAGAGAAGCGAACGGAAACAAAAGCTATCAGTACAAATCTAATCTAGCTAGCATGCACATTCACAGACTTTAGAGTTGGCTTTCCTCTCTGTTCAGGAAACAGTCTGTAATCTGGGCACACCAGCTGACACTGACTCTCCATTCCCTGTAAAATTATCTTCTCCCAATGCAGATATGTTTAGTCATAGAAAATAACCCCAAATTCATCTTATGTACATATCACTCTATCCACTGGTATAACATTTATGAGCAGGACTTTTTTTGCATCAGTGAAAGACGAATGTGTTATGACCCATGAATTGGGTTAAATTCTGGTTAGTGGTCATCCATGTCAAAGGAGCACAAAGAGAACCCACACAAGTGTCTTTGGGACACTTCATGTACATGGACTTGAGCTGGAACCCACTGCTCCAAGAAGACCACACAATGCTTATATTTTTACTTACATTCCCATCTATGCATTATGATGGTAGTACTTTCAAGGCAGAACTAGTTCTGTTATTCAGAAAAACACATCCTGCAAATATTGGAGTTTAGGGACAGAACAGGCTGTGTTCCTAGCAAGAAAATGGAAAAATACTAGGAAAGATGTGAGGTAGGATCTGTCAGAGGTCTCTATTTAATAGAGGCTAAGCAAGCACAGCAGTGACAGGTAAAGGTTTCTTTGCATGAGGTCTGTGTTGCAGACTAGCTGCACTGGGAGATGTCTTTCTTCCTCTGGCAGTCAGTCATTGTAGAAAACAGCATTTCAGGAGACCACCCTGGTGAATACATGCACTGCTATTTTGGCATGTTATTAATATTGCACACCATAATACATTGCTTAGTTGCAGAATTCTAATTGCACCATTTATTATTTGTACTAATCAATCAAAGCCTGACTTGCCATTGGTGTTTTTCCCATTCTGTCCAGTTCTGATGCAGTCTCTTGCCTCTTATTTATTTTTATTTTTATTCAAAATAAAAATTCTGCAAGGTTAAGCTGAACATGCACTTCCTACTAGGAACTGATGATTACATTGCTTATCATGGAGAGCCATTATTTTTGTAGGCAGATCTTCATGGTGTTCCCAAGAAGAGAAAGTGAGCCTTGAAAAGGCACAGAAAGAGCTGCTTCCTTCATGCCACCTTCCTGACGCTGAGTGTATGGGCAATAGTTACACTTTTTACTCTTATCCACTGCTGGTGAGAACATCAAGGTATAGATGTGAATTAATTTGGTATGTTCTGGGCATCTCAAATCTTAATGTAGGATCAGCCATGTGTTTCTGCAGAGTGCGTCATGGATTAGTTCTTCTGTTTCTGACCAGATTTCCATGCCTAGAACTTAAATGTCTGATCCAACTAGTTTTCTGAAAACCTGTTTGATTTTTAACTAACATGGATTTTTCTTTTGTCATCAGATAGTCAGATGAAACCTTCTTAAAAGGCCATAACAACACCATGCAAGAAAGTAAGATGGAAGTCTGTGTTTTTGGAAAGCATCTAGCTGCTCTGGAGACATGCTTTCAGCATCTCTTTGCCCGTGCAAAACTTAACATGATTCCATTCCTCTGTGCGTGAGGTGCGTTTTTATTGCCCCTTACTTCAAACACAGGCACAGGTAAACCTTTCTCTGAGCTTTCCCTGATGAAACCTCAGTGAATCTTATTTCTGCAATAGCAGAAGTCTGAGCCAAAGAACCCAAACATCCAGACACCATGGCAGTTGCATAGCAGCACAACCTTAAACTGCAGAAACTGTGTGTGTTGGAGAAGTTAAACAGAACAGTTAGTAGGCTTCTTTGTTTCCCTCTCTGGAGGCAGCTGCAAGCAAGCTTCCTAAGTGTTTCCCCCTGTGTGTGGTGGTGTCTCAGCAATACACGTGTTATGATTTTGCCCAGTCCATGTTCAATATGGAAATGACAGTCTTGCAATTTCTGTAATCATCTCACCATCTATCTCAGGATTTCAGCATTTAGGCAGACAGGGGCACTGCAATGCCCCATGATTAGCTCTGATTGTGAAACTCCTTCTATAACCAAAATGATAAAAGTGATCAATCACCTTAACAATAGTTAATAGCTCTTTTCCAAAGCCATAACAATTCTGTGCTGCAGTCTGACTATAGCAAGCTATTACCCTATGAACCCAGCCTTGTGTCTGAAACAGCCCTGTTCTCTCTCATCTAACAGCCTGAAAGGACACCATATATCATGGTTCCAGAGGCTTCTTTCCATCTTCCTCCATCCCTGCACGGTAACAACTCCTGCTTGTCTCTGACTCTCAGCCAGCATCATAAAATCTCAGTTAGCTCCCTGGGAGGCTCTCGTAGGAAGTCTCCAGTCCCTGAAGCCACTTCTTGCTGTCTGGCTGTCTTTTACCTCACCATAACTCATGTCAGTACCACACCATTTCTTTTTACACCCATCCTTTTCCCTAGAAAAACAGGAAAATATTGTGAATTTTTGAGCCCATTAACGCTTGGCAGTTGAATGCTAACAAAAAGCAGGAAAATGAGCTTGAATCATAAAAACTGTGATCCCTCTGGCCTCCATGTTTGCCTGCAGTGGGGCTTACACTGTAGCATCTCTCTGAAGGGTGGTGCAAGGGTGCAGTGACTCTACTTTTTCCAGTTCAGCTACTGCTTCTCTCCAGAAGTAATGAATTACCAAAGATGTCACAACTTTAGGGTCATTCCACTGAAATGTCTCTGCCTCTCTAGTTTGCCTCAAACCCATTTTTTTCTAATTTCTAATTAAATTAAGGTGAGGATATTGAATATTAAAGGACTTTTCACTTTTTAGGTTATGAGATAAAACCTGAGAAAGTCAAGACAAAATTTGTGAGACTGATGGAACATGAACACATGACATGTTTTCATGCCAAAGCAAAGTCAGCTGACATCACACAGGAGGGACCACAGAATCATAGAAAAGTTTGGGTTGGAAAGAACTTTAAAGGTCATCTAGTCCAATGCCTTCTCCAATTAATGCTCATCACCATTTGTGTTTCAGGAAAAAAATCATCTTCCTTATGGTGGACTCAGAGAGCAGCAGGATCTTCAGCATCCTGTAACTGGCTGTTTGTTACTGCCATCTGCATACTGCCTGGTACTTGCTGCTGCTTTTCACACCAGTCTGTCGTTTCATTCATAAAGCCAGCCAGGGCACTTGTGATGCTGATTTAGGGTCAGGGTGAGTTTTAAGTTAAAATCACTCAATCATTTTCTGCAAATTTATCACTAAGAGCTAGTGCAGCCCATCACCAATCCTGAAGGGGTGAACACATGAATGGAAAACCTAATTCAAGCTGAGATAAGATTTCTCAATAATCTTTGGAGAATCCTCTGTCCTGAGACAAGCAAAGGGTACCACGGAGCTGGGAGAGGTCTGTAACCCAGACAGCAGCATGAACCAGGAGCACCCACAGCCTCCCAAAGCTTGAAGAGTAGCACAGCCTCAAAGGTATTCTTACATTGATTACCTTTTCATTAGGTAATTTATTGAATAGTAGACAGAAAAAGAAAAAATCAACTCATCAGTACTGTAAGAGGTACCTTAAATGAGTATCATATCATAAACAAGGTAGAGATAGGATGAAATGCTTGAGAAAATGGAGACAAATTTCTCAACCAAGACAAGGGAAAACCTGGGTGCAGGACAGTGAGGGTTTTACTGAACTCTCCCCAGGAACACAACTTGAACCTGTGGTCACTTGTAATGATCTAGTACAGCCAGCAGCTCCTCAGGAAGGCACAATGTGGGAGAGCAAACACTTTTTCACAAAGGCTGGACAGCACTGGCACATCACAATATCTTTGGCAAGGTCCGTGTTTCCAGAGCCCTCTCTCCCTGAGTAGCTGACTTCAGCTCCCACATCTTTATTTAATACACCAATAAACAACCACAGGTTCTCTTTTCCCCTGCAATCACCAGAAATTGCACCCACTCTGAGGGACACTTCATTCACCCCATGATTCAGAAGGAACAACTTCACTAGTTGTGCTTTTACCTTCTGGTCTAGGATAAGAGAAAAACCTGATTTGGAAGTGTTAGATGGGGAATAAAGGGTTTATTCAGATTTAGTCTGGAGGTTTTTTCCTCCTTGCCTGTCCTCTGAAAGATCCTCTCAAGTTCTTATCAAATATATTTAGGGTTTTTTTCATTGTAATAACCATAGTTTCTTTATTACATTGGAGTTTAAAGTCAAAAATAGGTCCCCTCGTCTTTGTCACATCTGCATGTCCTTTTTTTTTAATTTAGCATTTATTATACATTTAGTTCACACACTCTCTTAGTAGAGATATGTTTCCCACTGTAAGCCCCAACACTTCCAGTTCCCCACTGTCTGCAGCTGTTACGTCCATGAGAATATCTGTGTTTCTGGCTTCACACCAGCTTGTCTGCCTGTGTCCAACTTAAAATTCATAGAAGTTCCATTTGATTTCAATCTAATATTCCATTCATCTTCTGCAGCAGTGTCCATTGTTCAGAGGGAATTCTTCTGAGCTGGTGATGTTGTTGTCATCTTCCTTGTCCCCACTTTGTCTGTGCACACTCTGCTGGCATATGCATTCTTGCATAGTAACATAATCCATTTCAACTTAGTATTTCTTCCCAAATATCAGGTATTATTATTGCTTACATTGGTTTTCACTGCATATCTGTACATTATTTTTGTTGACCAGGACTTTCTGTCACTCTCTTTTCCTCTAACATTCTGTACTGCCCTTAGCAGCCATAGTGTCACCTCATGTAGCCTCCATGAGAAAAAAATTCACCTTCATTTGTCACCTCCAGAAATATTATTTTTTGTCACAGATTAATTCTAACTTCTCAAACACTCCTGTGAGTATTTTTCCCAGATTTTTGTCATAATCTTGTCCCTTATTAAAGACTTTGGACCTCAGGATTGTTGGCCTTAAATGAGTTATGGACTATGTTCCTCTTTTGAGTCTTGGATTTATAGATATAGATAGGTATACATACACATATGCTTGCATTTATATGCATATATGAACATACAAATATCACATATGTTCATGTATAATATATCATGCAATGTTAGCAACAAATCTTCCTTCTGTGGTACGTTTCATCTCTTCCCAGTCATGTCTCCAGTCCTCTTACCAACCTTGGGGTCTCCTCTGGACTTGCTCCAACTGTTCCATGTCCTTCTTATGTTGGGGACACCAGAACTGCACCCAGTACTCCAGGTGGGGTCTCACAGAGCAGAATCCCCTCCTTTAACTGGCTGGCCACGCTGCTTTTGGTGCACCCCAGGATCCACAGGCTTTCTGGCACTGCCTGCTCACATTGAGTTTTTTTTCCATCACCCCCAAACCCTTCCCCACAGGGCTGTTCTCATTCTTCCACTGTTTTTTTAAAACCATTATTTTATTCTTCAATAAGAAAGGCCACATGAGACAATGGGCCTTGAATGATGGTGCTGGGACTATTTTTTTTCCCCCCATGATTATTTTAAACATATCTGAGGTAATATGGGTTTTAGCCTGCGCAGATCTTATTTAATCAGACTTCTCAACAATGTCATTCATAATGATGACAGTCCAGTGGGAACTTGCAGCATCCTGAATTAAATAAAGTAGAATATAAATATATCCAAGGTATTCTCAAAGTAAATAAACTAACCAGTTTAAAAATGGCAACTGACTTTTGCTTTTTTAATTGGGGTGACGTTTTGCAAGGCCATTTCTGGGTGAGTTTCATATCCTTTCATTCTCTTCAGCTTTTCTTATTTGTATAATGTTACCAAGGCATATATGAAATACATTTCAAAGTACAGATATCAGCTCATTTACAGCTAATTATAATAGGCAAGTGGTGCAGTAAATGGAACACCTGATTTTCTCCCCTCTTTTTTTTCCTTGGTTGAAGCTTTTGTGATGTTCTCCAGGTGACTCCCATGCATAATGTAACACTAGCAATGCTGTTTGCATAATAAGCTATTTTCTACTACAGAAGCAGAAACATTTTATCACTATAGAGAAAGCTTGGATTATGAATACATTTTCATATAAGTTGATTTATGTGAAAATTACCAATAAATGCATTCTAGCCATAAGTAAAATGTTTGTTCCTACTTTAAGGAGTAGTATTATTTGAAACTTACTGGGAGGGGGAATGCACATCCCACCAAGGGAAACTACTTTATTAGTGTGATTCAATGTCAGAGCTTGCAGTCACCTTCTGAGGTATGGAGCTCCCTGAGTTTCCTGAGTGAAGTCAAATGAGAGTGGGAAATGCTCAGCACTACATAGAAGTATTCTGCATCTCACTACACTGAATTCCCAGCTCTATGGCATTTAATGCAGTATAAACACTAAACCAAACCTGCCTCTAACCCATTGGCACCTTCTGCAGTTTTCACAGCAGTTGTTTGTTGCCCTCTTATTTCAAAGGCAGCAACATTTTAATATTTTTAGGTTTCCTTATTAGTCTTTTTTAAAATGTCTTTATTTAAATTGGAGCAACACTGTCAGTAAGGCCTGGCACCCTGTGGGTGCTCTGGGAGCTGAACCGTGAAGGCTCAGCCCAGCCCAGCAAGGGCAGGCAGGCACCAGCACCTCCATGTGCTCACAGAGACCCTCACCACTCTCACACCGCCCTGCAGCAAGGGGAGCAGTGGCCTCACAAACCCCCCCATGGCCCTAGAGCCATTTCAGGATCAGCACAGGACCACTGTTCACGCGTTTGGTCACAGATGAAACCTGACCTAGATGCATATAAAGTACCAGTCTCAAAACTGACACCCTTGAGACTGAGCTGGTGCCCTTTGAAGGCAGCAAAATAGAGGGCTTTGGATGTGGCCATTTGCATTGGAGGGTGTCCCAGAACCAATTAATTGCCATTGCAAGTGTGTTTTTGATGAGCTAGGGTAAAGAGGCATTCCTCAGGGAGTGCTGGACTTGCTCCTACTCAGTGAGGAGCTGTTCCTGCTAAAGTACAGTCTGGGAGCAAACCCTGGTCCTCCTGAGCCTGTGGAGACCTCAGCATAGCTGTCTGACACAGCAAGGTTATGTCTCAGCAGAGCAGATCAAGCCTCTACCTTTGAAATAATGAATAAACCTACACCTCAATTTTTCAAAGCTACACACTGCTCAGATCTTCTGCTACTGTAAATCAAGGTGGTTTTATCGACACCAGAGGAGTTCTGCTGGGTTACATGAGCTGAATGCCTGACCCAGTGCTGGCAATCAAGATTATTTCTGCTTAGGAGATAACTCACAGAAGAAAACTTTTCATGCAACATGTCAATTGTTTTAAACTCTACAAAATTTAAAGGCTAACGCTGTAGTTGGAGGGGGGTTGACTACTGCAAATGAACAACATATAACATTTTTTGCCTGAAACACTACTCTGTAGTTGTAAACATTGCTTAATGTCATAATTTCCCTGTAGATTTTGTAAACTTCTGCAAAGCCACTCTTTGTAGAAATCCATTGATTTCACCTGCATTGTACCAAATAGGTTGGTGTGAATTTTCTTCCAAATACATTCTTATTTTCCTAAATGCCTTCCAGTTTTACTAATTAACTTCTGTCCCTTTCCCCTGCAGATTTGCCTGTGAGGAAAAGCACTGCTCAGCAAACAGCCTTAGCCTTGAGCAGTACACGCCACTCTTCAGCTCAGCAGCTGAGAAGTGCTGTGACTCTTTAGCAGCTGCCGCTGAGCCTCGGTGGGAAGCCGGGCCCTCCACAGCAGGCTCAGCTGTGCTCAGGCCCCGCAGCTTGTGGTGGGATGGCGGGATACACTGTGCATTGTCTTTGTTCGAGATCTGACAATGCTTCTGCCCTGAGTTGCCTGAAGGCAAAATCCTGCATCATTCGCTCCCACACTGCTGCTGGGAAGTGTCTGTACCTACCTCTGCTTCTCATTTACATTTGCTATTAGGGTCACCTTACAGAGCACAGCTCACTGTATTTCTCACCAGAGAGAAGAACTTTTTATATAAAAAGGGAAAATAAACCCTTCTTCTAAAAGGGATATTCCCTGGACGCAGCCAGATTTCCTTCATGACCCAGCAGCATTCCTGTGCCCTGAAGTCTGCTCCACACCATTAGCCCAGAGGCACAAGTCACCCAACTCCAGAAACTTGTGACCTGTGTTCATGTTTTCAACCCCTCTCAGGTGGGCATTGCAAGCTGCACATTTTGGTTCAGAATCCCTTTTGATGGGTACCAGAAATCCTTGCAAGCCTCTCCTACATGATGTCCTCTTTGCACTGTGCCTGCCTTGTAGCCTGCTTGGTACCCTCCCCTCACATCAGGGAGATTGGCTAATTGCTGTAGAGATGCCTTCACAAAGTTCCTTTCCCTCTGAGGCTCCTCTCTGCTCTCTGCTCTGACACTTGCTGCTGGCCCTGGTGCTGTAGCAGCTTCACTGGCCCCAGCTTGGGTCACTGAGCCAAAATCTCTGACATAGTGAAGGAGAGGCCCAGGTTACCCTGCTGTGGACATGCCAGGCTCTCCTAAGCAGAAGGTACCACAATGAAGTCCTGGATATGTTCAGCTTCCCTTGTTCTGCTCCTTTGCATAACAAAAAAAAAAAAAGTAAGGCTAATTCACAAAGTAGCACTGACCCCTATATTTTCATATGTTCAATTTAAAGGCATTTTAAACTGTATCTATTTTACTACCATTAAATACATTGGTTCCTCTTAAGATACTAACTATTGTAACTGCTAGAGCATGGATTCAAGAAATTCAACTAATTCATGTTCAGATGAGTTTAGTGTGGAGACTAAAGGTGGAAAGCAAGCTACAGAATGGGGGTATTAGATCTTGCATTCTTAGTTATGCATTTACTATATCTGTAACAGCTCACTTTTCCATTTTAAACCCTACTAAGTGGAGACTATTTAAATGTACTGCTGTAGTAATAAAGAAAAGGTCAACTCAATGTCTGTCTTGGCCATTAATCAATCTTCCCCATACTTTCTAATTATCTTGATTGCCTGATTGAATGAAGCATGGGACACTGATCATCTATATGTTCCTTGGTTATATCTGCTGTTGGCTTTTTTTTTTTTTTTTTTTTGAGACAAGAGAGGATTTCTTCATGTAGTGACTATTTTTCAAAAAAGATCACCAACTTCTTGCTCTGATAATGATCTCCTTTGCTGCCTTATCTCCCACCATTTTCTGTAGCAGTTTTGCAGGCTGTTCCCTATAAAATGTTGAAGTGTCTTTAATCATCTCAGGCAGCAATTTTGTGTTGGTTTTTTCCTCTCCTTTTCAACAATCTGGGATTCCCAGCATTAGTCTTTCTCTCTGTCTCTCTCCCTCTTTCTCTCTGTCTCTCCCCCCTCCCTGGTTATGAATTGCAGTTTTTTTTGTTTTTAGAGAGAGCTTAATGCAATGCAGTAAGACACAAACACAGGAACAAATTATAGACATGAAAAGATGAGATTTTTTTATAGTGATAATTCTCTTTTACTCCTGGGTGTCACATATATCCATGAGAGACCTCAGAACTCCACCAAGAGCAGCCAGATATCTTGTCACCAAGGCACTTGGGACTGCACAGCAGATCTCCATCCCCAGGTGACAGGGAGGGCCTTGTGGAAAGAGTGTGGCAGGGGACAGGCAGCAAGCAGGTCACAGGCAGCCTGCAGAGATCCACCCCAGGGACTGAAAACACATGTGACTAATGGCATACAGAAAGGACGATTGTGCTGCTCCCATGTGAGCTCTGGGAGATAGTTTGGTCTCAGTTCAGCTGCACAGGGTGACAGGAGACCTGCAAGGATGGAAGCCTCATCTTAATTTTTCTGTACTGAATTCATTGGGAGTTTGAGAGAATGTTTGAAGAATGCAAAAGAGGATCCTTTGGAAGCATTTCTCACCCCTTTGATTATCTCTACAGTTTGACTGAATGAGTCATAGAACCCAGCTCCTTCAGATATCCATTAATGCCAGGCAAACAAAGCATATTCAACACATCACTGTCTGACTGTGAGGTTTGTTTTCTTCCTGTTCATAAATAGTTTGAGAACAAATGTGTTCATTGTTTGAAATCTTTGGCCAGTAATTTGTGCAACTTACACAGAGCCTACTATTTTCTCAAGTAGTTCATGGTGAGCCCTGTCTTCCTTCAAAGCTGCATCAGCAGGCAGGCAGCCCCCACAAGGTTTCAGTGACAGGCACCAGCAGCCTCTCCAAACCTCTGCACAACTTGGCCCTTGCTAGAACCAGTGTGCACTGGTGGTGTGATGCTTAGGTGCTCCAGCCACATCCCAAAAGCCTGGACCAGACTGAACTTCTCCATTATGATATAAAAATGGAGCAGGATTATTGCTGGGCAAGTGTTCTCCTGTGTTTCCTGATGTGAATGCTGTTACTGAGAGACAACCCAAACTCTTAACACCCCCATTCTTTACACACTGACACCCCCAAATCAGGGTCATTTCCCCAGCAGCTCTGGGGCAGTGGGCTGAAGCTGGTGGAACCTAAGCCACTGCATTCCCCAGTGCAGCACCAGGACCCCCAGAGCTGGGTTGAGCCAGCTGGCACCTTTCCAAAGCAGATACCCCCTTGGTTCCTGAGGGAGGTCAGCTGAGACTGCTGGAGTGTCACACTCATTTCTCCTCCATGTGTTCTTACTTCAATGGCAGAAACCACCCGCAGTGATGCCTGAGCAGTTCCTGCAGCCCAGCATATCCTGAGCCTTGGTGCTTGCCTGCTCTGCACATTAACCACACAGCAGAGGTACATATCTCTGCCCTGAAGATCTAGAGAGCCTGGTAGTATGGTTCTCTTTCTTTTCTTCCTTTTCTTGGGAGCATCTTGTAGGAGCCAGCTGCTAATTTTATACATTGCAAAGCCACACTTGCAGTACCTTGGTGGATTCCACCCCTGGCAAATGGTGCACTCTACTAGAATTAAACAGTACAGCCAGGTTAGCACAGGTTGAGGGAGATTACTGTTGTTTGAATGTCTTATTTCCTAGTCTTCCAAAGACAACCCAGCAGTGATAAATGAAACAGTACCCCTAATGGAAAATTACTAGCTGCAAAATTACAAACTTTAGACTCAGTAATAGTACATTCAGGCAATATTTACATGACAAATAGGAAAAACCTCTGACAGAAAAATCTTTCATGTACTTGTCTGGTTTTATCACTCAGCTCACAGTTTTATCTTGCATTTAATCATATTGCCCTTCATGTGCCATCCAGTAGCCAAAGTACTAAACTATCCTTAATCTCTCTGTATCTCATTACAATGTGAGACAATGGTTTTGGAAAACTTTCTGTTAAGTATGATATATCTCAGCTGCATAAAGTATATGCTCAAAATTCATACAGTACATGGAATAGCACTAAAAATTCTAGGACCATCTTAAAAGCAGAAGTTGATAAAATGATGCAGAAAATACAGAGTAATGGGTAGGTAAAGGGTTATTAATAGATCATAAAGACAAATGAAAAATATCAAATGCAATTTCATTTAATAAAGAACACGGAGAAATACATATCAGTAGGTCTGATGGCATAAGACTTGCTTTGAAGGTTGTATCCTTCCATCCTCAGAGGAGGGCTCCATGAGATCTGGAAAGTACAATTGAAGAGAAATCACTTTGTTTTGGTTTTGATACCTAAATCTGTAGTCAGTATGACATAACATATTTTCAAGCCAGAGGAACATGATACAATAAGCCAACAATATTTATAAATATTGTTATTTACTCCATTAAATCCTTATCAGCTTTAGATCATAGATATTCAGCACTGCGTAACAGTGGGTCCTTCATTGCACGTGATTGTTGTCACACCTTGGTGTTAAAATTATTTATTATCTACCTGCATTTACAAGTGGAAATCCCTTTGAAGAAAAGTAAGTGTGAATAACATTGTTATTGTTGGTTTTGTTGCTACTATGATTATTATTATTGCTATTGATTTTAGCCTCATCTTGATGGGGTTTTACATTTAGAAGAGTATCAAGTGGCATTGTGGAAGTCGAAGTCTGCAGAATGCCTGAATTTGGGATGCTGTATTATGCTGCAAATAGCTGGCAATTTATTAGTTACACATTCCATTTAATACACCAGTTTCTGTGTATTTTAAGATCTCTGTTTTTAAGTCCCTCTAAGACCCCTGTTGTTTCAATTACTTATCACTGTGGCCTGAGGTATCATTACTGTGCTGAGGATAATAAACAACTCCCCCTATTTCTGCTGCTGGAGCTGTGACTAACTTAGCATGATCAAGAAGCAGCATAGGATGGAGAAGTAAGTGCCATATGGCAGGTGGTTGATCATAAATCATATTCTGCTCTGCCAGCTTTATTATGTGGTCTGGGGCAAACCTCTAAACCTTACTTTTTGGAAGAGCTGAGCATCATATGAGCCCACAACATTTATTGACTTCACAAGATCAGTGGTTTTGAAATCATATATCTTCTGCTGTTTCTTTGCTGTAATAGGATTGAAGTCTGTTGTTAGGAATAGCAGGAGTCTATTTAACACAGCAAATTTAGAAATGCAACATCGAAGGACTAAGCATCACAGCAATTCCATTTGCATTACAGCATGGAGCTGCATGTCAGTGTATGTTCTGATGGGGATCTTTAGCACTTGGGGTCTGAGATGTTTGTCTTCTCACATGAAGTCACAATGCCTTACTGAGTATCAGTTTTGACAACTATCCCACAACCCTAATGTTTCCTTTAAAGTTTGGATACAGTTTCACCTGGTTCTTCCTGTGAATGTCTTATTAATATTCTCTCCATAGCATAGTTTTATGTTCTCTTACCTGTTACCAACATTTGACCAATTTCAATCAGAATTCAGGTCATGTAACCTCTGCTAACTTGTTATAACCAGGTCCATTCTGTTGATTTAAAAAGTTTTAGTTTACAAGAATTTTGTCAGCCCTGAAGAATGTCATAGTTCAAAGTTATCTCATCTGTATCTGTGCATCATCTAACTTATGTCAGTTTTAATGACAAAGAATTATGTCACCTTTTATTTGCTTACAATGCCTCAGAAGTTATATATAAGAGCTTTTTCCTTTATGGAAGGGTAGAAAAAACACTCCCTAAACTCAAAGCTCATACAGAATCCTGCTGTTACCATTCTTGCAATCATGTCTTTCAACTGATTTATTCCCCTTAAATCTAATGTTACAGAAAAAAAAATGCTTTGCAAATATTTAATAGCTTCTATGAATCTGAAAAAGTTAATCCATAAGCTTGTGCCTCTTTAAATATCTTATTTTTTCCCCAGATATTCAAAAAAGGCAGTGTCTGGTTGCTTTTTCCTGCAGTTGGGGATTGTGAGGTCTCAGGCATTTGAACGTCTTCTTTTCAGGGGTTTTTGGACAGGTTTTTCACAGACTTGCTGATCTAAGAGTGGATTTGCCATCCAAAAACCCTTACACTTCAATAAGAAGGTTCAAAACACATCTCCAATGCTCTTCTATTTGTGCCCAAGCATGGCCAAGGTTCCATCATATTGCCTGTACCCCATGTTCCACCAGCAGCTCTGGAAAGAGCCTGCCTTGCCCCATCAGACTGCTGGCTCAGGTGTGTGTAGACTTTTAGAGCGCTGGGAAGTCACACAGCTGTGAAAGATCCCCTCTGCAGATGCCTTGAAGCTTGCTCCTCCCATGGGTTTGCCGTCACAGGAACTCTTCTAGCCCAAACGTCTTTGTGCTGTATTCCTGTGATATTTTCATCTGCAAGGCAGGAGCACAATCCTGCATGTGGCAAGGCACAAGTGTAATGGGAACAGGCACTGGAGACACATCTTGGAAACCATGTCAGCCCTTCAGGACAGCTGTCCTCCACAAACCTGGCCCTGGATGGAATATCAGCAGAGATGAGTTTTTAATACCTCCAGGATTATTTTGGAGAGAAATTCTCTTTACAAGATGGGAAGAGTCCACAGAGAACTCATACAGGTCCCCATGGATGGACTGTGAGCAGAGCAAGGCTGCCATGCTCTCCAGGGACAGCAGCTGCTGGTAGCTGGGTCTCTCACAGAGATGAAAAGATTGATGGCTTCTTCTCTATCCCTTAGTGGAATGGTCAGTCCCCAGTTTGGAAGAAAAAAAGAGAAATATTGCAGAAAATTAAACACAGAGACAAGGGTTGTTTACAATCTCTGCATTAAAGATGTGCAATGGGATGAAGAGATACCTTCCCCAGTGCTGAGGGTGTTGTGAAGTGATTTGTTGCAGTGCAGAGTGTTTATACAATGTTTGTATTTTATACCCCCACACATAAATGGTAAAACAACCCCCTCCCAAATAAGTAATGACCTTTTTTCAGAATATAGGTAAGTAAGGGGACAGCTGTATGTGGTCAGCACTTTAGTTTATGTCCTTACAATGAGTCTGTAATTCCTCTCACGCTTGCTTTCCCCCTCTCTGCTTGAAAATCCTGTTGTATGAATCAGTGTCACATGGCAGATGTAAACATCAGGCTTGGTTTTCCCCACATACAGAAAGCTCCTCCCTCAATAAAAGCTGAACAGATTTTTTTTATTTTCCCTCACACAGATATAATCTTGAGGTGTTATATATAGATCTGCATCACAGAAAGTTGCAGACATTTTACAAAATACAAAATGAAGAATTCAGGTCTTTCAAAGTGAAAATTGGCGCTGGTTTTATGTTGCTTTATCTGCAAAGGCATGGAGAGCCTTAGACTTCAGAAGGTGCAAAAATCATCACTGACATTTTTGGTAAAGTATCATTGGTTTCCTAAAAATAACATTTGTATATGCTAAATCTTCTAATTGTAGATTGTTTGGTGTTAATTATACATAATACCTTGCTATCTGTCAAGACTTCATCAAAATCTAATTCCCAGAACTAATATTTCATGATCTTCAATTATATAAAATACTGACTTCTAGACCCAATGAAGAGTGAAATAACAGACCTTAAATCTTCAGTGGAGCAACACTCTCATTTCAAGCCTGTCAGGGAGTAAAGGAAGGACTGCTCTGCACTTTGGGAAAAGAAAGGACCATTTCTTTTGCAACCCAGTGAGTTTTTAGAAACAATTGTTTAAAGAACCTCATTAGCATAAGAAAAAGGCTCTTGGTAAAAAAGAATTAGCAGTCGCAGTGCAGGTGAAGGAGGCAGATAATGTATGCAAGGTAAATGGAATAGATTGCGAATATGGTCAATCACATGGCTGTCATCTCCTCCTGATTTCTGTCTGACATACACTTCCATGTCATAGGAAAACAGCCCCATTTCAGTTTGTGCTTCATGTGGGAACACAGCCTGTACCTGGAGAGCGTGTCAGCTCCTGTGTCCCTTTGGACATCTCTGCTCCAGAGCTCCCAGGGTTGCTCACTATCACTGGCTGGTCCAAGGGCAGCCAGCAGTGGACTGTCACAATCTCACAATCAGTACCTGTCACTAGAGTCAGGGAGACAAGGCTCTGAGGTATGCTTCAAATGGCCGAGAAACATCATGGAGGATTCAGCTGTCCTCTGCTCAGTGTTTGAAACACCCAGTTCTACAGTTCTAAGGTAATATCCTGCCTGAGTGTGGAGCAGTGAACAGGAATGGAGTCTTACAGGGACAGTCCTGCAAAAATTTTAGGCTGGGTTATTGTTGTGCACAGAAGCATCTCCAGAAAGAAGCAGTTCTGAGCATGGGGTTTGCAGCTGGTAAACAGACCAAGGAGTCACACTCACCTCTCCTTTCCTTGTGGCAGGGATCCCAAATGTTGGGTGTTACTGTCATCATCAGCCTCATTAGTTTGTATGGAAACACTGGTAGCTGCAGTGCTAGTGGCTAGCAGTGGTTGTTTGGAGAAAGAACAGAAGAAAAATTAAATGGGCCCTTCACAGGGAGATCCTCCCAGACCCTGCTCACCAACAATCAATGATTTCTTGGCATGGGCAATGTACCTCTAGCTCACAGGTAACAGTCAGCAACAGCCCTGTGGTCTATACATTTCTCTTTTGGAGGCATTGCAGTTTGGATCTTCTCGGAGTCTCCAGTGCTGAGTCCATGTGTATGGCATGTAAAATAAATGTGTTTTAAACCTGCTAGTTAAATGAATGTTCCCCAGCTTTTACAGTTGAAGGAGTACTGATTCATCACTCTTCATTCACCTTTCCTACACCACTCATTCTTTTATAACCCCTTGCTGTAACTCTTTCCAGGTATCCTTTCTCCAGACTGGCAAGTCCATGTTTATTTGAAGCCTTTTTGTATGAAGGTGAAGCTGAAGCCTCCCTAATGTACCTCACACTTTGAAAAATGAAAAAAATGTAGATATTATACTGTATAATCTGAGAAATAATATTTGATCATGTAATTAGACTTTATCATAAGCAAATGCTCTGGGGAACAGAGTTAATGTTGCATGTACAACCTTAATTTTATTTCCTGACTTTTAAATGCCGAACTAGGCAACTTTAACATTTTCTTAATGCAATTTTTGTATGGAATATTATATAGGCTATTACATATGCATGCATCTTGAAATCTGGAATACATTAGGCTGTAGCACACAGACTGTGGCACACACATCTGTGTACTAGATGTCAGCACTAGTCTTCACTGGCACCAGCTCAGAATTGCACAGGTCATTTCAGAGTGGTGGTCTCAATACTTTGGAGTGTCACTGCCCTGTTGTTTATTTGGTATTTCTGTAAGTCTTACACAGGAGTGTTACAGAGAATTAGCTTGAGAAGTATTTTTTTTAATGGATTGATGATAATTTTTACAACCTCCTTTTTACAAAGCTAGCCTTATTTGAATATTTAGGCTTCAGCAGCTTAAGAGAAAAAGTATATCCTCAGAAGCTTTAATAATTATGAAAATGTCAGAGAATACTATAAAAACATAAAATAATTTTCCAAACAGGATGACACCATGGCTTTACTTCCTGATCTCTGCAGACCTCCCTGGGTATGAAGACAGTACAATCGAAAGCTAAGAATTTCCCCTTTCAAGTGGTAAGTGTAAGAAGTCCTTTTCTAGCAACAAAGGGCTGTAAGATGACTGACTTCAAGGCTGACTTGTAAAGGATTAGACACTGTCCTTTCTCCATCTTGTTCCACACTGTAATGTCAGGGTATCTCTGAAGCTATATGGCAATTTTAGAGGTTAGAAGAAATCCTTTGCAAAGACAGAGTACTGAAAAAACTGCAGGGTAGACACTTGGATAAACCAGGATATAGGAATGATTGATGTAGCTCATCTAAATAATTCAATATTCAATCATCAAATAAAAAATACAACATACCATACATGTATTGTCATGAATTCATGACATGAAAGTGTACCATTGGAAATAGGGCTGTATTTCCCTGGTCAAAGACACCTAATACATGTCATGATTACAAAAGTTTAATATCATATAACTAGAGTAAGATATCTACTGTCTTTGGAGGTTACTCTTGAAGAATGTCACCATGGATTGGATGGAATACAACACTAATAAATCACAGCAATGTTCTTCCAATAGACTAAGTGATTTTTGAAAAGGGCAAAAAAAATCAAATAACATATTCAGCTAACAGGATTTGATCAGCCGATCATCTAGTGAATATTAAAGGAGCTGATCTGATGAATAAATTATTCACTGGAAGAAGGCAAAATTAACAAATTATGTATTTGCTGAACAACAGCTAAACCATTCATCACATATATAATTAAATATTTATTCATACATATTTATAAATAGTTCTTACACTTTTTTTGTTTGTTTGTTTCAACCAGGTGAATAAAAACTCTCAGCTCTTTTTTTCTTTCTTCTGAAGAAAGTGGAAAGAGCCTGTCTTCAGAAAGCTTGATCTCAGGTCAGCATCTCATTGAAGCCAGCTTCATTTGCATTTTTAATCTATGTAAGTGAACATGTGAAATCTTAAATGTGTGTCAGGTTTTAATATTTAGCTTTCCAGTCTTCTGCAATTGTAAAGAAAGAAAAGCTGTGTCTGTGCTCATGCTTTGGTTAGATGCACTGGGGCAATACAGCTGCCTTTTTTGATACTTGGGTTTTCCAGGAGCCACAGTACCTTGCTTTCATACATACATATGGCTAGAAAACAACAATTTCTTTGGAAATCGTGGTCTACTCCATCATTAATAGAGCTGACCAGAGAGGATTTTTTCTCAGCAAAAGAAAATTACAGTAACCATTGTATTAAAAAATAAAAGTGATTGAAGAAGTAGAGAGGCAAAAGAAACAAAAACACACCAGCTTTGTTTTTCTTAACAAGCTAAATTCTACATAAGTGAAATGGTTGTTTGTAGAGGGACAGCAAGAAATGCTTCCTTGAAGAGACACTCTTCTACCAGCTTAGAAGATTTTAATAACTTTTTAAACATTATTCCAAATCAAAATAATGTAAATTATGTAAATTCTGATCTCATCTAGTCCACCTAAGGATGGCAAAACCAGCATCAAACCCAGCAGATACTTTCAAGGAAAGAGGCCAATAGAAGGCTTCCTCAATTTTAAATTAGGATTCAGAGAAAGAGCATTAGCTAAAGTTAACTCTCCCCTCTCTTTTGGTATCAATGGGCAACTTCTTCTGTTGTAGGCCACAAACTCACTGCCACATAGCAAAGAAACAAGAATATAATAATGAGGATGCTCAGGATATAAAGAGATTTTCATGACAGAGTAATCACAAAAGTAAAGTTGATGGACACTCAGGGTATTCTCATATTATCTTCTTAGACAACCTCACATATCTCATCAATTTTTCCCCAGGTCCTTTACATTTAAACAAGTAAAAGCATACACTTTCATAAAACATTACTTATTTGAAGTGCTGTTCTGAGACGACCTCTGGATGACTTTTGGTAGCAACTGATCTGTGTCTGGAGAGCCAGAGGTGGGTGATGCATCAGAAGAACTCCAGCCTCTGCAAATAGAGTATCTGTGCATTTACCCTTCAGCAGACATGGTATCACCTATTTTTTTTTTCCTAAGATAATGTAACTTGTTGTGGACACATTCCCAGGAATAAAGACTTGCACAGTGATGGAATTTCTTCCCACATGAAACTAAAGCAGTCTCTGGCTCTACTTCCAGAAAATTTTGCCTGTATGTGCTGTTGCCTTTTTTCCCCTCATTTTTATTAATGTGGAATTCAATTCAGTTTATGTTTCTAAGTTTTTGGAACCTCTCACAACTGAGCCATTTTGTGGTGCATCAGTCAGTGTGCAATTGAGCTCTCAGGAAACTCCAGGTTTTGCCCATCACTTTCTTCTTTTCTGGACTTCTAAGAAATTATTTTCCCCCAGTTTTTAGGACCCCCCACAGGATTACTGGTGCTGCTTCTACACAATTACTAATGTAGAAGAAGTCCTTCATTTCAGTTCCATGAAGTGGTTGAGCTCTGCATTTAAGGATGCAGAGAAGCTGTTGTCATTTCATGTAAGTTTTAAAGGGCTGCCTGAGAATGGGATAGTGATGAAGGGAAATGCAGGGAAGAATTTGCACCCTTCTGCTCCTAGGCTCTCTTTAAAGCTGGAAAAGACATCTAATATGGACTGAAGCCTTATTTCAGCAAAGAATCATGTGTCATTCCCATGCCTCCATCACCGGTGGTATCTTCAGGCCCATGTTTTTTGTCAGATTAAGCTAAGTTGACTCTCTGCTCAGTAGACACCACAAGGCTGACCAAGTCCATCCTGCTGTGCTTAAACCACATTCAGGTTCCCCATCTTGATCCGTTTAAGGAAGATTCTGCTTCCAGCTGTTTTCCTCTGTCCATCCCATCTGTGATTTCATTGTAACTGATGTGCACATCTTGCCTGACAAAATTTGACCATATTTTTGAACAGCCACCAAGCTGTGTGAGTGCTGGGCCCAAGTGTAACAGTTCAGTGCAAAATATCAGTGAAGTCTCTGCTTGGGGAAATCAGCATTTTCTACACTAATTGAGTTCTAGCTCAATGTGACTTCTGACCTGCAAGGACCACCTTTTTGCAAGCCTGGACAACAGAGGTAGGAAAGTGCATGAAGGGCAGGACCAGCGAGAGTGGCTCAGGCTTAGCCAAGAAGCTGGGTCCCAGCCTGTGGAACAGCAGCTCTGCCTTTAGGTGCACAGCCAGCAGACCTCTCAAAATGCTGGTCTCAAAATGCCAAGTGTGCAAAACGAGAAGCATTGCAAATCTAGAGCATTGCAAAGAGCAGCAATGCAATATAGAGCAACCCTATGTTACACGGTGATGGCCGAGACCGAGAGAAAGCGCCAGCAAGCTTGGGCAAGGGCTGGGGAAAGAGCTAATGCTCCAGAGAGGTAAAGCTATTCTAAAATGCTCCAACACAGACAGTGAAGATTTTTTAGGGCAGATGGAAGTTTGGACTGTGTTATGTCGTTCATTTTATTCATGATGTATTTCTAAAAAATGCTCAGCAACAAGTATCCTATACTGCTTGAAACTGCTTTATGTAAGCTATCTTTAATTAAAACAAGCTTTTTCATGTGTCCACAATTGATTCCTTAAAATATTAATATTTTCCCCTACATTGGGTATCAGAGCCATTACTTTTTCCTGTGTATCCTTTAACTATATTTAAATAATTCATTTATCCATTTTCCAGCCCTCAGGGAGACTTGGGGTTTCTTTTCCACCATGTGATCCCATTTAAAACTGAGGTTTTTTTCCTCTTCCTAAAGTTATAGGATCTTTTCTATCTTTCCAGTGTTTACTAGGAATAAGAAACCAGTTAGCAACCATTTTATTAAGACACAAATGTGGCATGGAAATATGTGTCTGCCAGTGTATAAATGCCCTTTCCACCGCTCATCAATCTTTTACTAATTAGAAAGACAAAAATATTTTGAAACCAATTAATGTCACTGAGAAACATTCCAGTAATTCGCAAAATACAATGTAACCATGATAGATACATTTCAATTATTTCAAAGCATGTTCTCAGAGCACGGAGTAAGCATGAGGGAAAAGAAGGGGCTGAAAGCTGCACTGCTTGGCTGATGAATCTCTGACATAGGATGTGGATTAAGGTTTAAGTGAGACCAGCAGTTCACATTCTCCCTCAAAAAGCCCCTGAGTCACCTGATTAAAGTGCAACCTTGACAAATATGCACAGCGTTGTCTCTCACAGTTGGAATCACCAAAGAGGCTAAAAACAGCACCGTGCACTGCATAATCTCTAACCTCGGGGGACAACAAAAACAGAGAATTGCTGTGTCAATCTCATTTCCTTGTTAGGCTCATTATCATAAATGCGGGCCTTTGGTTTTGAATGCTACACTTCAATAAGATTTACCTATCAACAGCTGCCGAAATATTGAATTCCACAGTCATCTTTTCCTTTTGATGCTTTCCCTTTTGTTTCTCTATCCATAAACATGAGCAACTGAGCTAAGCTTAAATTAACTAGCCGGGGTTAAATGTTTAGGGCAGCAAATTATGGCTAGCCTGCCTGCAGAGTGGTTTAGATTACAGAGGAGAGTTGCCAATCTCAGCTCTCATCACACACTCCAAATGTGCAGAGCAATATTGGCAGTTCATGGCCAAATCCTGCATGCTTTAGCTATCACAGGAGCACTGTTCCCATGAATAAGTGGAGCAAGATTTAGCCCCTGCTCGGAAGATAGGGATGAATCACACTTTTATTCTTTGAGTACCTCACAGTACCTTCAACACAGACATGTTCAGTGATTGATGGCCTGTGTCTAGATTGGGTATTTTTCTATATACTGACAAATATTCTCTTTGCCATGATTTCTAAGAGCAGAGGAGTGTATACTACAGCAAGGTTGGGTTTCTTATTTTTCATTGTGCCCGTTGTCTTTGTTTTGATTAGGTTTTTTACCGAGGGTCAGCTACTCCCCATCATTTTTCCACTTAGAGTGCTCTGCAATAATCCTGTTACAGATCTCCAGCCCTTAGTGTCAGTGAAACAGTGAAAACTCAAATCAGTAAACAGGTAGGGAAAGACACAACCTTCTCTTCAGGGTCAACTCCCAAGTCATGGCACAGTCTAAGGGAAATGAAGGTGTTTGGCTTTCTGGAAATGAGCTGCTGGTATCAGCTAAGGGTTGGTTTAGGTTTTTTTTAGTTTATCAAGGTAAAAGCTATGTGTTAACTGTTTTCACCCAGCGTGCAACCAATCTGGGTGTGTAATTCAGAGTTAAATATTTGGTTAATAATAATTTCATGACTACATGTGGAGACCACAGGGAAGCAGTTGGCTGTGCCACAGGGAGCAGCCGTGGAAAAGCGCAGCCCAAAACTGCTCACAGCAGATACAGCAGCATCTTCCCATACTTGGAGACCATCACTTCACCCAGCCTGCCTCTTTGCCAGTCTAGGACCGTGCTCCTCCCCTCCAAAGGCACATAGTCCTGCTGCAAGAGTGGCTGCATACCTGCACAGAGCTCAGGAGCAAAATGGGATTTCCTTATAAAAGGGCATTCCACAAAGGAAAAGGTGGGACCACCAGGGTTAAACACTTTTATATCACAGGACTGACCTGCAGGAACCCATCAGATTAGGCACAAAACACAGTCTTTTGGCCACAACACCAGAGTCCCTCATCTGAAACTCGGGGGAAAACATAAAAGGAAAGAAAGGTAGGGAGACATCCACAGATTTTTCAGGTATTTTTTAGGATTTTTTAGGTACCCAAAAGAATCATTGAGAGCTAACTAGGGGGAAAGCCAAGCTTTCCTAAGAGCAACTGAAGTGATATTTTTGTGCTGATGGTCTCTGTCAAGAACCTCAGCAGAAAGAAATTCAGTGCATATTCCATTTTCCTCACAGATGAGGTCCCCACATCACTTCAGTGGCTTTGAGCCCCATTAACTCCAAACCTGCTTCTCTCTCCCTGTCCATGGAGAGCCAGCATCTGCCCAGGGATCTGCCTGGACCCTGGAAGAGAGAGGGCAGCTTGGAGGACATGACCTGCCACCCCTGCTTTTCTCTGTCTGTACGAGGTTCCTGTTAGGCAAGGATTGTTTCTTCCACAAGGAGCTCAAGGGTAGGCATCTACACCAAAGAGTAGTGAACTCTATCAATGTAGTTGACCCCTGAGAAAGTAATTTTGGGCTGTATATTTGAATCTAACTTTTAGGAGCCTAATACTAACCTTATACAATTTTGGTACTGACCTCCAATAGCTGCTGTGGCAGAGGCCAGTCAGATGAGACAAGGTAGAGGACATATTTAATTTCTAAGTGGGAACAGTTTCTCTCACACATATTTCCAGTCTTTATTTTGCATTACAGTACAATTTCTTTTTTTTTTTTTAAAGCACAAGTGATCAGACTCAGGCAGGAAACAAAGAGACTTATGATTGATTTTGCTTAGGTAAAACAGCGATTTCTATCACACTAGCCTTTACTTGATGCTTTTGGCTGCTACAAGGAATCGATTTACTCTACTTGTCATAAAAATCAAAACCAAAACCAGCCCAGCTCCTGGTACACCCTGCATGAAAAGAACGCCTGGCTTGCAGAACTAAACTCCACTTTTCTGCAGTAGATGGGCAGGAGTCAATTACCATCAGCAAAGGGTTGCATTTCAGTACCAGTGAGCCCAACTCTGACTAAATAAAAAAAGCTGAAATGGGAGAGTGATGACCACAATAAGTGGCCAAAATTCCACGTCATGAGAGGAATGATTTTCCACTGCCAACACTTAAATACAGCTAAGGTATTCTGCAATTTTACTTCCACAAGCCAGAGGGTTTATTGTAATCCTGATAAATTATAGTAACAGAAGCAGGTGAGAAGTGGGACAGAAGAAGGGAAATGGTAATGCAAAATATAACGGTAATGCAGAAAAGAATGGAGAGAGCAAGTGAGCAGTTTGTTATCATTTATTTTTCTTCAACATATCATTCGGCTTCAGCTGTCTCCCATCTCACCCAGATCTCCACCATTTCTCAGAAATGTCTTTCGATGGCATCTCATTCTCCTCCTGTCTTTCATCATCGCTTCATTATTTCTTGACTGTCCCTGAAAGGGCCCGGGCAGGCGACAGGGGAAAGTGAGCAGGGGACGCGGGACCAGCCTGCGCCCCACGCGTCCGCCGCATTTAAGCAGTTTGCAAAAAGCGGGCGGGGGGCGTTGCAAATAATGTTGAATGTGATTAATCTCCCGATTCCTGGAAATCTGACATGCATGAGTTACAGCGAAACCTCTTTTATTTCGCCATGAAATGCTTTTGCATAATGAGAAAGAAAATGTCCTCTGTGCCCTAATCAACTCTGACAGGTCCTGGACTCCCAAATACTTTTATTTATGGCATTATTTATTTCACCCCTAATAACCGGGGAGGCGGGCCCGCGGCTGGCTCCGTGCGGGCAGAGGAGGGAGGGAGAGAGGCAGGGAGGGATGCCCGGCGGGCGGCGGGGCTCCGCGCCCGGCCGAGGGGACACAAACTTTTCGCGGCGGCCGCCGCTCGGCGGGGCGGGCCGGTGCGGCAGCCCTGGGGCCGGGCGGGCCCGGGGGGGGCCCGGAGCCGCTCGTCCCCCGCCGCAGCTCACCTGCCCCGCGGGGGGCGCCGGGGGCGGCGGCGGCCCCGCCAGCGCCCGCCTCCCCGCCCCGCTGCCATTAGCAGAGATTACCCTAAACACTTGCCGGTCGCCGCCCGTCTCCCTCCAGGCATTGGCGCGGCCGCCTGTCAATCAGGCCGGCGCCCCGCCGCGCCGGGGCTCCGCCGTGCCACAGAGACGAGCCGCGGCGGCGGCAGACACAGCCCCGGAGCGGGGCCGCGCCGCGCCGGGGGAGGCGGCGGAGGATGGAGGAGGAGATGCAGCCGGCGGAGGAGGGGCCCAGCACCCCCAAAATCTACAAGCAGCGGGGTCCCTACAGCGTCCTGAAGACCTTCCCCGGGAAGCGGGCGGCGCTGGCCAAGCGCTACGAGAGACCCACCATGGTGGAGGTGCCCCGCGGGCGCGGAGCGGGGCAGCCCTTCCCGCACGCCGCCGAGCCGCTGCCCTACGCGCCGCACGGCGCCTTCCCCGCCGGGCCCGCCCGCCCCGGCGCTGCCCCCGGCGCTGCCCAGGGCCACCCCCGCCCGCCGCCGCCGGCCCCGAGCTCCTCGGGCCGCTACGGCCCCTGCCCGCCGGTGGCGGGGGGCGGCGGCGCGGAGCTGAGCGCAGGTACCCGCAACTCCTCTCTCTCCTCCGCGCAACTTCGCGGGGCACTTTGCGGCAGGCGGGAGCGGGATGGGGCTGCGGGCTCCGCCGCCGAGCGCGCACCCCTCTCCCGGGCGGCTGGCGAGGGGCGCGACGCCCGCGGGGTGGCCCCGCTCGGGGCTGGCGGCGGGCGGGGACGGGGCGGGCGGCCGGCTCTGTCCGGTGCTCGGGCACCGCCGAAGTTCCCGCGGCGGGCGGGGCCGCTGCTCGGCCGGCGGCGCCCCGGGGCGGCGGGCAGGGGAGGCGGCGGCGGGGCTGTGCCGGCCGGGCTGCGCCGGCGGCCGCGCAGGACTTGGCGGGGCAGGCGCCGCCGGCCGGTGCGCACCTGCGGGAGGGAGCGAGGGAGAGGGAGAGAGAGAGAGAGCTGCCGCTGCTGCCGCCGCTGCTGCTGCCGGCGGGGGCGGACGGGGGGAGCCCCGGGCCGGCCGCTCAGCCCCGCTCAGCCCCGCTCCGCCGGGGAGGGCGGCAGGCTGGGGCCGGCTACCGGAGGAGCTGCTGGTAATGGAGAGGCTGCTGATAGAGCGGTGGTGATTTTAACAGAAAGAAAATAGATCGGCTGCTTGCCTGCACCGTTTTCATAAGATGCAGTGACAAACAGGAGATCAATTTTATTTTTTTTTTCTTTAAAGGTGTAAGATACCGAGATGCTGAACGCGTATCTTTCCTCTGGTGATGGCTTGGAGTTAAAAAACCACGTAGATCTTGATATGCAACCTAAATTTGGCATCAGGAAATGGGAAATTGCATCTTTAAGCAGAGTACAATCAAAAATGAATTACAATAAATCCTATATAATTGCATAGGTCATTCTCTTTAATGAGATTTTATTAACCTGACTGTCAAGCTTTTGAGTCAGGCAGATATTTTATCTTCTTCAACTGATAAAAGTGTCAGCTATAAACCACCATATAAATATTCATAAATCTACACATCTGTGGCAGCCTATCAGCATCATTCTTTTGGACATTAAAAGCATTCTAATTACTTTCTGTCTAGCAGAGCTGAAATGCTGCCTGTTATAGTATGTGCTTGGCAGGCATGATTGCTTTTGTTTGCCATCACAAATAGCAGCATCCTATTTTATATACTGATGGTCCAGAATATATTCAGGGTTTGACTGAACAGGATGAATATTATGAAGCACCATCTGGTTTTGATATCATCGGTATATTAACTCATCTGTTAATTTTTGACACATCATTGATTTATTTATTTAGAAAAATTGGATCCTGTTTTGGTATGTTGCTGTTTGCCTTTGTAACAAATGTGATGACATTTCCTTACTAAACAGGGAGATACTCTAGTTTAATAGGATATATGGCTATGTTCTAATGCCTGTTTTTGCTTAGAAGTAGCCTCATAGTGGATGAATTTAGCATGTTTTGTTGCAAATAATTCAAGTACTTTACCAAAAAAGTTTAACACTTGACTAGATTAGCCAGAGAATTCACATCTCTGGGGCATAGTTCTGTGATCCGTGGCAGAAGGTCATCTTTCTTCATGAAATTGCTTCTTATATGAAATGCCCAAATGGTGGTATTTAAGTATTCTTTGTGGCCCACAATCAAAACACTGATGATAAATGTGACACCTACATTTCTTTACAGAAGCAGATTACGCCATGGAAAACATTCAGCTGTCTGGTAGATGATATATGAGACCATATTCACAGCCAAGCCCTCTGGGCTTCGATGAGCAAAAGTTTGGACTTTCTTTTTCCTGACTACATTGTGCTAACCAGGCACCAGAGCAGGCTTCAGAGCTTGTCTTTGATTTAGTTCTATGCTAAAGAGAGTGAAGGAACTGCCATTCATGCACCAAAGTTCTTTGAGGTCCCTGTCCCTTCAGCTGCACATTCAGGCTTTACTTTAGGTTCCTGTATGGGTCCCAACTCACCCTGTGCTTGGTAAGTGGCAAGAGAAACAGAACAGGAGAGAACAAACCAGAAACTTGCTGCAGTGTGTACAAGTAGTATTTTGCACAAGTTGTTACCAGAGATGGCCCACAAAGTTGGAAAGGGGACTGGAGCAGGTCCCTATGAAGACAGGCTGAGAAAGTGGGGGCTGTTCAGCCTGGATAGGAGAAGGCTGCTTGGAGACCTCATAGCAACCTTCCTGTATCTTAGGAGGGCCCACAAGGAAGCTGTGGAGGAACTCTTCAAGAGGAACTGAAGCAGGACAAGGAATAATGGGTTCAAACTTAAAGATGGGAAATTTAGGTTAGATATATGGAAAAAAATTTTTACTGTGAGGCTGATGAGGCACTGGAACAGTTTCCCAGAGAAGCTGTGGATGCCCCATCCCTGGCAGTGCTTAAGGCCAGGTTGGATGGGTCTTTGAGTAACCTGGTGTAGTGGAAGGTATCTCTGCCCACAGCAAGGGGTGTGGAACTAGATGAACTTTAAGGTCCCTTCCAGGGCAAAACATTCTGTGATTCTATAAAGCAATAGGCAAGGCTTAGATCTCCTGGGTATTTTAATCCCAGAGGTAGGGATGCTTTGCTGAGCTGTGTGCCCATCCTTCCTGCTTGGTGATGGAATAACACCATGCAGCTTGTTCTTGGGAGCTGTAGCACCACTACAGTGGTCAAGAAGCTCGTTGGGACCCCAGTGCTGTATGTGTGTGAAGAAATCCCATTGTCCAGAGGCTTGAAATCTTTTTTACTAGCATGTGAGTGAATTTAATAGAACAGGCTGCCTCTGGGGAAGCAGAGTTGGGGTTTTGCCCCTGGAAAGTGAGAGCATTTACATGTTCTCCATGCACAGTCACCCTGTACTTTGACCAGCACCTTTGGGGTCTCTGGGCTCCCCACAGCAGCAAGGGGAACACCTCTCAGCCAGAGGTTCATCTCAAGAGGTGGGTGTTGTAGGGAGGCACAGATCATCCCCTTGGTAGGTGTGCAGCTGCACGGGCATTCTCCACAAGGCAGTCACCATCCATGATGGGTACAGTTTGCCCACTTAGTTTGTCCTTGGCAGGTGCTTACTTGAATAGAGGGGTGGAGTGCTGTAGGCCAGTTTTGTAGGGATTCCCACTTCCCAAGTTCAGGGATACCCCTCTTTTTGCTGCTACCTTTTCACTTGTGCAGACAACAGTGAGCAAACAGCCAGTAAAACACCACTCCTGGGATGCCTGACTCTGTGCCAACAGCTTAAACACTTAATGCACTTGATTCTGAAACTTCAGGCATGACATTTCTGGCCCCTTGGGGTTCACAGCTCCACATTGGCTTTTGAAAGTGGACACCTCAAACACAGTCACGACTAAAGATGCTCCCATATTTTTGCAGCTTTTTGCAATGGTTAGAACTCTTCCCAGGGGTAACCAGATTTTCTCTCAGTTGCTCTCTAAGAGACCACTCTCACCTCCAGACTCCAGCAGAATTGCAGGAAGGGGGGCTAGGGAAAGGAAGAAAACCAGGAATTCTCCACCCAGTGCCATGGTGAAGAAAAATTTAGTTTGAGATCCCATCATGCAGGGAAAGATCCTGCATGAGAAATGTCATCTTAAGATGAGAAATGTGAAGCTGCACTGAAATACAATCCTCTCTCCTCTAGAGGTTACTCTGACTGCTGTTGCTGCTGTGAGCCACACAGATGGATTCATTCAAAGCAGCAGCAGATACCTATTTTCTTCTGTAAAATATAAATTCTTTATTAATCTATCCGGGTTATTTTCCTGGCATACTACTGTCTTTGGTAGTATGTGCATTGAACAGTGCCATTATCCACGAAAGAAAGTCCTTTTCCTTAGAAAAGACCTTACAGTGCAGCTTAAAATTTAGGGTGGGCTTTCATGGAAAGCAGAGGAAGAAAAGCAGATCTGGTAACACCTGTTAGCAGTGCCAAAACCATGGCATATTTAAAATGACCAGTTAATAAAGCTCTGTTATGGCCAGACAGAAAAACAGTTTGTTCCATGAACAGCTAAGATGAAGATCAGGATTTTGACCTTACCTTAGAAATGGTGAGCCCTCATCTGGAAGCACATCTCTCAGATAAGTACTGAAATGGCCAGACACTTGTAGTCTTAATCCACTGGACTGTCTCGGTGATCTGTATGCAAAATGCCCAAGAAAACATTGTGTAGTCATGGGAGGTGTCACATGCTCTCAATTTTGTGAACTAAGCACAATATTTACAGCAGTGGTCATATCTAAAAATATAATGACCAAGTCTCTGTGCTTGGATAAAGGCCAGTTTGAGGGGTACAAGGCTGCTGCCCCAGGATCTCAATTAATAAACAAATTGTAATAAACAAATCAAGAAATACAAATAATCAGGTGAGAGGGCTGAGTCACTGCAAGGTGAAGAGTGAAACTATTGGAATTGCTAAGGAGCCTGAACGTCACAATCTTGCTGAAAATTAAATACCAATGAATACATTCCCTGCAGGGGAGGATGTATGGTATTCAGACCCACTCAATATTATAAAGATGGCTTTTTAAACCAGCTGCCCAAGAATAGAAAGGAAACTTTGGAAAAGCCACAACCTGAATCCAGAGCCACTGAGACCCAACACAATGCTTATTAATAAAGCTGTCTGATCTAAGTATTGAAAAGATCCTTAGGTGTGGGAAAAGCTGAAGTTATACCTGCCAAATTTTCCAGACATCTTTTTTTGATGCATTAGTTAGTGTAAATTATCAGAGTGAGTTTCAGACATTCTCTCTTACTGAACCCTGTTTTCAGTCTGGCAGTTGAATAGCTGAGAGCCTCCCCTAGTCCCAGAGTCAGTGAGAAAATGATGGAAAGATGGATGCTGTGTCTGGAGTTGGTACCTGATCTGCCATATGATAGTATCTTCTGGTTGCTTGCAGTCCCAAACAATCTAGTTAGGAATACTTATGCTTTCAGCAGTTTAATCCTGTTCTCTTAGCACTTCATGGGTCTTAGGCAGCAAGTCCACCTCCAGGCAAATGTCTAGTTAAAGTCAATAGAAGTTCTGTAAGACTAAAGACTCTGGGGTCTGAGACATTAGAATTACATGGTTGGTGAGCAAGGTAATAAGGAAAAGGAATATCACAATAAGACTTGAATAAACTGCTTACACTGTTTTAGTCCTGTGCAGTGATTTCACTGGAATCCTACTTTCATAGAAAATAGATACATTATGTTAAATCAATTAAGAACCATAGATTGGTGTTTATTCAGTAGTAATCACATAAAAACAACTTTTTGTCATTTCTTAAGTGATTAGACATTGCACAGTGCTTGCATTTCTAATTATAGACAGTCTGTAAAAGCTGAAATCCCAATTTCTATATCCCAATATATGCTAAATGGGCAACTTTTTTTTTTTCTCCATCATAAGAAATAACTGCAGTTATCATTCTCATTTAGGGTTGTTCAGACTGTGGGTGTGTGCACCATTACTGGTGTAGAAGTCTCTTCAAAGTAGAACCTACTTCAGCACAGAGACAGATATTTCCAGAATACGTGCAGAGGGCATCCCTCACTGCTGCTGTCCAGCAGCACCCAGAAAAAAAGCATTTGTGATCTCTGGGTTAGGCTCTCAAATGAGCCCTGCTTTGTCATGGCTCATTTTTATGTCTTTGAATATGGGTTCAAGTTAAGAAATAAAACAGTAATTGCTGTGATTTTTTCTTTCTAATAGATCTGATACTGAAGATTAAATCAATAATGTCATTTCTGTATAAAATTTCAGTTACATTTTAAACCATTATCACAGTGAATATGCCTAATGCATTAAATTTCAAAACAAAACTAATAATTTAATCTTTACTGATGTTAATGTGTATCTTGGTATTCTTCAAAACTAGTAATTTGAATGTCAGGTTACTTTTTGCTGGTTTTAGAATAAACCATAATATTGGAGTAACATCTCTTATAAGAGTCTAATCCCTTTTCAGTTGTTTCATTCATATCTTGTCCCCATGCAATAAGGATATGCAAAGAATACGTAACTGTTTTGTGAACAGAGACAATAATGATTAAAATACAAATAGTATAGATGACTTAAGGTCTGGAATCAGATTATAGGATTAAAATGAATGAAAAAACATTCTGTAGTAGGATTGCAAAGTTACAGTCAATATCATCTGTAGTAATTTTAAAGGGGAAATGTGGAAAGAAGTAAAACAAAGAAAGCACATCTTGGGGTTGTTAGTGATGCTTGAATTTCCTGATTTCCTTTTGGTTTATCAGGTCGCAGCTGGAAAGCTGCCATGTCACCAGGATTCTGTTCTTTTCATTCATATTACATCTCCTGTGTTGTTTTGCAGTGGCATTGATTGTAAGGGTTAAAGAGAGCTGGCCTTAGGTTAGTGTAGGAAAGGAGAAGGAGAGGCAGTGGGTAATGGACCTGGCACCTCGTTGGCACCCACTTGCCAAGGGGGCTGCAGGGCCTGTGCGTTTCTGCCCTTTGCAGTTCATGGTGTGGACAGAGGGTATTGCATGAAGCTTTGGATCTGAGAGGTGCTGTAGAAATCTGCCCTCGTTAGTCTGAACCCATCTCCAGGAGTGTGATGTGGCTCATAAACACAGGAGGCTGATGCTGAGGATGCTTGCAGTGGTTTTAGGGCCGCTCCAGGCCTTGCCATGGAGGCCCTGGGCAATCCCTCCATGGCCCCAGGCAGCCTCATGCCCCAGCACCGGGCTTGGGCTTGCTCTGCCCACCTCAGGTTCCTGTTTTTTCAGTTCTCAGGAGATTACATCCTCAGCTTTTGTCCTGGGGATGTCTCCTCTGGCTGCACTTGAGACTGAGTATTGGTATGCTGCTTTAGTCCTGCCCCTTTCAAGATCTGGAGCATGGTACAAATGCAAATTAGTGTTGTTTCAAATATTCTTCAGGTCAGCTGTACTGACCTCAGTGTAAAGTAGATTTTCCACCAGACAGTGGTGGATCTTGAAGAAGTGCTGTGAAAAGTGCTGTGGTATTTTGGGGTCCCCCATTTTAGGGAGGAAATGATGAATCTGACTCCATGTTCTTAGAAGGCTAATTTATTATTTTATGATCTTATATTATATTAAAGAATACTATACTAAAACTATACTAAAGAATAGAGAAAGGATACAGACAGAAGGCTAAAAGAAGAATAATGAAAAACTCATTACTCTCTCCTCAGAGTCTGACACAGCTTGACAGTGATTGGTCATTAAGTTAAAACAATTCACATGAAACCAATGAAACAATGACCAGTTGGTAAACAATGTCCAAACCACATTCCAAAGCAGCAAAACACAGAAGAAGGAAATCAAATAATTATTGTTTTAATTTTTCTCTGAGGCTTCTCAGCTTCCCAGGAGAAGAAATCCTAGTGAAGGGATTTCTCAGAAAATATGATGGTGACAAAGTGCCACCCCTTAAAAGCCTGAATTCTGAACATTTCTGTTCTTTGTGTGTTATGAGTGTGATGAGGCTACTGATGAAGTTACAGTAAATGAAGGTCTGGGGTGCTTAGTCTCATGTATCTGTAGCAGGTTGCCTTTTCAAAAGTAAATGCGTTTGTCACTTTCTAAAAGTCAAGCCTGCCTGAGAAGTGCTCTCCAAAATTGGCAGTGCTTTAACCTACCAGTCTTTTTTTCCTTTTGCAAAATGTTAGTTACATCTGTTTAGATACCTAGAGGAACTTAGCTTTGAATATGGTAAAAAAGATTTAAAAGGCACTATTTTTACTGGGGAACCTAACAGGTCATATCATAAATATCCTGGTCATTTTCTGTCTGGGCCCAGGAATTATTATAGCAGCTTGAGCTATTCATGTAGACATTGCAGAAATGAGCCATCCTACTCTGTAGGTTTAGCTTGTAGCTGCTACTGCTCCCTGAGACGTGGCACCTCCTGTCAGGAGAGGAAAGCTGACTAGGTGCAGCACGGCATCCCTATCCTAATTCCAGAGCTGAGCTGCTGTCTCCAGAAACTGTTGCACAATTCTGTGTAGAGTTTCCTGATTGTATGCTGAGCGCCTTGAAGAACTCCACTCTCCACAGTGCCATACTGGCCTGCCTGCAAACCTGTAGGATGCCTTTGCTTGATTTAAGGAGAGGGGTTTGTGCTTATCATTCTGGGTAGTTCCTGGACATATCTGGAACCTAGAGCAAAAGGAACAGAAGCAAAGTCCATTGAATTTAGGATCAGTTGTGTGGAGTGTCCTGTGCCCAATGTCAAACAAGTGCATCAAGGACAAAAAGGAGAAACAACAGAGCTTGGAAGCCTTGTTGGAGAGGAACTGGGCATAGGACAAAGGTATGGTGCAAAGTCCTACAAATATGTACAGTTAATGCCCTCCAACAGCTTGAAATAGGCTTTCTGGGCAGAACTTACTTCAACTTGTAGCAAAATGTAATTTGTATTTTCTTCCCCATTTTCCTGACTTAATCCCTCTGAAAAAGATGTCAGTAAGCAGTGTCTATCATCACAATGCATTTCTGATTAACAGCAAGGTCATAAGGGCACTCTCAAAATAGAAACAGAGTCAGGATTGTTTTAAATCACAGTGTTGCAGAAGTATTAAAGCAGAAGCCATAATTTTAATATGTTCAGAAATAAAATGCATGCTACTGTAAACAGTTGTGTGCATTCATCTAGCTGCTACTGCCTGGCATAACCTCTTGCATTAGGTTTCTGTGATTCATCTTTTCTTTTGTTGCAGAGAGTCGGATGATTCTGGATGCCTTTGCTCAACAATGCAGCCGGGTTCTAAGTCTCCTAAATTGTGGTGGAAAACTACTGGACAACAATCACTCTCAGTCCATGATTTCTTGTATAAAGCAGGAAAACCCAAATTATAGTGAAAGACAAGAGCAATGTCAGCTCGGGAAAATGGTCCATAGTCAGACGTCAGACATTTTAGACATAGAGATGCAGTATATGCAAAAGAAACAACAAACCTCAGCCTTTCTGAGAGTTTTTACTGATTCCCTTCAGAACTATTTGCTTTCTGGGAGCTTCCCTTCTCAGAACACCTCATCAATAAATGATTTTAGCCATTTGGCAGATGTGGATCCACTTTCAGCCTCTCCAGTACACACTTTAGGTGGATGGACATCTCCAGCAACATCGGAATCTCATGGTCATCCATCATCTTCTACACTTCCAGAGGAGGAAGAGGAGGAAGAGGAGGAAGGTTACTGCCCTCGGTGTCAAGAGCTAGAGCAGGAGGTAATTTCATTGCAACAAGAAAATGAAGAGCTTCGTAGAAAGTTGGAGAGCATTCCAGGTAAATAATGTCCTGCCATAAAATGTTGCCGTTGAGTGATAAAAATAATGTGGGTGATGGTTTATTTCAAGTTCTATTTTTTAAAGGTTGCAATCATAATAATCAAACACTGGAATTTGTCTCCAGCCAAAATTCCTATAGCTGTGCCCAGCTATAAGTGTCTCCTAGTTTCTTTCCTCTGTGTAGAAAATTACCTGCTGATACTCATCTCCATGAATATTGTGTCCTACACTAGTAAGGTGTGTTCAGGTGGGGATGTACTTGTAATCCCAAATGCCAAATATCAGGTGGTTTCTCATAGTAATTTCAGACAAATGCTTTCATAACTCTTTATCTGTCTTGTTCTTTAATTGACATTGCAGCTTATAAACCTAATTCCCTTTTGGGGCTCCTTTGTTTTTGTTACTTAAGGAAACTATTCAAAGTTACATCCATAGTTTTACCTGAAATAATTTTGGCTTTTACTTTGAACAGTTTCTCTTAAATTGCTGCTAGCTTAGTTAGAAGCATTACTACATATCCTCTCATTCATCTTCAAATAAATCTGAAAAAACCCAAAAAACAACAACAACAAAAACCTGACATCAACTTTTCCAGTTCAGCAATACTTAGAAGCCACTGGGGGAGAAAGAAATCAAATAGAAACCCCTTCTGTGAAAAGCTTCTCTTGCTCTTTAAACCTAGGACCTCTCACTGTTCAGGTGAGCCAAGATACTTGAAGAGTGGTATGGGATAAGAGCAAAGTTTCTTGGACCTGTATTTTCTAAACTTTCAGCACAGGCAAAAATACACCTCAAATAGTAATGCTGAAAGCAAATTGGAATTTAGCAAAGAAAGAAGCATGCAACATGCTTTTAACAGATATAAACACTAGGGAACTGCACCGTTTTTACCTGAATTTGAGGTGCTTAGGGTAGATCCCTAAAAAGTCAATTGAACTGATCTCTGAATGGCAGAAAAGCATGTCTAGTACAGCATGAGCTGCAAGAGAGAAAATACTTCAAAGATGCTAATTGTGCAGAAAGGAAGAAGGCAGTAACCAACTGCTGCCCCAACATGTAGAGGCAGTTGCAAAATCTGAGCAAAATGCAGTAGTCTTCATCATTCTTCTCCCCAGCTATCAGTGATATACTATGCATTATTTATACCACATCATGTTTTCCTTTTGTGCATTGCTCCATAGCGATACTGGCAAATCCCATAAGCAGCATTGTTCAGTGCAAAGCAAACCCAAAATTTAGAGTAACTCCCTCACCTCTCCCAAAAACATAGAGTTACCATAACTCAGCAGGGGTTAGTACATCATCTGGTACTGCGTGACAAAGGGAATTGTGTGGACTTCAACTCCTGGGAAGTCCTACCTTCAGTTGTAAGACCAGAAGTGATCCTTTAGGGTCTGTAATCCGACTGACAGCTTTCATTCAGTCACCTGTACTGGACACAGTATTTTTTTTTCCTTTCACTAATGCATAACTTGTATTTGACTCAAGTAGTATCTCATACAGCCTCCAGTCTCTGGTGAGCAGTGGCTTTATCCCTTACCTGACATTTGGTTCCAGTGCTTAATTACACTGGTGAAAATATGTGCCTTGTTCCCTGCCTGACTACCTGAAATCAGCTTTTAGCCATTGACTTTTATGCTTTGCTCCACTAAATGAAGTGCTCTATAGGTCTTGGTACTTCTTCTGATTGAAGGTACTTACAGACTGAAAGCTGACTTAATTTCCATTTTAAATAAACAAAGCAAACAGTACTGTTTGAAACTCCCCAAATTACTTGAATCCTTCTTTGCAATTTTTTTTCTCCCCTTCTGCTAATTTCTTTAAAATCTGGGCGCTGGAAGTGCATGCAATATGTTTCTATGAGTCTGATCAAAGGTGAATAGACTCTTCGCTTGTACCCATGGTTTCCCTGGTGGGTTGTGCAGCTGAGCCTCTCATTCTGTGCACATTTCTTCCTAAAAGTACACACTTTGTATTTGTCTCTGTTCATGTACTAAGTGTTCCAGATTGCTCTGACTGTCCCACTTGCCCACTGTTTGCTGATTTGTCAGTTTCTATATCATCCAGAATTTTTCAAATTATTTCTAAATTAACTTTGTGATACTGGTTAGGAATGTTGAATAGTTTTGAAGGTGTTGTTAATCCTTTTTGGGCCTTTCTAGAAACATGCCTATTAATGATGATTCCTGCAATGGAAAATATTTGAGATGTCAATAGCAGGTTCCTAATATATACATTTGGTTTGGTCTGCTGGTGTCGTGTTGCTACTTTTGCAATCAACTAACTCATGCTAGGAAGTGACATGCCCTTCAGGAGTCTGGGTATCTTACATTGTTCAGCCCAACTTTTTCAGGCGAATCTATACGCTTGTCAAAGAATGACAGTCAGGTTAGTCTGGCAAGACCTACTTTCCATAAGACCATTTTGACTGGAATTAATTATATTCATATTCTTTTGTTCTTTGTCATTTGACTCCTGTTGTGATTGCCTGTATTTTGCGAGGATTAATGCTGGGTTAAACAGCAAGTATTTACTTGGGTCATCACACTTACTCTTCATCTCCCTTTAAAAGTGATAAACATGCATAATCATAGTCATTTTACACCCCCCAGGAGTCATGAAACTCCTTGTTTACAGAGTATCAAAGGAAGCAGACAAACATAAAAGATGTGCAAGGAGGTAGGACTTCATCTGCCAACATAAAATCATCATCAGATACATCTGCTGCTTTCTGGTGACATATCCAAATAGATCTGAAGAGACCCATGTGTTTGCAGAAGTGTTAAGAGCCATGGAAGGTCCCTCAGATTTTGCTACGTGGTAGAACAGAAATCCTCAGGCAGTCACACAGCCACCACTGAGCAAACTTAATCAAAAATCAGCTAAAGGCAACATCTAATTATTTTTGTTTCTAGTGTTCATTTTGCTCTTGTGAGCTTCTACTACTAAAAAAGCTGGCAGGAATTTTCCTGTGATGCCCAGCTCTGTATGTAAACAGGAGCTTTCTCTCTTTTTTTTTTTTTTTTGCCCATCAAGATGTTGCATGCCTCAGGAGGGAGACAGAAAGCCCTCTGCAGAGTGTCAGTGTTGTCTGCCACCATCTATCACATCAAAGTAATCTCAGAGCCCAAACTTTCTTCCCTGCGTGTTCATCCACCTCGTGCAGGCCATCCGCTGGGCCAGGGAAGGCGCTGAGCGAGGTGGGGAGGCGGCCAAGGGGGCAGCTGGGTGAGTGTGAAGGTTGCCATAGTGTCTCCATCGAGCCACTGAAAGGGGAGGACTTCTTTTACGTGATGGTTTCTCTTCCTGTGCTTGGGGGAGCGAGTGCAGAGCTGCTGGATGGGGCTGGCAGGGGACCCTGTGGGGCCATGGCAGTGTGCGCCCTGCCCTCCCCACAGGCACCGGGGCTCCCACTCACAACTCTGCCAGCTGAATATAAAAGCACCAACCCCTCCCTTCTGCTGTATAATATGAATCATTTTATCCTTCTCCTGAAATACTTTGCATTTCTTTTTTTTACTTTCCATATGCAAAAGCCCTTTTAAAATCCATGAGAGTTTGCGATCTAAAAATAGTTGCCGCTATACATCTCTGCCTCAAGCTTTGCAAAGCAAGGCTCACAAAGAGGCTACCACGAAAAAGAGTGTTTCCTCTGCAGATGTAAAGGGAATGACACTTTTTTCTTTTTTTAACAAATATTACAGAAGACATATCCTCCTGTAGCTTTTGGACACAGAAAATGAGATTTTTCAGTTTTCAGGACTCTACCCTTTTGCTGTAGAGCCCTTCAGTTCTGTAGGACCTTTTTGCCTGTAGCCTAGCATCACTCTTTGGCAAATCATCACTGGAGAGAAATTATTACATGGATAAAATATCCCATATATTTTGGTTGCTGGATGGGTAGATTATGGATAGATTTTTTTTTCCTCAAAAAAAACCCATTTGATTTGATTGAAACAATACTTAAATTTGTGTCAAAACTTAATTGTTCCAGCTGTAGAATAAATGAAGAAAAATTTGTATTTTAGTGCTTGGGGTTTAAAACAGTGCAACTTCTTTCAACTTGTCCAGTTTTCCCAATATGTATTTTATTAGGGCAAAATATTAACCAAGCATTTTCAATTTTCAGTTCAACTGAACAGAAGAGAAGCATTTTCATTCAGTGTGTTATCATGTCTTCTTCTGAAAAATAATTGAAGTTTAGGTAATTCCTGGAAGGAGTTTGGCAAACTTATTATTGACTATTGAAGGTTTTGAGATCATTAAGAACAAAACAAAGTAGTCCATCCACATGAGAAAAAAAGTGTCCCCTAGTTTCTTTCCTCCGTATAGAAATTACTGTAGCTGTGATACTTTCCGGGTAGTAAATCTAAAGACATATTTTTGGAGCTGCGTACAAGACGTGGATTTTAACCATGAGGATATTAAACAGTTCTTCATTACTATCAGCATGATTTTCTCACACTTTTTTATCTGAAAGGGAGAAAATATTTCCAGGTGATTAAAACAAAGGTCTATAATCATGAGTTAGGGTTTGTCTCCTGGTGCTCCCAGCTTTGCTGCGTGGTTTTGGATAAACCAATCTGAAAGTAGTAAAAAGTTGTGATTTAGTAACTATATGAAGCAGTGTGTAACAAATTCAATGATTATTCTTACTTTGTTAGCCCAGCAGCAAAAAATACTCCAGCAAATAGCAGAGGGATGGGGAAGGAAAATCCCCTCAAATGTTGAGACCTCGTCACCTATAGAGGCTGCATTCTTGGTGGCTGGAAGTAGCCAAAGCAAAGTGGGATTTGCAGGTAAAGTTAATATCGATGTAATTGAAAAGTCAGACAAGTTTTCCAGGAGGTTTTGTATGCCCAAGGCTTGACTCCTCTTCCTGACTATTGGATGATATAATAAAAGATATTACTTTTCCCTACAAATCCTGTTTCCTTTATACTTTCAGAGCCTCATGTTTCCAAAGAGCCTACCACAGCCACAGTGTAGATAAAGCAGCCATCAAGGGTTATGATGAGCACTTTTTCATGTCCTTTTTTTTTGTCCTTTTTCTTGATGTTCACATTTAACCACTTCTTTGGTTTCCCTTGATGTTCTGGATGTTTTGGTCTGATCTGTGGCCTCGTTCTGCTCTTCAGCTTCAAAGTGTGAAGTTGCAGTGAGAAGAGAGAGCCTCGAGCACGGTCACCCAGTGTTTGGCACAAGAACCCCTTTGAATTTGTAGCACAGCTTTGCTTGCTGCTGGGGGGGACAGCTTACTTTGCTAAAGCAACCTGAGTACAAAAACTTACTGAAACGTGTAATTGCAACAGACCAGGGCTTGCTTTATCTGTTTTCTTTGTGTTTCTGGATACAAACCCACAAGAATTTGGGAGATAGGTTTCTCAGCCAGCTTGGAAAACCAGAAGTGGTTAGAGTTTTGTGGGGAGCTGCAGTTCAGCCTGTCAAGGATGGACTCCTGGTCTCAGCTCTGGTTTGGCCTTTGCAAGTAAACATTTGGTTTTTAGTGACACAAACTGCTGTCCCTTCTCACAGGGGACTTCTGGTTTCCCTGTTAGTTACCAGCAGTAGAAAAGTGTAGTAGAGGGGTTTGCAGAGGATGTCCCTTCCAAAGGGAACACTTCACTGCTGAATGGGATCACAAGAAGAGGCTCCTTCTAATGAGTAGATGGAAAGTGAGAGAGCACAGACAAAAATAAAAGCCACAGAAGCATGTGGCAGCATCACTTAAATGAAATGCACAGCTGCCTTGTTTTATCTCTTTTAATCTGTTGTTTATGCAGAGGTGTATATCCCAGGGGCATAAGGGAGGGGAACATTCTTTTTTCTGGAAGAAATCTATTGCAAAAGAAAATTAAAAGTACAATGGCTTTTCAGATGCAGATTTATAGAAATTAAATTATTTGCCTGGAAAACACAGCTTAGAGGGATTTTAAAAGTAATGGGATATTTGCTTGAATTTTTCTCCCTTCCCTGTTTTCAGCTGGCATCTAGGTCACTTTAGGAAATTTTAACACCCTCCTACACATTGTGTCAATTCTTTTGATTTCTGCTTTATGCTTTCACTACAAATGAGTGCTGGTTTTATTTTACCATCCAGTCACAAATATCCAAATTTGCAGGCTTTTGAGCACTGAGATCAGTTCCTCCCCTATCTTTCCTTGCCTCTTGCTGTTTTTCCAGCCCATCACACTCCAAACAAACTCGTCTTCGTGGACCATCCATGCGGCTTTTGCTGGCTTTCAGCTGACTATTGAAATAAATGACCGTATGAGCTAAAATAATCCAAGCCATGCACACTTGTCCAAATCTCAGGCAGCAAAGGCATCTCCATTAATGCTATAAGAAATTCACACAGCCCTGTGGTTCGTCAGCATGTTCCCTATCATTTGTTACATCTTTTTGACAGTCGAGCATCAATTTAGAAATGCCCTGCAATGAACTTGGAGAGAAGCATTGCTCAAGGTCAAGTGAAGGAGGACACAGTGCAGTGCTGAGCCAGTCTGACTAACAGCTGCTGGCCTGAGCAGGCTGGAGTGGGTGTACGCCCTTCCCAGTTTTCCTCCCCTCTGGTGAGGCAGAGGTAAATGGTCTCGAGTGCCAAGTAAGGGATTCATCTTCTGCAGAGCACCAAGAGGAATACTAGCCAGTGTCAGCTACAGAGTGCAAAATCTTAGCAATTACAGAATAACCAGATTTCTTATTCTCTGTTTATGGGGCTGAGGCCACTGCAGAGACGCGCACAGCCAAACTGGGGTGAGCCATCCCATCTCCCTGGGACTGTCTGATGCTGCAGGAAGGTTGGAGAGACACTTTATTTACCTTGGAGATGTGCTGTATTTACAGCAAGCCCAAGCATCTCTTCACAGCGCTGTGCTTTGGCAATATAAACAGTCCTGGAATGTTTTACACTGGAGGCTGCAGTGGATTTTTGGGTGGATAGATGAGAGTTCTCATTCTGACAGATATCAGTGTAAGTGATTGTGTCCCAGTAACATTCATAATGAGCAAAAACTCAGCTCTAACCAATAATAGGGATGTTCTTGGCTCTTCATAAAAATTTGGAAACAATTATCAGAGGCAGAGGTTTAAAAAAAAAAATAGAGTGGGTGATAATTGGGAAACATTAAAAACATGTCACTGAAGGCCCCAAAAGACTATCTAGGAGGAAAAGTATAATGTTGGTTACAGAACCAACCAGTTTAGAGGGAAAGTAAAGGAAGAGTTAGAAACATAACAAATAGATTCGTCAGGAAGTTAATGGTGATATGTAAAAAGCAGTTGTATCAGTGGTAAATTAATGATTAAAATTAAATATGGAGCATTGTCTAGAGAAGGCTTCTTTTCCCTGGCAAAATAAAGGACAAATATGACATCCTAACAACAGTGTTGGACCATTATCAGACAGAAATAGATTTTATCAATAATATGGAACTGTTCTGGTACTTGTGAAGGGTACCATGATGCAGTCACACCAATATAATGGTGATGGTAAGCAGGTAGAAATATTTTCCCTTTCCATTGTAGCTCTGGTTGTTATCATACATTCAGCAGCAGCTTCATGTGGGACTGCAGCCTCAGTGCCTGTCCCAGCTGCCTCCCAGTGCTGGGACACTGAAGGGCAGTAGCTGCTTGCCCACCACAGCTTTTCCTCCCTAAGTGCACATCACCTTACTACCAAAGGCACAAGGCAGCTGCTACCAAAGCGTGATGTTTTCAAAACCAGGAGGTTTGGACAACTCACTTCAGGAGCTAAACCCAGCATGAAAAAGACAGTTCTGACCATCATTTTCTTTATGCTTTGTAATATTTTGGATGCTTCAGAAGACTGAAAGATGGAAATAGCATCTGATTTTTTTAAAAGGACATGAGATGTCCTGGATGATGGTGATTTCGTTGGCCTGATATTGAGCCAGACAAACTAATTGCACAGCTGATGCCAGCTTCAATTAATAGAGTGCTAAACCAGAATAATGGCATTAGTACCAGGCTACATCTTGCCAAATTATGGTTTTGATGAGATGAAAAGTTTGGTTGATGAGTATTGCAGATATTCAGGATGTTACATAACATTAAATTACAAAACATGATTTAAAAATACAAATATATTTGTATTCAGGAAATTTGGGAAAACTGCCCTGACGCAGTTGAATTTCTGGAGGGATGTTTTTTGTGAAAGTGTTCACAGCCCATGTTTTAGCTGCTTTAGTCCATGAGCACACAGTCATTGCTTACAGCTTGCAAGAGGTGCAGAGGTAGCTGTGAGAGAGGAAGGTGTGAGTGACAGACCTGGCTGATCTCTGTGTACTGGGGCACAGAGAGCATGGCTCTGCTGGTTTCAGCCCCTGGGAAATGCACTGGGAAGGGCACTGAGTGCCTTCAGTGCCCTGAGAAAGGCTTTGGGAACTCACAGTGACTTTCTGCCTGGGTATTGATGCACAGCTTGGCCAAAAGACCCACGGCCATCAGCTGTACAGACAGGAGATGTAAGGAGCTGTAGGGACTCTGCATTTAGCAGGAGCCCAGCACCTCTGGAAGGTCAGTGTTGGGCTTAGCAAAGAAAAAATAGAGAAATTACTTTACCTCCATTAAGTATGTAACAAGTAACAGGCATTTTCCATTTCTTTTCCAAAAAATGTTGTAAACCCCAGTTTGAAGGAAAACAAAATGCAGACTTGAAATAAGGTTTATGTTCCTGTGGGTAGAAACTGCATCACTGGGAGATGACTGCTTGAGTTCTGTGGTGTTTTACCCACTGGTGCTGTCTGTTGCAGGGAGGAGTGAGTCCAGGGAGTCGCTGGGCTGTGTGGGAGCTCGGGCTGAGAGCTCATAGCCTGGATTTTGTCACTGGCACAGGGTGTGACCACCACAGTCACTGTTCAACTTTTCATTAGAAATTAGGATTCTCTGCAGAGAAAGCTGTGACAAGCTGTGCTGAATAAGCACTTATTACAACATACAGATACCTAGAATAACAACAATGTCTTAAATTTGGATCAATGGCAGCAAACACCTGCCATCTCCTGAATGTGTCCTGGTTAACATCTTAGCCAGACCAGCCTTCCCTGGCACACCAGGTTCCCTGTGGGCCCTCCTCCTCCTTGCCCTTTAGCTCCTGCAAAGACCTTGCCCTTTCATTCTCTGCAGGCCAGGCTTCTTTGCCATCTCCAGTGTCCATTCTGAGACACTTTCAGAAAGCAAAGGCTGTGGAAACTTCTTCCCTAATGGTACTTGGAAGTATCAGGAAAATTACTGCCTCTCCACAGGCTTTCTACTAAATCATAACAAGAGTTATCTCAATGTTGGTATCTCTCCTTCTACTTAGAGTAAAACAAATCCCTGTTGGTGATGTCCTGACAGTGGATACCTGCATAAGCATGCAGAGTATCAGCCCATGGGGCTATGATCTTGTTAACCCTGTAGAGACCCCATCAAAGATAAACAGAATAAATAAATCTAGTAGACTTAAATGATTATTCATCTTCCCAGCTGGGACCCCGAGGCTCTTACAAAGTTACATTTCCTGAAGGGTTTGGAGGAAACAGTTCTCAGCAAAGAGAATATCTGCAGAGCCATAAGAGGGACACAGCAGCAAAACCAAAGCTTTGACTCTCCACCTCGTGCTGCCCTCTTTGTGGTTTTTTCTAGACTTCAGTTAATATGCAGCCCAAGAAGTCTGGATTTGCAGGTAGCACCAGGTGTTTGAAAGGTCGAGGTTATTTGTACCAACAGCAAACTGTGCTCTGTCACGGCTTTAAAGTCAGAAGTGATCAGCATCCTTCAGTCACTACAATGATTAAAAAAACAATGTTGTGGCTCAAAACATTGCTGCTTTTATGAGGACAGAAGTTTTTATAAGCTTTGGCCAGCTTTTAGTACTTTCATGTTTCTCAGTGGTAATGAGAAGGCATTTTATCAGCAGCATAGAGTTCAAGTAGAGCTGCACTTCATCTGCTGGGGACACAACAGGTTAAGTAATTTCCTGTTGTCTTCTCAATTGAGCCCCAAACCATTGGAAGAACATAGGTAAACACATCCTTGGATAGCCTGCAGTGAGATTACTTACTGTGTGAAAAAACAGAAGCAGGGGTAAATACACTGATGGGTTGTCTTTACAGAGAAGTCAACATGGGGTGCAATAGCATAGAAATTTGTTCATCATATCAGGCACTTTGCATGACTTCCGTGTGCAGACTGCTGGGTGTAACTCCTTCTACCCCACAGTAAAGGGTCTGTTTTGCACAGGGTAATTTCGTTCTGCACCCTGTCTGCCTAGACAGGGGCGTAGTAAGCTGTGTGGGGTGAATGCCAAGGGAAGAGGGCAAAATACCCATAAATCCTGCCTTCAGACATTCTCCGATATTTCAGTGCTTGCTTCCAGACTGCCAGCTTAAGATAAAGCCCAAAACACCACATTTTTTTTCAGAAAAGAAATAATAAAATGCCAAGAAATAGTAATTTTAGAAAAAGAACTGTAAATATTTCTTCTGGGTTTTGAGCTGAAGCTATGATTAAATCCGAATACTTTACAAAACTGTGGAAGTCATAAGGTACGTTAAAAACTATGCTTATTTAGTCTTGCACAAGTCAGTTGTAATGTTGGATTAATATCTGTTTAATTCTCCTATGGTGTTTCAGGCTCAGCAGAAAAGAGCTGTATTTCAAAAATACTCCAGAGTTAATCAGGGATGTGGCAGCATCTGCTTAAGAGAGACCCATAATTGAATCATCCCTAATTAACCTATCACCTCAACAGAAGGGAATAGGATGTTGGTACCACTACTGAAATGGATAAGAGTGATGGGAATGGAAAGGGGGGAGGATGAGGGCAAAGAGAAATAAAGCAATTTGCCTAACACCTAGTTTTGTAATAAATTTGGGAGGAGGGAGGGAGTAGAAATTGGAGTATACAAGCCATTGAATCTCTTTAGTATATTTAATCAGACTGTAGTTTCAAAAACATTTAAGCATATTTATATGTTAATCAATGCATTATTTAGGTCCAGTAAATGTTTCCTCCTTTTTATGGTTTGGGATTTTTACAGTATTTACAGATTTTTTTTTCATACTATCATTACTGCTGACATAATTTGTATTTGGAGTAATTATAATTTCAAACTTGGGAAAAAACCCTTTGAAAACTAGTGGGCAGAAAAATAAAAGTAATTTCAGAGATCTCTTGTATAGGCAATACAATACTTGTACATTTATTAAATTAAATATCTTCACAAATCAAAGTGAGAAGTATTTCCTGTTTGAAATAAATCTCACAGACATAGAGATACTAAGGAACACTGCTTGATTTAATGTTGTTTTTCTGTTTTGTGCTTTATAGCTAATATACAGTAATTGCAATTTGTTTCATGCAGTGCCCTGCCAGACGGTTTTAGATTATTTGAAGACTGTACTTCAGCATCACAACCAGCTCATGGTACCCCAGCCAACAGACCACCCAACCGAGGTAGGATAAAGTGAAAACAAGCTGCATCTCTTCATGCTGGATAATTCATTACAAACATGTGGGCAAATAAATCAGTAGGCATTGATTGGCAAAAACAGGTTAAAAACTGTCATTCCTAAGTGCAGTAATACCCTAAATGGAGGAAACACATCATTAGCATAATCTAGAATTACTTTACTGAGCAGCACCTAACTCCCTCCATCAGCACCAGCTGTCCCTGCCTTGCTTTGGGTAGTTTTTCTCTCCTCTTTCTTCAGAAACACCATATTTGTGGGTAGAATTTGGGCTAGGCCTACCTGGTGACTGCTGCAGCTGTGTGACTGAGAGTGGCTGCACGTGGCATGCTGCAGTTCAGGGTGTGTGTCACTTTGCTCCTCCATTCAGTTTTATCCTGTAAAAATTAATATATACATATTTATATTTATCACTAGCAGTTATCATTAAAGTATATTCCAAGGATTCATTTTCCAAAAATGCTCTTTTGCTTAACTAAAATTTTCAAGTACTGTAAAAACTGAGGCTGTTTTGTAATGTCTCACAAGGAATAGCTTGTCACAGTGTGACAGAATTTTTTATTCAATTAAACACACAGATATTAATCTTTTATTCATAAATTTTATCATGTACAAATACAAGCAGAGATGCATTTGTATTTTTGGTTCTTCCTTCAGAGTCTGCTTTTTTTCATTTCTGGGAGGTTTTATGTTTGTTTTAGTTTAATGACTGCTGGACACACCAAACCACATCATATATTTAGCGAGAATGTTTTGCCCAGAAGTGCTTTACTCTCTGAGGAAGCAATGAAAGTGTATCTGTAGCAGGAATCCTGTAATTGTTTAACAGAGTAGCATAACACTATATCATGCCTTGGAGAAGAATGAGGAAAAATATCCTACATTGCAGGGGGAACAAGAGAGAAGCGTTATAAAATTGAGGCTGAGGAGTTACGCAAAATTTATTACCCTCTCCTCAGTTAATAGCAGCGTGAGCTCTCATGAAATCTAGATGTTGGACCTTGCTGCGCCCTATTTTCACCAGTGCTATCTATATAAACACAGAATAGCTTCTAGGATAGCTTGCTGCATAGCAAAGCCACACATGAGCATCTGTCCGTAATGCACATGAGCAAGCCTGGAGCCCAGCCCTGTGCCATGGTGGGCTTGCATTGCCTAAGCCAGGCCTGGCAGGGCTCAAAAGCAAGGCAGCACCTACAGTCACCTGCAGCTTACACTGTGCACTGGTATCAGGAAGAATGGTCATTGCTTCACTAAAGGTTTTTTTAATAGGAAAAAAATAGGTTTCAGAAATTAAAGGTAGGAAAATAACTTCCTATATATAAAAGGGACATGGAGCTAGCTGCTGAAAAAAAACAAGTACCAGAGTGAGGATCACATGGTCCTTTGTACTGATGCAGTGGAACAAGCCATGGGAGTACTCCTGCCAGCTCCCCCTGGGACAGAGTGGTCACCATTACTTCAGTGTAAGAATATATTACCCCCAAAGAGCTTTCTGTGCTGCCCCTCTGCTCTCTTCCTTCCCCAGCTCCTTCACAGTGTTGGAAGAGAACAAGGAGCTGGGCTGGATGGATTGTATTGTTCTTCCATGGCAGAGCTCTTCAGACAGTCAGGCATCCCAGGGGATCATGTATGGGCAAAAACTAAAGCAGCTGCCTGTGTCCTGGATGGAGGGGCAGGAATTGACCCTGACATGTTTGCAGTGATGTGAGGAGGAAATAAAGTGCAAAGAGAAAGCCCCAAATTTAACAGGGCTAGACTGCAGGTGAAGGGTTTTTCTCTTAGGGGTGAGAGCTTGAATTTACAGCTACATGGGAGTGAGTGAAGTGTTGAGGTGTCTGGGGAAGGAGTGGCCCTTCAGACAGCCAAAGCCTATCTCTTCCCTTACATTTTGGCTTTCTTTGCAGCATTTTGGGTTTGTCCACAGCTGTCTTTGTCAGCAGTTTATAGCAAGGCAAACAAGTAGCAGACAGCCACAGGTGCTGAGCCCCCAGTGATGCTAACCCCACTGGGAGGTCGTGTGACTCTAGATCATAGAGATTATCTAATGATAATCTCAGCACAGTCTTCACTAAATTCAGTCTTCCATATATTTATCAAACTTGCCAAAAAAAAACTTAAAAACAAAAACCTGAGGAAAAACGTCAAAGATGCTCTCAAGCTGTCTCCCAGGATGCTATAATAAATATGTGAAAGAAGACAAGGGTAGTCCTTAAAATAGTTTTCAGGTATCAAAGGCCTGGAAGTGAGAACTTTGCAGCACTTGCCTACAAGTGTGGCATGTGGCTGAGCACCTCCCTGAGCATCAGATCTGGGTTTCTCTATCTCACTGCAAGCTCCTGTCAAACCTCAGGGCTACACAAAGAGTTCACTAATTGGGCTATCAGATTTATGTGTTTTGAGAAAGAGGTGCAGCTGTAAAAGTGAGTGAGTTTCTAGGAGGGTGTGGTTTGGGTTTTTATTGTGTACTTCAATTATTTAAAGTATATTAACAGTACCATCTTACATTAATTGGGTAATCCTCAACTATAGCATTTTATGGGCAACAAGAATTAAATACAATTTAGGTACAATTGACTTAAGAGGGCTTATAAATGTGTGTGGATTACAGGAATCCCCATAATTACTCCCACAGCATTCATTTAATGTTGGAATATTGAAGCACAGAAATTATGAAGGTTAAAAACAAAATTTCTTTCCAGCTGACACAGTGGCATTTCTTTAAAGCTATAATTTGAGTTAATACAGCATTCATTAATAATAATGAAGCTTTTAGTTTTCATAGTTGCTTTACTTATTTTCTTTACATTTTTCACAGTAACATAATTGCTGTCAAGTTTCAGGTGTGTTCTACAGAAGTAATAAATTTATTATAAAAATAGACCAAAAGAGTCACCTCTGAAGGAAACTATCAGCTGTGATGAAGTGATCCATTTGATCAGGCTCTTCAAAGACCTTTTTATGCATTTTACCATATTAAGAAGAAACATTACACTTAAATAGTATGCCCAGTTGCTGATTCTTAACTCTTTTTAACCTGCTTGTGAAAGTGGAAATTATCAGTAGCAACACCTCACAAAATATATTCATTGTACCTGACCCAATATGAGTTCTAGAAAATGGAAATGTAATTTTAGAAGTACTCATTCTCTGTGAGAGTAACTAAGTGTTCACTTTGGGTTGTGTTTCACCCTCAGTATCGTGGATAGTTAAAAACGTATCTTTTATTGCAACTGACATCTTCACTTATTTGCCTTGTAAAATAAGCAACAGAAATGTTTCACTTTTTCAGGGGAGTAAGCAGTTGCTGAACAACTATCCTGTCTACATCACTAGTAAACAGTGGGATGAGGCTGTAAATTCTTCCAAGAAAGACGGACGACGGCTCCTCCGCTATCTCATCAGATTTGTTTTCACAACCGATGAGCTTAAGTACTCATGCGGCCTTGGGAAAAGGAAAAGGTCAGTGCAGTCAGGAGAGACAGGTCCTGAAAGACGTCCTCTGGATCCAGTTAAAGTAACATGTCTCAGAGGTACTGCATCTTTTCGCTCAGTGTCCACCATATGTGATCTCATTTCACCACATTGGCTCTGCCTCAGTAGAAGCATTTTTGGCTGAACTAGAAGGGGTTTCACAGGCAGATGGCAAGCACCCTGAAACCCTCCACTTTCTTTTCATACATACATACAAGTGTGTATGTATGTATAATAAATGTGTTTGGGGTGTTTTTGATGGGGAAAAACAAGGCCTCTTATTTAAGAGAAGACCCGAGTGCAAGGGCACATGACACTAATACACTCTAAAAAGCAGTGAAGAAGAACCAGACATTCCTGATTACACTCTTTTATAATAAGCTCAGGTAATTTGTTAACAGCAATACACAGCAAAACTAACAAAGGAATAGTTACAGTCTGATGTCTAATAAGGATATGATGCACAAGAACACAGTGCATCATTAGAGTTAGAAGCTGAGTTTCAGAGTAGGTTTGAAAACATCTTCTAGGGTCAAGAGTATCTTCAGGTTAATTACAAAGCATACATAAGTGTGTTGTCCAAAATTTAACCTATTTTTTGGCATACTGATGGAACATTGCCTGAAAATGTTAGGGAACAACTTTCCCTCATGTTTGGCCTGAAAAGGGAGAGGAGTTTTGCAAGCATTTCACAGTGTTAGAGAGTGAGGATATTGCACAGAAAGGGTACAGATTGAAAAGAATGTTGGGTACTTTGGTTTCCTAAAATTGTTTGAAAAGGCTGGCAGCAAGCTTTATAATAAAACATACAAAACAGGACTTTTTAAAGCCAAAGTAAAAATATGTTTTTAGTTTCAACATCTGCATTGTATAAATGCATATGCTTATTATTTCTTTAATTAATTCACAGTTAACTTTATAGTATTTTTTGAGCGCATACGTGAAATTTTGGTTGAACTAACCTCAGGAATGTTTTACTAATCAATGCAATGTAAAAAGCCATATTGTGGTCAGTCAGTGATAAAAATATCTTCACTCATTCAGCTGGAGTCCAAAGTGGTTATACACATCAGATATATGGGCCTCTTCCCATTTAGGGTAGAAGAATCCAACAAGGCTAAGCAGATGAGGCTTGAGGTTAGGGTACAATATTGATGTAACCAGCTAATGAACTCAGATTTTACATACAGACAAATTAAGCAAACAAGCACTTTTTGTACTACAAAATAATCTTTTAAGCTGCTATATGAGACTCTACCAGAACTGCCCTTCAAGTTAGCTCTGGTAGAGTTCTGTGCTGCAGAGGTCTAGAGAGAGCAGGGGCCCAGGAGTTCTTCTGGAAAATGAAGGCTGGAAACAAGTACTTTAGCATTTACTAAGTTACTTTAAGTATCACCTAATAATTTATGCACAAGCACAGTGTTGATACACTTTTCTTTCCCTTTCTCTCACCTGCCTCCCAAGACTAATAATAAATTCACCTGTACATGGAATTTTGCTTGTGGCCACTCTCTTTTTGAGGTCCTGGACACAGAACATGGGGAGCACTCCTTGGGGAGAAAGGGTAATCTCTTTAATGATCAGAAGTTGAAGAGGAAGCCCAAACATGCAGTATGTAATGACCAGCTAAGAAAGCAGGGTAGACAGCTCTCCCCTTGGGCCTTCCTGTGTAGGTGGGAACTTTCTCCAGTGCTGAGAGTTGGCCACTTGCTCCTACTCATTTACAAGCCAAGGTAACAAGTGTCTGACTAATTCTCAACCCAGCTAATTATGCCTTTCCACCATAGCAGAGAGTGCAAATTGGTTCTCTGTCTGCACTCAGAGTTTAAATATATATAAACATTTTTAATATATTCCTACAACTGACTGGTGTCTGGAACCAGTTTTAAAACATCCTGGCATGCTTAAATTATAGCATTACTTCTTTACATGGTAACCATTTCTCTGAGAAAAAGATGAGTGTGGGGGCACATGTGAACATAACTGGGTAGGAATTACTGTTGCCTGTGTGGATTTCCGGGGAAATGAATTTAAAACAGAGATTGCTATCACTTTTGCAGACACACTGCTGGAGGAGGTATGCAAAAATCACATCCTAATTGTCCAACAGATGAAATACCTTGCAGGCACGGGAACTCATGTAAAAGCACAGCATTCCCTGTCTGGAGATGTGGTGACAGTAATGAAGTTACCTTACACCATTTATTGTGCTGTTGGCTTGTCAACAGTAGAAAATAGAATTTAAAAATATCCTGGGACACACAATGCTGCATGAGGGAATAAGTAATGTTACAGAATAAATAAGCAGCTCTGTTTCTGTATGAGGTACGGTGTATCCAGTATCTCTAATAAGATGCCCTCACATTTAAAATTATATTTGGATGTTTCAAAGTCCAAATACACCTATTTGAGCTATGTCTAGCAGTTACAACTCCAGACTTGGCAGGGCACCTTCTGCAAGTCTAGCATATAGCATGTCAAAGAATGTGAAAAATAAATTATAAAAAATGTAATCATCACATACAAATAGCTGTATGTGGCAACAGCAGCTATTTAAATAGCTAAAATGCATCCAGTACAATTCATTTTCTCCTGCATTGAAAACTATTGCAAAGCTCCCCAAATCAGCTCTCTGATCTCACTTAGCTATTTCTAAGGCCAAATTGGTCTCTGAAAAAATAGGTGTAAAATACAGGGAGATGAAAATAGCAGAACTTAGAAGAAAGATCTCCCAAACAGACAGGAGCACCAAACTGAAATAATGGCAGTGACATTTTCCAGCAGGCTGGGGGCTCCTGCAGGTTGCAGGTGCTGAAGGAGCCAGCAGAGGGAGGTCAGGAAGATGCAGCAGCAATCACCTTGAGGTATAGATACCAACAGGTTTCTAATGAAATGTGTCCCGGCTCGTGTTAGCTTTTACACTTACTGCACATGCTGAATCGCAGCCTTCACTTCGAATCAGTTCTTTGTATTTCCACAAGAAAGAACTTTATATCCAGGTCCCATGAGTCACCTAGGTAGCTCAGGTGTAACAAAATACACTGCATGTGGAGAAGCACACTTATGCAGAAATAAAATAGGTCCGAGTGGCATTATCATGGCATCCCCCATAAGGCTTTACTTCTGCTTAAGCAGAGCAGCAATACCTCCTTTCTTATTTCCCATGAGCTTTTGACACCTGGGCAATACCAGATGCTGCAAAGACAAGTTGCTTTTAATGCTTGCCTGTTTTCCTGCAGAGTTCATTAGGATGCACTGCACCTCCAACCCAGACTGGTGGATGCCCTCTGAGGAGCAGATCAACAAGGTGTTCAGCGACGCCGTGGGGCACGCGCGCCAGGGCCGCGCCGTGGGCACCTTCCTGCACAACGGCACCTCCTACTACGAGGGGACTGAGCACCCAGGCTCACAGGATGAAGTCTTCAACAGGGGTATGCAGGATGGATCTGGAGATTGACGGCACTGAGAACCACGTGGTACTGCAGTAGCGGCCACTTCATTTAGGAGAGACTGTTTGTTAAACATACTTAACCCTGCTGTCGTTTAGGAGTCCAAAGCATGTTTGAACACATATTGCATACATTTCAGCTTCTCCATCCTACCGTATCCCAGTTAACAGAAAGAAATCCATTTCAAGACCTGCTTTATGGGACTTCTCAGTGCCTATTATTTCCAAACCCTTCACAGCACACTCAAAGGGAATGTGCAGTCCATTGCATCCAGTTGTAGAGGAAAGGTCATTTAAAAAGAAACAGCAGCTACTATCTCTTCAGCCTATTGATAACAATCCCAGGCCCAGACTCAGAACAGCTGCGTGCTATTTGCTTGCCCTGACTAGAAGATTTGTACAAGTCTGCACACTTAAAACAAAAAAATAAAATGAGTGGTTTCCCATTTGCTAACATAAAAGAACGTAACTGTGAATGCTACCTTAAAGTACCACACAAGACAGAAAATCCAGGGACTTTCTTAGCCAACTCTGTCAGGAAATTAAGCTTCCCGAGTAAAACAGCAGCACTCATCAACAGCAGAATCCTTCAAAGACCCAGAACAATAACAGGCATTTCTAACAGATAAAAATTGCATTGTATATCAGATAGACAGTATATATATCTAGATTTCTAGAGGATTAGAGTTGATCATGACAGTTTTCATTAAAAGAAGATTGCTAAAAACAAATTGCCATTTCAGAAGACAGATTTTCCTTTGTCTGTTCCTATTCTGCAGCCATATTGCGTAGCTTTAGAGGCTTTAAATTGCCTTTTCTTGTTTTCACTTTAATTTGTGCTTTATATCCGTTCCTTGAAAGAGGTGAGGCAATGTGCTGGTTTTGCTCAATGTTGCATTCAGGGAGGGGTTGGTCTAGAAGAATCTGGTTTAGTGTTCTGTAGTAGGTAGACATGAGATCCAGACTGAGAGCTGTAAGAAAAGAGCTGTTGGATCAGAATTTGCAATGGTGCACAACATTGGAAGCAGATACTAGCTTTAAAAACAAAAGTCAATCCACAAAAAAAGTTTAATTGTAAATGTTTAGGAGTCCATTGTCCTTCTAAATTGAATCATGCCAGAAACATGCAAATGCCAAAGAAACGATGCCCTTTCCTTTCCACATCAGGGTGTTTCCATCTCCCTACCTTTGTGTGCTCACTCAGGCCAGTGTTGGCATCCTCCACAGCCTGAACCAGCACTTCCTGAGGCAACATTTCCCCACTGGCAGGTAGAGGGAGCTGTTTTTTGGGAAGAAAGCTCACTTCACTTTTGGCCATCCTTAGTGCTACCTCATCAGCGTTGGCTCTCCTGAACGCGTCTCTCATACCCCCCAGCTTTCCTCACCGCCTTGTGCAAGCCACAAGCATAGCTACTCATGGCTCCCTTTGCCTTCTCCTCCCCTTCCCCACCTTCTCCCCATGCACCAGGCAAGGCAGGAGGCGCTGGTCCCTTCCTCAGAGACCAGGAAGGGCTCTCTGGGGCGCAGTGCTGGCTGCAGGGCTGGGGCAGTCTCTGCAAGTTCAGCTCCCCCACACAGGAGCCCCTTCCTGCCCTCACCCCTCTGCCCGGGGCTGTGGCAGGTCTCCCCTGGCCCATGGGGCATCTCGGGACATGGGCTCACCATGCACTGCCATAGAGAGGACCTTGCTCAGTCCCTGGGTGCTTCAGGCCCTCAAATGTCCAATACCTCTCCGTTCAGTTTAATTTTGATGGTTTTTTTTGAAGGGGGTTGAAAGGTACTCACTGGCCCCAAAATAATTAATTTATTTTCTTAAAGTCAACTGGAAGTTTAGTCACACAGGACCTCACTAGACCAAGGGGTTTAGTACAGCATTCCTTCATTACAGGCAGGAGGTGACTTTCTTGGAGCGGTCACACCACGTGGTGGCCTCTGGAGGAGAAATTCAGTGTATAGAAATGTCACAGTACAGATATCCTATTGTAGCTTTTCGGTGTTGAACTTACACTTTTTTAAAAAGAACTATAATAGAAGATGTTACATTGCTCAGATGGTGTAAGTCTTGCTGGTCTATGTTTAATGTGGTGACACATGCCAGAACTATTTGGTAAAACATGTCAGAACGTGTGAGTCAACATTATACTGTAAATTTGTCCACAGCGATATGTATCATGCTGTATTTTTGTAAACATTGTGATGGTTTCCTTTCAGATGCTTAATTGTATGATGTTTAAGATATAAACACTTTGTAACAGTCACAGAACAGAATTACTGAACTGGACAAACCTCTCACTTAATAACTGAAAGATTTGCTGAAATAACTAGTAAGTCCAGCTTTATTTTTAGTGTAAAAAGCATAGCCAGCATCCTGGAGCCACTCACAATCCTCTACTCTCATTGTGCAAAATAACCAAAAGTATAATTTCATCCTGAAAGCCACTTTGGCAGTAGAAATGGCTTTGCAGGTTTGGACCTTTCTTTATTGACAAAATTTTGTCCTCAATTGCTTATGTGCACTGGCCAGTGACATGAATCATGGTCACAAACAACACCAGCTCATATTTTTGTTCATGTTTTGTTTTAAAATAACAGAGCATAAAAACTTTTGTCAGTTGTCTGTTTTCAAATGCCATCATGGCACTTGACCCACACATTTCATTTTAAAAATCCCAAACCATGCACAACAACTTATTCTAGTTAATTTGTTCATTAGATGTTATAAATTCATACACATTGAAGCATCTAAATATCTGCAATATGTTAGATGTGGGACCTGAAATAATAGATAGCACATAAGCCCTTGCAGAGGGAGATAGCCAGATTTAGGCAGTGTGCTTTTTAAGTCAGCACATCCCTTCCCAGCAGCAGAAGGAAACTGCTATCTATCATGTCACTCCAGGAAGTCCCAGGAGGACAGAGATTCTTGTCTTATCCTTCCATAGGCTTTAATCTTACTGTCATTTACGTATCTGCCTTCTCTCAAACTTTGTGTAGCAGCACCGCACGCCCATCTGTGCCAACATGCCTTCGCTATATTTTCTATGACAAATATTTGTGGAGAAACTGTGATTAAAAAAAACATTAATCCTGATATTTTTATTGTTATGGTGTAGTTAATTCTATGAATACTTTCTTATGATGATTGTACTGTGTAGAGTAAGTACAGGTTAGGGATAGACTTTATCAGATATTGTACAAAAGAAAAGTGCATAGTGTAATATAGACTAGTAAGGTTTTGTGACGATTTCTAGGATGTGTGAATTGTTTTCTATGTGGCAACACACATTTCTTTTAAAGAATATAAAATCTTAGAGAATTTTTTTTAAACAGTCAATATTTTTTAATTATAAAGACATTTGTTACCTACAGTTTACTATTTCAGGTGTTAATTCTAATTTGAATATTGGTTTTATTACTACATACCTCCAGTTCCATTTGTTCTGTTGCATAAAAAATGCACAATAAAAGTTAGTCTCTGGTTAACCTGTCTCTTTCTTTCTCTAGAGGCAATCATGTGTCAGTGTGACAGCCATGATAGCTGGGTCTCACTATAAATATATATTAAATGTTTTAGATTTATATAAAGGGCTAGAGCATTTTCTTTTGCATTAAATATTTGTTTGGTGTGAAGCACCAGAAAGCACAGGAAAAGATTATGAAGAATTCAAGTATGAACTTATTCTAGTTAATTTGTTCATTAGATGTTATAAATTCATACACATTGAAGCATCTAAATATCTGCAATATGTTAGATGTGGGACCTGAAATAATAGATAGCACATAAGCCCTTGCAGAGGGAGATAGCCAGATTTAGGCAGTGTGCTTTTTAAGTCAGCACATCCCTTCCCAGCAGCAGAAGGAAACTGCTATCTATCATGTCACTCCAGGAAGTCCCAGGAGGACAGAGATTCTTGTCTTATCCTTCCATAGGCTTTAATCTTACTGTCATTTACGTATCTGCCTTCTCTCAAACTTTGTGTAGCAGCACCGCACGCCCATCTGTGCCAACATGCCTTCGCTATATTTTCTATGACAAATATTTGTGGAGAAACTGTGATTAAAAAAAACATTAATCCTGATATTTTTATTGTTATGGTGTAGTTAATTCTATGAATACTTTCTTATGATGATTGTACTGTGTAGAGTAAGTACAGGTTAGGGATAGACTTTATCAGATATTGTACAAAAGAAAAGTGCATAGTGTAATATAGACTAGTAAGGTTTTTGTGACGATTTCTATAGGATGTGTGAATTGTTTTCTATGTGGCAACACACATTTCTTTTAAAGAATATAAAATCTTAGAGAATTTTTTAAACAGTCAATATTTTTAATTATAAAGACATTTGTTACCTACAGTTTACTATTTCAGGTGTTAATTCTAATTTGAATATTGGTTTTATTACTACATACCTCCAGTTCCATTTGTTCTGTTGCATAAAAAATGCACAATAAAAGTTAGTCTCTGGTTAACCTGTCTCTTTCTTTCTCTAGAGGCAATCATGTGTCAGTGTGACAGCCATGATAGCTGGGTCTCACTATAAATATATATTAAATGTTTTAGATTTATATAAAGGGCTAGAGCATTTTCTTTTGCATTAAATGTTTGTTTGGTGTGAAGCACCAGAAAGCACAGGAAAAGATTATGAAGAATTCAAGTATGAATATCCTATAAATCATTTTCACCTCAATGTACAGCCACATAGATTTATGTGCTGGTTAAATAGAAAGACTATTAAAAGGAAGTACCCATCTGCAATCTTAAAACCTGGATTTTCAAGCAGTGATGTTTAAATCCCATTTTAATTCAGAATCCAGTGATGGCTGAATGTATCCTGTTCTCTTAAACGCTTTAGAAAATCCTGGCTCCAGATAATTTGTAGAGGAATTACAGTGACAAACATTCACCACGGCAAGCCACTGCTGCTGGGCTGTGAAGCCAGGGCCAGCCCACAGTCTGGTGTCAGCCACCTGAAATGGTCATTTCCATGCACAGGTGTATATATGTAGTATGTACACATATATACCATGGTGTATGTGTATGGTATATACACGTATATACCATGTGTATAAATGTTACACATTTTATAGTGGTACCAAACAGTACCATTATTAAACTTTGCTTTTGGATGCCTGTAAGGGTGCAAAATTACCTGGGGTTGGGCAAGTATTTTCTAGGTCAGGGACTTCAGCCTACTGCTTTTTTTTTTTTTTTTTTTTTTGTGAAGATCACAATAAGTGAGAACCATTTACTCATCTCCCCACCAAAGTAAATTCAGGTAACTGAGAAATGGAGGTAGAAAACCTGCATTAATCCATCTGCAAACAATTATAATTAGCTTCTCTCTGAAAAACTTTGACTTCCCAGGCTTTTGGGCAATGGCTGGAAATGTCCGAGGGTAGATCCGGAGGCGGGAGGGAACAGGGATGGGCTATGTGCAAACCAAGCAGGGTGAAGGAGCAGTACAGACAGGAACCCAGCAGGGAAAGCTGGCAGGGAAGAAGAGCACCTGTGTAGGGGACCAAAGGCAGCAATTGGGTTTATGAAGCTTGAAAAGAGAGATTAGGTCTAACAGCAGGGTGCAGGAAGGGGATAAGCATGAGAGAGAGTGCCTGGGGCCGGGCAGGCAGAGAGAAGGGGTGCAGAAGAGGTACCTGGGATGGGGAAGCAGGCCTGGGAAGTAACTGCTGTGGAACAAGCAGCACAGATGGGGAGTGTAATTCAAAAATGTTGCATTTTATCACTCTTCTACTAAATACCTGTTAAACATACTGGTAAGGCAATGGCTAAACTGTGCTCCTGCTGTGCAGCAGTGCTGGTGCCCTCAGAAGCATGCCCATGCTGGCATTTCTATCTGTCCTGAGGCATAAGATGTCCCTGAAGAGAACTTTAAGGTCCAAGTCAGACACTGAACCTCATGCCTATGAAGGTATTTAGTTTTTACCTCATTTGCTTTGAACAAGCTCACATGCAAGCTGATATTATTGAAGTGTTTGTAATGTTACTTTAATAAGATGACTCATGTTGCAGAGAGTTCAGCTAGGCAGGGTTTACTCTGCCTCCTTCCCTCTGCTGAGGCACTGACTGAAGCCAGTGGACTGCCACTAGCTCAGGCAGCATGGACAGCAATACAATACTGACTTGCAAAGTGAGTTTCTGTTTGGAAACATGCATATAATTCCCAAAAGAACATCATATCTCAAAAAGAACTCATCTTTCCCTACCTGACTTACTTATGCCTATCAGTAACTACAAACAGTACCCCAGGGCTTCAGCACAAGGTGTGAATGCAGCTCCAGGAAATCATCACATAAATCTTAGTTATTGCAGAGCAAGCCAATACCACTGATGTGCCCTGACCACTCCTTAAGGCCTGTTTAAATCAGAGGCTCTGTCTTGGTTATTTCCTAATGAGTTCATACATAAGCAGCTCTCCAGGGATAAACCTTCCCTGCTGCACCAGGGACCCCTTGCAATACTTGGCAGATCTCAGTATATGACCTTGCCCTGTGAATGCAAAAACCCTCCTCCACAGACCCTTCAACATCTGAAGCATAAAAGCAGCTTCTACTGCAAATGTATCACATTAAGGGAAAAAAAAAGCCACACCAGCAGATTAATTAGCTAAGTTGAGAGAAAAAAAATTCTGACATGAACTTATCCAACAATGTTGGGAAAAAGCTAAAAAACCCTTTTGTCCTTAAAAACGCTTCAAACTTCCCCACTCATCTGACAGATGTAATTGCCTCAACCTAGGTTGTCTTTGTAGGAAAATTGAAAGAAACAGCTTTGCTAATGACTCAAAGTAGTTTCCCATTAGAAAAGTTAATATTAAATTTAGTTCCCATTTAGGAACAGGGTCAATAGTAGAGCAGAAAAAGCCTAATTAAACCTTTCAAAAATGCTTGGTAGCAATGTGTTTGAAAAGCTGCAATTCTTCTTCCAAAATTATGTGAGAACCTCAAAAAGCTAAAACCTGAACTACTTACTGATGGAAAGAGGGAATTGTTACTTGCTAAAGGATAATCCAAAGAAGCAGAGCAGCAAGTTCCAATGCAGTCTCTTGACAAACAGAATGTCAAGAAAACATCTGGGCTATCTTTCCCACCTACAGCATCAGGAAGACTGTTCCAGGCTGAGACATTTCAATGAAAAAAGTTGACCTTGGCACATTTGTAAACCCACCAAATGCTAGCCAGAATACCACTGCACATTCTTCGTGATCCAGAAGTGTCCAATTACCTACTCATCAGATGGAGCACTCAGAACACAGATTTTGGAATTAGTCTTCTACACCTATAACTCTTGTTTTGAACCACCTGGAAACTGAGATTCTACAGGAAAGGTCAAAACCAATGAAATCAGTGCACAACATAAAGGGAAAGGAGCAGAATGGGTTCAAGTCATGGCCTTGCTGGAAAGTCTTTCTTGCCTCAAGGTTTCCAAGTTGTCCAAATTCATTAGCATCTTCTTTCACAGTATTTAATTTTTATTTTTACTGAGATGCTAAGAAAGGTGTCTTTCATGAGAAACACCAGTGAGTACAAATCTGCAGCCGAAGATATCTATGTACAGTTACAACATGCAGAGACAGAGGTTCATATATGAATGCATTTTTACGTGCATCAAATTCAAGATGGATTTTCTTTATGACTGCCTTGGAGAAAAATAAAACCCCCACATTAAAACCCTAAACTTAATACTTTGTGTCTTCAGAGTAGGCTGGTTTAATGGCAAACTGCTGTTGAATCAGTATTTGGGGTAAAAAAAATACTTCTCTAAAACACTGAATATCAGTTTACACTAGAGCAGTGAATAACATTTCAGTCACCTCAGGTGTCAGAAAGAGAACCCAGAAAAGATCTTACTAAGCCCCAATTCAGCATCAGAATTGAAGTCTAAATTAAAAAAAAATAATAAAATCACAAAGAGCTTGGGTAAATCAATACACGTAATTTACTGGGAGCTGAGATGTCACAACTTCTGTGAAAGAAGAAACTATGTCCCTTTCCCTAGGGTTTTCAAAAAAAGTTTAATTCAGACACTAAAGGAAGGTTTACTTTTCATGATCTTTTAATGAGTCCCTCAATAAAATATTTGCAAAGACAGACAAAACTCATTCTTGAACAGGACTTCTAAGATCACCTTCAACCAGCTGACTGCAAGGTCCCACTTCATCCCATTCCCCCCAAATTATTTTGGAATGACCTTTCAATAAATGCCAAAGACTGCAAATAAAGAAAGGATTTTGAACATTCCAGGTCACATCACGTGAAATGACAGAGCTCTCTCTCTCCTTCTTTCAAAGTGGCCGAGACCACTTGCTTGGTTATTCCAACAGCCCAAAGAGAGCCCAGTATTTGAACTTGACCTCAAACGGACAAGAGATGAGGCCTCAAGTCTGTCACTTCTCTGCTCAGATGGATCTTGTGTCATTTGGTTCATTAGAGAAAAAAAACAAACACAACAAAACCATAGGAAACCAACAAACTTCCCTTAAAGGGGGTGTCTCTAAACTATGAAATGAAACATCTTTAGCAATACGGACATACAGTGCATAGCCAAAATCTTTCGTGCAATATGTTGCTTGACCACTTTATCTCTGATATTTGACACCATACAGACAAAAAGCAATTTTTCAAGTTTTTCTCCATCAGCCAGATTTTGGACATTTTTGACTCTTGTTTCCAACCACATAAATTTTTTAGCCCAATTAGAAGCAGTTCTTCCCATAACTGGATAAATAAGCAGTTTTATTGGTATTAGTGATAAATAGTGGCACTTAAGGGTACCAGACAGTATATTAAATCCTTTCTAAGCTGACTAATTTCAAGCTTTTTCTTAAGAGGCTTGGGCAGCTTTGCTGGGATTGTGAAACTATGGTTACTATGCAAGCTTAATGCATAAATCCAACCTCTTCAAGGAATTCTTCACACCCTTGGCTATACACAGGCATGCAACCCATCTGTAGTACTACCTTTCCTCATGTCATCCTCACACGTGGATCAGGACAGGCAGTCCAAACCGGAGCCAGTGCCACTGAGGCCTCTGAGCCAGGCAGAAAGAGCTTTCCCAGCACTGGGGAAGGACCCATCCTCTTTGAGGGCAGGGAGTGAATAGGATGAAAGGCAGAGCTGCCAGTGAGGTTCAGAGAGCAAATACAGAGCTTGGCCAGCCTGGGCATGTTGCTCCCTCACCCAGCACATGCTCTTGAACAGTGTGTGCCAGTGTTGTGAAGGCAGAATGAATAACTAGCACAAATAGATGGACAGAACCTTTGTTTTGTTTTGCATCCATAAAACAGTTATATGCAACTGGAATTCAGAAACACAGCAAACCATCACCTGCCTAAAGCCAGTGTTATTGCTTACTTTTCCAATACATATAAAATTGCTTAAATTAACAGAACACGACCCTTACTGGCTATGTAACATTTTACTGAGTAATTACAACTTCCAGCCACGATACAGAATGTACTGAATTCAAGTATAATTACAAAACAAAGAACATATGCAGGTAATTATTCCAATGTCTACACCTCACAAATCAAAATTACTTCCCCATACTAATATGGAGTAACCAAGACCCAGAATGAAAAAGCCAATACACAAAACGCAAAGCATGGAGTGGGGAGGGGGCTGGTGAATCTGATTAAAAGACTGCAAAATGGAAAAATGGATTTCGACTTTGACATTGTCCTTTGAAACTTCTACCACAAGTGAAAAATCCTCACTGTTGATTTTCAAATTTAATACCATCTTGGCAATAGCCAAAATGCTTTCCAAACAGTTTAGGCATTTTTTGAACACTTTTCACACGGTTCTTCAGCATATTTAATTTGAAGAGAAATTTACAAAATCCCTTTTATATTACATCATTTACACATCATTGCTTTTTTTTTTCTTCTGACTTCAGATTTGAAGCAGCTGATCACAACCTCAAAAGTTTTAAACAAAGTCTAAATTCAGATTACAAAAACTAAATTTATGCTAGATTATTGACCTGTATTCCACTATTTTAACAAGCACCTCTTCCCTAGAACAGAACTTTGAATGCTGGCTATACAAAAATTTGACTGGGCTTGCTGTTAGTGTAACACTTCTAAAAAAGTAGCCACCACCTTTCATTTTAATTGATGACTTTGATTTACACAGGAAAAAAATGTCCACAAGCGCCCTACATAATACAGAATATTTTCTGCCTATCTATTTTAATGTGCTATAGTGTCTGTGGTATTTAAAAACCATACATCCTTTTCACATTACATTTTGAATGTTTTATCTCCTTTTCAGAATGTGATTTAATTATCCACAGACATCTCAGCAAATTGAAAAGTAAAGACTAATGTATTTATCAATGACTACAGTCCACCGCAAGGATTCTGCAGACCTTAGAACAGAGCACTTCTTTTCCCACAGCACATTCAGTATGGTGCTTCAGTCATCTTCTGTCTAAAAGAATCAATTCATTTTCTCTTTAATTCACTCCAGCTCCCACTCCCACAAATAACATTACTCACCCTCCACTTACCAAACACATACCTCACCAACAAAATCTGGGATTACAACATCACCCTTAGCAGCTTTCAGTGGACAAATAGGTTTGTACCTGCAAGGCTGAACATCATATCAGGACATAGTTAGAGGCTCTGGTTTTCAGTATAGGAAAAAAGAGTTTCTGCTGGGGGAATTACTTAACTATCAGAATATTGGTAAAAGAAAGAAAACATCATCCTACCTAGTTTTATACATTCTAATAAAATATCATTTCTTACTGTTCTTTTCTTCTCCAATCATTACTTTTTATTTCTGGATAAGTTTTTTAGATTATTTTCATCCTTTCTTATTTCCAGGTGCTCAATATCTTGGGTCTTTTCCTTCCTTGGATTCTTTTCTTTTAATCATATACTTTTAGTTTAATTTCTTCAGCTTCAGCAAAGCCTGACTGACTGCAGCTTCTATAGACCATACATCCACTTAAAGCTCCTGTTTTATTTTCCTCAAAAGACATACATTTCAAATATTGAACTACTGTGCTTTAGAGTCTGGATTCCTATTTCTTTTTTTATGTAATACAGTCTACTTTTGATCTCAGTGATTTGTGTCTCACTAACAAGAAAGAAAAATATTTAAGCTATGCAAACCCTCTATTAAAAACAAGTCTTTTTGGTACATCTCAACTTCTCATTTACATTGTGCAGGTAAACTGCAAGGGAGATGTTAGTGGTACTCTCTATTCAGAGACAACAATAAGAATAGAAGCAGCACAATACTTAAGCTAGAAGGAAAAAAAGCACACTGACATTTCATACTGACTTCTGTAAGTCTTTAGGTATGCACAGAAGGGCAGGTTTTGTACAGGAGTCAATATTCATCAATTGTTCTACCATGCCAAAATGCCTCAAAACATATGACCATAAAAGGAAACTTTTTTTTTCAAATCTTAAACAATATGGTGCTCTGGTTTCCTCTCTAAGGAAAACATCTAAGTCAAGTTTAGGAAAAGGACTACTTCATTGATAATTTTCAGAAATTGCCACACTTTGAACAGACAAGGGCATGAAAACTCTTTGCATGAAGACTGTATTTGATGTACTCATCACTATTAGAGATACTTCTATAATCCATATTTTTTTCTTTGTTACAGAAAAAAAAAAAACAGCTAAAATTATTACAAATAAAGAGGACACAGGACTGCAATCAAGGCATAATAGACAAAACATACCTAAAAATATTCCTGTACTCTCCTTTTATCAAAGAGGGGCAGTAGAAATTTCTCAAAAAATGAGTCTTCAGACACTGATGAAAAAGAATCTGACAGGATCAGAAAACTTGGTTTTGGCTAACATGGTTTGTAGCTTTCAAAGCAGTCAGTAATCACTATTCTTGACTATTAATGAACCTGAAGTACAGTACAAAATTCACAGACCAAGAGTAGAATTCATCCCTGCTTTTAAAAACATAAGATGTTCATAATAGCTTCTTCCTCAAAAAGTAAGAGTCACTTAAAAAAACCAATAAAATCTGTGTGGGAATTCAAGGAAGGAAAAAAATAGAGTCTAAAAAGTCTTCAGTTCAAGGAAAAGTCACAGGGAATGAAGGATGTAAACTTGTCCTTAAAAAAATGTTCCTCCCACTACTTCTGGACCAGAACACAAAGGACCAGACAGTCCCTGCAATTCAGGAACCCACTGGGGTGTTCACTACTGGCACTGTTTCCTTCATAAACGCTTTAAAAGGGAGGGGGGGAAGGGACACCACATCAAATGCTGCATTCCAGTGTATAATGGAGACAATTCAGACTTGAAGTTCATTGCTTGGGGAAAGATAATCACTTCAAATTTTTATCCTTTACAGAAAAAAACTCCATAGAAAAATGCATTATTAGTATCCAGCCAACTTGGACTTCAAATACATTCAGATACATCAGTGTATATTGGAACACTAAGACAAGTTTCTAAAACATTCCAAGTTTTACAGAATTATGAGTCACTGCACAGCATGTAAGAAATCTTCCACAAAGCAGAGAGGGTGGGCAGCCATACTTTGAAAAAATTTGAAAAAATAGAACCTGCAAGGCCAGTCTACAGAAATAAATTATTTTAAAACACCACACCTTAATTGAAAAAATCCTAGGATATAACTTTATTGTTAGGTAAATCCTCACTTATTTTCCTTAAACTCTGTAAAAAAACCCATTTTGTAATTGCATTTGTGATAAAGAAAACTTCACTCCTCCACACATGTACAGTTCTTTAATCTGAGGACTCTAAAATGTAAATGTAAATTTATTAGCTAATTATTTTCCTCAAAAACATTAAAATAAAAGTAAACTAAGTAGTGGACCCACATTACCTCAAAGTTTTGACTATAAAGGCAGTTAAAGAAAAAAAGCAGTAAAAACGTCATATCTGTAAAAAACAATTTGTGAATTTTAACATACAAATTAAAATGTAACAGTTTGGAATTGCTATTCCTTTCGAACATGGGAGGCTCAATGAATCAGTACTTCCATCCAACTACACAACATGCAAACTTCCAAGGTACTGCCAAAACCAGTCTGCCTGCCTTTTTGTAGTACATCACCATCCAGGTCACTTTAAAAAACAGAACTGGGTCCTCAGACTGGTCAACAGTAATGTACCCAAAAACACTCAAGTCCTGGCATCTTAAATTTAACACTGTGACTATAATCAGCAAACTAGGAGACAATGAACTCAATTCTTTCTTGAATATAAACAAAAGGTGTGAATGGGTATTCTTCTGATTCAAATAAGGAAACTAAGATCAAAATTCAGATAAATTACATCTCCAATGAATTAAAAACCCATTTTAATAGGCTTTTGGAGCAGATGACTTGTAAGAATATAAGCTCATACCTCCTCTTGAAAATGATACAGGAACACTTTGCTAATGAGATAACATTTACTAAGCTTGCAGGGAAAGTTCTGCCCTGCAAAGTGCACACTGACACTATTCACTCATCAGTAACTCCAGTGTGCAAACCACTTGGATCACATTGGCTGTCTTCACTAACCTCTGCAGGAAGAACATTTTCCCAGTTTTACTTCTATTCAGGTTTTTGATTTCTGAAATATCTGGTTTATTAATGTGTTTATTCAAATTCAAAATGCATATAAATATTCCAGGGAGAAGAAAACAGGTTATGCATTATCAGATTCCAGTGCTCTTCATGAGTAAGACTAATACCAGGAGAGTGCACACTGAGATGAGATGAATTTTACATAGAAGGGCAAGAAGAAAGGTAAATTATTTATAATGTGCTAAAAATATGCCTTATTTATTTGATATGGGAGACTTCCAAATTACCTTTAAACTGCATTTTAAATCATCAGGCTTAAAGATACTAACTAGTTTTGCAATAGGAGAAAACCAGATAAAGTAAGCCTTCTTTTGAATTAGCCATCATATGCTATAAAGAAGCCACCAGTGAATAGGGATTATGGAAAAGGGTACCAAGAAGGTCCTTTCACCCACAATTACTGTATGTGAAGCCCCATCTGTAACTTAACTCTGGAATGTTTTTCTACTTAAAATGACCAGCATGCAAAGTGCTTTGCAGTTGTCAAAAAGGCATGTTATTTTAAACTCTCATTGTTCACTGGTAAAGTGACACCTAATATGAAAAAAAAAATTCTAAAATGCTTTTAGTCAAATCTGTACATATTGGTCTCCACAATTATTTGCTGCAATGCTTATAATATAATCTTACATTGATTTTTGAAGACTTTTGTTTCATATCAACATTTCTTCTTTCAGCAATTCAGCCATTACTCAGCAACTGAGTTACTAGGATGGTCTTATTGCCACCTGTCACTCATGAGCAAATCTTATTTTACATTAAAGTGCATAAAGACTTTTCCTCAGTGCTACTTAAATATGGTTATTTCACTTATATTTCAACTTGCATGTTCAGTACTCATGGCCTTAATAATAAAGACTGGGTCTCAAAGAGTCTGGTACAACTTGAGTACCTACTGCAGAAAGCCTTGAGACAATTGTACACAGCTCTAGAATTTCTTATTTCCAAGTTATAAACAAATCACTTATCTCTGGGATTGTTGAGATCCACTGATAGAATTACTCTACTTTCCCAAACAAGCAAGGTCAAGTTATACAAAAATTCAGAGGAAGTGGTTCTGAATTCAGGTAATATCTAAAGGCAAATAAATTAAAAATACAATGTATTCATTTGTTTAATTATAAATAAATCATTTTTTACTATTATATATTCCAGCTACATCTCTCATATCTTCTAGCAAAGCCCATATCTGGCAATAGAGTCTATTAAAATATAAAAAGCCAAAAATGCCAGGTAACTTTTAATAAGCACTACCATAAATATCTCCCAGATCACATCTGAAGATACTTACAAATAAGAAAACAAATGTTAAAGTAGGGAAAACAACCAAAATTCAAAGAGAGGAAATGCACCAAAATTTGTACGCAGTAATTTTTCACAGTAACCCAATGTACTCTGGCTAAACCATCCAGCTGGCTCCTCTCAGGTGAAAAGCCTCATTTTCCTCAAGTGCATTAGTAATGGTGGCAAAAAACAGGTTTCCAGGTCATGGTCATTGAGATAAGGCCAGTGCCCATATGAAACAATTTATCTCATAGAAAAGAAAAACTGTGAAATAATCACACAGTTGAAATATTACAATTTAGGTTTGGCAGGTTCCACTGGAACAAACTCTCCTATCTAATCTTAATATCTCCCAAGAACCTTTAATGATATCTTGAAAGAAACTAAAGAAGTGCAAACAGACTGCAAAGGGACACAAATGGAAAAACTACATGTGTTGTATAGCTTCAGGCAGCTGTATTTGCCTAACTAAACCTCAGGTTGTAAGTTCTGAATTACAGTAAATATTCTTGGACAGACTCTTCTGTGAAATTTAACTCAAGTAGCTTTTTGAAACTGATTTTTCCATGAAAATTTTTGTCTGCAAGTCTAGCACTCTTCCAGAAACAGAAGCAGTGCTAAGAGTCCAGGAAGCCGAGGGCAAAGGAAGCGAGGTATGGTGCTGAGGTTCTGCAATCCCAGAAGCTTTGCAGCCCTTTATGTCACTTCTTCCCACAAGGGCAGCAACCTGGAGATTTCTCCTGTTCAAGACTACAGTATCTCCAAATCCACATGACGAACATCAGGATTTCGTTGCTGAAATAAAATTTAAAAACAATGTATTGAAAATATTCAAATGCATTTTTGCACATGGTTACAAGTAATGTGTTTCTGGTATGATGTTGTCAACTGGATAACAAATCCCCTTTTTGGATAACATAGGGACTATTTTAAAATGAGGAAGAGTTTCAATAAACATTGTCCATATTATAAGGCATTTTTGGAAGGCTAAGTCATCTTTTTATTTGAAAAATACTTTTCAACATCATAGATAAATTAGTTCTTATGCTTTATAATTATGGAGGTGCTCTCAATTTTAACAAGGCAGTAGAGTTTTATATAAACTGTTCAGATACACATGTATATAAATATCTCACTTTCTTAAAGTTTTAACAGATACTTTCCTGAACAATGGGTAAGATTGCTGAAATAATTTGTTCTCTGCCCCTGAAGCTATTTATAAAGATTCAGAACACTGTCTCTATTAAGAAATATGCATTTTCTGATATTATAGAAATATGTAATCACCATTACATGAATTGTAAAATCCATGAGAAATTCATGACTTCAAAGACATCCAGCATGGGACCCTGACTAGTATATTTAGTAAAGCATATTCAATACCTACACAATCACTATATATATGTGCCTATACCAAAAAGCAGTATCAATGTTTATAAAAAATTTAGGCATGATCCTGCTCCTCAAAAACCATGCATGAAGAACTGATTCAGATGATGCAATTAAAATCAAAAATAACATTTTGATTCTTAAACAGGACAACCCTAGGGATAGAAACTTAAACTAGAATATTCATGAAATATAACAAGCAAGGACAGACATGCTCTTGAGTAGTGTCTCATGGCCAGAAGGAACAGTCATGGCAGGACTGCACTTCTCTGGGGGTCAGTACACTTGTAGCTCTGAATTCATACCAAGAAGGTAAGACTGACAGCCCCAATACACTTACAAAATCAAACATGGGAACAACCCTTTCTTGCATCAGCCAGAGGATATTTAAATTGCATAGTGAAAAAAAATATAAGACAGCTGAGAGGCTTTTGTAAAGTAAAATAAACACTGTACAGCTTCAACAAGAGTCAAAGATGTTGAGTAGCAGTCCCATCACACAGAAATATTTGAAACAATTCTAAGAACCAGTTAAAAAAAAATCTGTTTTACAGCCAAAACAGACTTCAACAGCCTATAAATAGTCTAGCATTCTGAGAATACAGTAAAAAAGACACATTCAGGTGTATTGAATGAATTTTTTTCTGTGTTAGTATAAAATGCAACAAAAAATTTAATAAATGGATCAGTGGCAAAGTAAGGATTTGCTGGTGGCCAGAACTTAGATAATAATACTAGAGCAAGAAAATCTGCATTTGTAATATCAACTTCCTTCCTTCTCTCATATTTACAAATTAAATCCCAGAAAGTAGATGCAGAGATTTTGTTTAAAATAAATCACAGAATAAGCATTCACTAATAAGCAGTTAAATTTACCTTCAGGTCCTTCTCAAGTCTGTCTACTTCAGCTCCCAGCGTGTCAACGATATTCTCACCATGCTTAAGCATAAAGGCTTCTAATTCTTCAAGGGTTTTCACTTGCTGAATTTCCTAGGAAGAAATTAAATTTAAGAGATTGAGATGAGGAAAAGAAAAGAAAGGAATAACACTCCAGAGAGTCTTGACATATTTCAAGAGGGAGGAAAAAAAAACCTAAACAAAACACTTCAGCTTTTGCCATTTACTCTCAAAACATCATCTGTTCTTGTGTCTCAAAGACCCAGAAGAGTAGCATCTAGTTGATGAAAACAGCTGGCTCTGTCATTACACCTGCATTTAATACAAAACCTTATTCTATCTTCAATTGATTTCCTCCTTAAGTTTCCAAATAAGTTTAGAGAATATCATTCATTTTCTAGAAGTTTCTGAGGTATTCCTCACAGCAAGGCAGAGCAGGGTACCCCCATGTATTCTTTCTCCATTTTCTACATTCTTGCTATTCCATTACACTGTTTTCTCTGGGCATTACATAACCAACCCATCTGAAAGTCCACAAGGATTATGATAAATACTGCTGTAAATATGACTCCTCCATAATATCAGAAACTTGAAGACAGTTGACAGGAAGCCAGACTAAGAGACCAACAGCACAAAAAATTGAAGGAATGAGATTAAGGAAGACAGGATTTTAAACTCCACTCTCCAAAAAAAATACAGACATCAGCAGCACCAAAGCAGGGACACTTTCTGCTACACCAGGTTACTCAGGGCCCTATCCAACCTGGCCCTAAACACCTCCAGGAATGGGGCATCTACAACTTCTCTAGGCAACCTGTTCCACTGTGTCAGCACCCTGTGACACCTCAGTAAAGAGTTCTTTCTTGTATCTACTTTATGTCTATCACCTTTCAGTTTAAAGCCATGAGCTTTCCTTAGAGGTCTCATACCAACCTGTCTGGAAGTCATTTGTCCTGTAGTTTATCTCAGCTGAAGTATGTTTAGAATAAATAGGTTATTGCAAAAAGACAAACTATGAAACAACTTATTCTTCTTGTGCATACAAGTGCATGACAGCAACTTGTCTTCCTTCTCAGTACTCCAATATTGAAGAATAATGGAATTGAGCAAGCTTAAAACATACCTCAACCACAATAACCCATGGCTACAATCACAGCAAGTCTAACAAGAAAAACACCAAGGTAATCTAAATGACAGCATTTCAACAAATATTTCACAACTGTAGAAAGAATAACATGACAGCAGTGCTAGTTGAATGAGCTGCTTATTTGAAAAAGTATAGGTCAAAAGGCAAGCACAGTGTCTGCCTATGACTTCAGATGGCTGAAGCCTTCTGAAAGGAGTTATCCTTCAATGACATTTTTATAGCTGACATGAGGTTACTACATGTAACAACAATGACCTGTGTAAGAAACAGTTGCCAACCTAGAATCACTCAGGAAGATCATTCCCAAGGATACTCGAGGTATTGTAAGAACTAGCGGAGGTTGTATGCAATTTACAAAGGGAATAGCAGGTAAAGAATAAAAGCTAACAAAGCCATGAAAAGAAGACTAGTGTACTAAAAACTGCAACAGCAAAGCAACTGGCAATATAAAACCAGGCAAACTTGCAGTGTCTCAGTGGTACAAAGTGATAGCACTCTTTCTCTCAAAAATCTATTAAATTGAAGTCCTGCAGATGAATAGGTCAGATATTGCACTATACACACACACACCTAATTCTTATTTTGACATTAACAGGATTTTAAAACTGGGATACTGACAAAGATTTAAAAAATTGTAATGCAAAATTAAAAAGTAAACATAACTTCTAAGGCATGCTTAATGGACAGACAAAATGCAGATACCTGTATTTCATTTTGAAAGGGTAGAAAATAAATTTGGTAAACAAATGTACACAAGAAAGATACCACTGAAAACAAAAACATTGTCTTGCCAAAACATTTTGCTCACTTAAAACTCTCCTTTTAATTTAGATAAATAATTATTTTCTTCATATTTCATAATTTTGCCATATAGAATACAGCAGAGGATTAGTTCTGTCTTGAAAAGAGGGCTTAAGAAAAGCTACTCTGAACTATACTATCAGAACTATACTAACTAAAGATGGTTAATTCTAAAACATCATCAAATGCTAAATCATGTGATGCAAGCAATTAATATTCACACTGAGTCTGAACAGCTAGACCTGTAAACCCCAGCACTGCACCACCAACACCTAGGGCAAATGGCTCTGTCAAAACAGAGGCCTATTTGCTGGTGACACGCTTCTAGCCTTAACTGCAGATCTTCTAATTCCATAAATGTATTGGAATAATTATGTTCTCATCAATTTTTTTTTTACAAATCTGTATTTTCTAACAAAACAATCACAGAATCATAGAATATTGAGAGTGGAAGTGACACACAAGGGTTATTGACTCCAACACTTATATGAATGGCCAGTGCAGGGAGCAAATGAACAACCTTGGCATTATTAGCACCTGGCTCTGATCACATGAACCAATCTCAAGGGTAATGAGTTAAAAAAAATCTGCCTTCCTCCTCGGGCCAAAAGTAGGTATTTTCCAGCAGCACATAATACAGATCTCTCTAAATTTAAAACGCTAACAAAGTAAAAACATCTGCAACCCTTCAAAAGAAGAAATGAAATGTGGCTCATCTACGTTCAAGTCTTGGGTTTAGAGGTACTTGAAATTGGAAAGTAAGTATCAAATACTGGGGGTTACAAAAGCAATTTTTTCTACATACTTGTAGCAGCTGTTCAATATCTTGTTTTTCCAGGTAAGAACGAGTAACAACACGTCCATCAAAGTCTACTTCTGCCTTGAATCTCACTTTGCTCATTCCCATGTCTGTGGCTTTAACATCATGAATTGCTCTGAAACACATACATTTTTAAAGACAATGTAAAACAACATAGAACAAACCACTGGCTAGTTTGACTTCTTATGTTAACAATACTGTCACCACAAAATGATCCTGTAATTTTAAAAGGTCAGTCTTTGACAAAATAATCTCATTTTACCCACCCGCACTTCCATTAAATACTGATTTATGTTTAACTGGTTATATCACTTCCACAGGTTTCTGCAACACCAACATATCTATAAATCACTGCAATAGAAGACAGACAACCAGAAGCATCACAAATTTAGAACTAGACTAACAGTATATTAAAAAAATTCCACAATTAAAAATGTGACAATTTCCCCATTCTATGTTAAAAGTTTAAGCCCAACTTATTTTCCACTGCAGAGAATTTCTTGCGGACATACATGACACTATTTAACAGCCTTTAAGTACCCTCAATTCTGAGGAAAGGAACAATAACCTGTTGAGAATTAATGAAAGGACACATTGCAATTATAGAAGTGTCCTTTCTTAAAGTTAGTAAATGCATGATCTTTTGGAGAGTTTTCAAAAATACATTTGACTTAAGAAAAAGTTATGGATATTGTTTGGAACTCATTTTTGATCCTTCAGAACTATTAATCACAGCTTATCAAGACACACCTGTTTGTAAATGCTGAAAATCTCTCTTTATTTAAAGGTTCCTAATAAATACTAGAACACAAAAGCTCTAATGTTTATATTTTGGTCCCTTGAAAAATTCTGGGTTTCTGCAGTAGAGTTTTGTTGGACAAACTTTAATATGTGCATATAGGTAGTAAACAAGATCTTAATTTTTCTAGGATAAGAAGCAAACTCAGGACCAAGACATACTGTGATAAATTTCAAGAGTGAAATATTCACAAAATAAAGTACTTGATTTTTTTCTAATTATATTAACAAAAACTCAGTTTATCTTCAAAGCCAATAAAATTTTAAACTGCCACTGCAGAGCAAGTTTCCATATTTTCCCATCCAAGTCAGAAAAAATAAGTGGACACTAAAACACAGGACACAAATCACAACAGGTTCACATTTTTTAAATTCTTTCTTCTGACATTTTCAAAGTGAAACAAGTATTAAAGATTTCAAAGACTTTTAGTTTTATTAACAGAAAAATGCATTCTTTACTATTTGGTAAATTCTAACACAAGATTTAGATTCAGCAATGCAGCTCACTGGATGGAAAGTACCTAACTTTACTAAATTGTGGAATTTCACAGAATCTGTAAATTTAGCATGCCCTTTGTCTTAAGCAAATTTACTCTTCACAACTAGAAATGCTTCTTGGCATCTGAATGTTTATAAATCAGAAATAACTTCACAGGCAGTGCAGGAAGAAAGCAGAAGGCATGTATGTTGGAAAGAGCCTGTTACAATGAACAGCCAAAATAGAACAGGAGACAGAAACTTTAGGATAAATAATCACAGGAAATTTTTACAGAATACTTCTTGTAATACTCAGGGTGGAGCAGAGGTAAGCATATTAAAAAAGAAACAGAACATGAACTAAATATAGAGACACCAAAAAATACATCTTAGTAAATATTTAAGATTAAAAGAACCAACAGCCTACTGGTACCAATAAAAACATAAAAACTTTCCAGCTCCATTTCAATTCAAGTATTCTATGGGAAGTTATCAAATCAAAACAGTACTAATTGGAGCTTATCCCAAAGACGGTATTTAAGATAACAGATGGGGTTAATAAAGAGAATTTGGAGCCATGTGATTCAAAAGTGTTGAAGACATATCAAGTGCCTATCAGAACTTAGTAAGAAGATAACAAGTGGTATTTGAGATTCTCATTAAGCAGTAGCCTGATAAAATTCAGTGAAATTATGCATATTCTATAAATATGAAGGAAAACAGTCTACCTTAGTGCATATAATCTGCCCAGGAAAGATAAGACAGTGAGTCAGAAGGAAAAAAATCACTAATCATTCAAAAATACAAATGTGTATGCTAAATCTTAAGCTACAAATTTTGCTTATGGAAGCTTCAGGATGGTTAGCAGAAACCATCAATTCTAACAAAGGAAAAGAGCATGTTTCAAATTAATGAAAATTTTTTTCAGAGAACATCAAGTAACTGGGTTTGAGCAATTGGTTGTAGTATTTTTGGTTTCGTTCAAACCAGAATGACAGATTTTCCAGCACAAGAGAAGCACAACTACACAACAGCTGTTACAATGAAGTAAAATTAAAGACGAACTTATCACTAAAAATAGCTTATGTCTAGGAATCTGTGATTAAATTCCATAAGAACAGAATCAGGACAGAGTCTGTACCACATCACATATTTTATTTCACAGTTATGAAGGGCTAATCTCCCACAGTTCAGTTAAGCCGAACACAAGAATGATTTATGCACCAAAGGTGTCAATGAGAGTTAAGAATTGAATGTTTATATAGTAAAAATAAAATCAAATCATTTTCCAGCTGAGAAGAACTCTGAAAGCCTCTTCAGGATCATGAGTTAAATATGTTGGGCTTTATAATTTCCCCATTCTTTTCATTTTTCTAGTAATTTCTTAAAAATTACTAAGAAAAAAGAAAAGAATGGAGAAATTATAAAGTCCAACAAGCTGAAAGGAGAAGCAGAAGAAAAAGTCACAGAGTGTGATACAAACCAACATTTTTAAGTATATCAAAACCAAAGGATAACATGCAAACAAGCCTGCTACTAGACTTAAAAATTAGCCTGCTACTAGAAATAGAAAATTGTTACTGATGAAACAGAATAGGAAAAAACATGCACTAATTGTCTTCTTGATCTAAAAAAGCAAGATTATATTAGTACAACAAAGCGTTTCCCTACTTAGAGCAGAGAAGCATACTGGATATTTAAATGAAAGAAAATGCTTCTAATCCAACAGGTTCCAAAACTTATATTCAAGAGTTAAAAGAACTAAGAATAACTGTGGAGGCAAATTATATCTTGCAATACTGATGAGAATTAAAACAAAAACCAGATTAACAACACTGTGCCAGACTTTAAGGAGAATAAATAAGTCCATCTATTTAAGTGAGGACAGCTTCACCTGACAACTGAAAGGAAAAATAGTCAGAAAGGTGGAGAGAAGAATTCTATATTAAGAACACTAATTCCAGTCATTAAGATTTTAGGGAATGTAGGTCTTGTCAAACAATCCTGTTATTAAAAAAAAATACTAAAGTATCAAGATCTAGTTGAAAAAATATCACCACCAGAGAGACTTATTTTAGTAGGACTGCAGTTAGTATTGCCTGATAATCAAAGATTTCATAATTAGCAGTGGATCACAATGCTCAGGGAAGCTACTGCTGGAACAGCAACTTAAGTGTGGTGCTAACAGGGGCTAAGGAGTAGATATCAGAGCCCCTGGATCCTTTTGTCAATTTGGACCTAAAATACTTTCCGATGAATACTGAATGATTCCCTAACAGATCTCCTCCTGATTTGGCAAACCACATCTGAAAATAAATATATGTCTGAAAGAATAAGGGAGGAATATTCTGAGAGCAGCAACTGCAAAAAACATTGCATTGAGAACTGAAAGCCCTGATAGGTTGAAATAAAAAGCAGGTATTAGTCACTATTAGAAGCAGGCCAGTAATGAGGAGCTTTTTCTTTTACATTTTGTTTCAGAATGAGATGTAAGAGTACAACACACTACTACAAATCTCCATTTAAGAAAATGTGAGAGTTTGAACGTTCAAGAAAATGCTGGCACTCTTGGAAGTCCAAAGCTTATGTTGAGGAAAATATACAGGTAGCCCTTTGAAGAAATACTTAATATTAAAAGGCTTCCTCATTTCAGTTGCTATGATTTTTTTTCCTTATTTCAGCCTTAGGTTTGTTTTTTCAGCCTTTTCTCCAAATCACACCTACCTATACCTAGTAACAAGCAAGGGTAATATAAGTTTAAATTGCAGAGAACTGAGATTAAGACCAGGTGTCATCTTAGAGATAGCAGGCTTGTTGTAAGAACTCAGTCAAAGACAAACTGGGCACTGAAAGGAATCAAAGCTGGTAACATCATGGTTATCTAAGAAAGTGATAACTGAAAACAAAGTTCATACAGAGAATATGATAAGCACCTAAACATGTTTCAGCTTCTAACCTCAAAAAAAAAAAAATGCAGTTTCTCGCAAGTCCTTATTTCTTTTATTATTTTTTTTTTTTAATTAGGGTACTTCTTGTTTTAAAAAATGTTTACAGCAAGAAGAACATGAACTAAGTCTGCCCTGTTGAGAAGTTAGAGCCACCTACAAAATGGAATACCATATAAAATGGTACTTGGCCTAGGAGAAATTTTATTATTTCAGCCTGAGACAAGCAAAAGCCACCTGTGCACTTTGGAAAAAAGAACTACAGAAGTCATGTACGGCAGTTATGTATATGTGAACTCACCTATTCTTAGCACTGTTGACACATCCTTCACCATTCAGACTAATCCAGGGCCACCACAAATGCTTAATTTACTGACATGTGAAAATTCTAACAGAAATCTATTCCAAATAGGATTCTTTTTAGTTTCTGGAATGAAGGGCACGTCATCCAGACTTCCTGCTTGGAACTGTGATGGTGCCAGCACTTAGTTCCTTCCAAGTACTCTGGTATCATTAACTAATGGACTTGGAGTTTTTCCTTCCACAGCTCAAAAATTACTTCAAATTTTAAAAGCACTACAAAAAGCTGATTTGCACAGAAATATATTCCTAAATAAAGATCTAAAAGAAAACAAAAAGAAGTTTGCTTCTAAATCAAAGTTAATAGGGTAAAGCTAAAACAGCTCATTGAAAAGCATTTAAGCAAGATTTAGAATTACAATGAGCTATCAGTTTACTACAAATTGCAGACTTGCTAAGAAGGAGAAATTAGCAATTGGTTAATTTATAAGCATGTAACATGAAGAATCCATTGCATCATATACTACTGCAGCTTGTCTTGCCAACTGCTACAGAATTCCACACACTGAATATTAACAGTAACAGAATTTAAATATTTAGGTGCTAATAAACTATTCAAGCAACACAATAGTATCATTTAAGTGCTTTCATTTAATGAATTTGAAAATAGTTTTAAGCTTGTGATGACTTTCTCATTAGGTCATTGTCAATTTCTGTAATTAATGTAACAGCTGGAATATATCTGCAAAGCTATTTTAGCTGTTGAACACCCAAGAGGTACAAGTATTCTTTAACTAAAAGTTTTAGCACAGAAAAAGAAGTTAGCAATAATAAAGATCCTAGCATCCCAATACAGAAGATTCCACACTAAAAGTAGTCTTACCAGATTTCTCTCATTAAATGTTGTTTTCTTGTTTGTTGTTTACAGTAGAGACTGCGCTGTAGAGGTTCTTACCTTACTACAGGATCACTCTCCAGGAACTCGGTGAGCCGCTGCAGCTGCTCAGGCTCGATGGATCGTCCCAGCAGGGCTTCAGTGTTAGTGTAGATTAGAAATGCTGACACAGTTCCTAACAAAGTTCCAACACCCAGAGACCCCACGCTGTCATAATAGGGGTTTCCTAAATGAGATATAGCAAATTAGTTTCACAGAGTGTTTCTAAAACAGAGCAGAGAATTCTAATTTCACACTGAAAGGAGTTCATAGTTTTGATGGGTTTTCTGGGTTTTGCTTTTTAGTGAGATTTTTTTGGTTGGTGGGTTTTTGTTTTCGTTGGTCATTTATTTCACTTTTTCTTTTCTTAATTCAGTGGAAATTTTTTCCTACTGAGGAACATGATGAAGCTGGAACAAAACAATTTATCATAAAACAAAGCCTTAAGTCCCTCCTGTCCCTTGACCACTCCTGTTTCCTGCAGGACTATTAAATGAGTAAGCTCTTGTCTGTATGAGTCTCTATATTAGTAAACACAAATTTATACACAATGTTATATACACTGAAACATAGGTAGCAGCACAAAATCCAGTATTCTTCTATCAGTAACGCAAAAATTTGCAAGTATTAACCATTTCTGGAATATAGTACTTAATAAGTTTCAAACACTTATTCACGTTCAGACCTATAGAAATAGTACTGTGTGTTTAAGTTGATGAAGGAAACTAGAAATGAAATTTTAAAATTCCTTCTATATAAAAAATGAAACTTGCAATTAAGTCATTAGAAGCCACAAGAAACAAAATTCCAATATTTATTCTCTTTTAAAATCAATACTTTAAAAGGGATGAATAAGTAATCATCTCTCTTTAGAAAATTTAACTATGCAGCAAAGATGCACTTTGAACCACTTGGCATACAGATCATCCTACCTATAGTAAAAAATAACTTAGTTTGTATGAAAAAACAGTTCAAAAATCTGCTTACAGAGTACAAGTATCAGAAATGAAGAGCAGAGACATATTTAAGTCAACCAATATAAACTAAATGAACTGTGTCCATACCATGCATGGGAAAAAATCCACATTCTGCCTGCCTCTGTGCAGAATTTTACCTGTTAAAGAAGTCAGTCCCATACAGGTAGCAGCTACAGCCACACTCAGGACTGCTGCAGCATCCTCCAGTAACACCACATTGGTACTAGGATCACGACTCTGCACAACTGCACACACAACACAAAAAAGTTACATTGCTCTGAAAATTTAGCTTTACTATGTTATGCATAGACTTAAACTATACTAACATCAGCAATTTAAAAGAACAATTTATGCAATTATATAGGTGTAAACTGAATTTTTGCATATGCACAAACTTCTGAAAGCATTTTCACATACACAGAACATGTCCAATTATGGCAGCTTCTCAAAAACGTTAGAAAAATTAAATGGGGCATTTAAACTGAAAAACACATGCACTTAGCCAAGTGTTTAATAGCACTCTTAAATCAACAGTTCTCACCTAATTTGTAAAATGTTATTTGTTAGTAGAATAGAAAACAGATCAATACAGGGAAAAGTAAAAGTGAAAACAGAAAATTGTTTCTATCATTATGGAAATATGAGTGAACAGACTGTGTTTTAAAAACACCACATACCTTACTGCTATAATGGTACTTACCATATTGATAAAATGAAAGACCCTTGGCTCGAGCACTCCTTCGAATTTCATTTATAGCAACAAGCAGAGTGGCTGAAATAACAAAGTTGTTGCTGAAAATTGCTAGAGGCAAAAGGACTTGTTTCCATTTTGAAAAGAGGAGCTTTTTGCTATACTATCATAGCAACAGATCATCAAGAAAGCTCTGATTGTTACTTTGAATAAAGTATAGTTACTTTTTTTTCCACAAGCATGTCTCCCACACAAATCAGAACTGTTATATTCATTGATAGTTTAATACCAAAAAGGCAATCCATGTCTACTTTCCAAATTTTGTGTTCTTCAACTTCTAACCATACGGACAAATACTAAAACAAAAAGTTTTCACATGTTTCTTTTCATTTGTTTACAAGTATTTGCAACAGAGTTCAAAATTTCACTGTGTAAGCAAAGATCAATTATTACTGTAATTACTCGCATTTGTAAAATGTTATTATCTTAAGAGATTACAAATACTTAAATAGAAAATTGAAACTGCATACCTCCTTCTGACACCAATGATCCTGCTAAAATGCAGTATGCCTGTATGGAAAAAAACAAGAATCAGATATGATATTATATTATATGCATATTTATCCAAATTAGATCCAGAACCACATTACAGCATATGAAATGTAGCATTCAGGAAACATTGCCTATCAAAACAAAGCAGGACCTCTTAGCATTCCAGAACCACATTACCCACAGTGTCATGTAATTGTCCCTAAACAGAAGGAAACCAATAATAATTGAATCATGCAATATGTTCCAAAACAGGAAAGCAGGACCTCTTGGAGGGGGGATATGAAAGGAAGATGCAGGATTTAGAGAACAGCTCATTTTGCTGCAGGATCAACTACAGTTTAAGATTTTTTTTTTTCTTAAAACATATTTTCATTAAGAATGGTTTGAGTTAATTGTGCTGGGACTCAAACTGACTCAGGAAGTGAGTTTCAGACTATGTCACTATTTTTTATTAAGTCACTGGTGTTAAATACAACACCAAACAAGATTAGCTTACCCAGAGAAGAGATTCTACAGGATGAGGGTGGAGTAAACCTATGATCCCATGATACCAAGAAAGTCCTGCACCCATCATAAAAATGCCTACTCCACTAATCAGGGAGGCAATATAGCGCATATTTGTGAAACCATACCTAGAAGAAAGAAAATTATTTTAGGAATATAAGAGTCTACATATCTACAAACATATCTCAGAGTTTGCCATTAATTTTTACGTTTCTTAAATTATCATCATATGACTTGACATCTATTTAAGACAAAGCTGCTTAAATCCAATCTAATCCAAGGGGGGAAAAAACCTACTTGAAAAAGAATATCTAATACATGAGAGGACATCAAGCAAAAATGTTTTTCTAACTTCTTTTTAAACAGCTATATTACCTCTTGTACAATGACTGAGGATTTTATTTTACAACTGAAAAAACCCCAAAATAAACAACATTCATATCACTTTAAGATTCTAGTGAAATGCAACTTCTAAATGTGGACTCTAGTTTTGTGAGCAGCCAGTCTACATAATTCATAAAGCTAATAAAACGGGAATAAAATTTACACATCTCTCGGTAGTTCAGCTAATTACAGACATCCAACACTGGACATTTTAAGGCAATGGAGGAATTAAAGCAATATTAAAAGTTTGTGTTTATTCCTTTTTTTGGTTTTAACTCCATCTACAAACAGTGCACTTCTTTTGTCTATATTGAGGAAGAAGGGAAAGGAGTAAGTGGGAAAAATGAGATATGATTAATATTTGCACAAATTTAAGATGTAAATTTTTAAAATTTTAATGATGCTGTTAATGAAAAAAGTGTAACTAATCCCATAAATTAGACATATTTTTGAAGTAGTTCTTAAAGAATGAATTACTTGTCCAAACATATGAGGAGTAAAACAGCTCAACACCAGGAAACTATCATGGAGAGTACAGCTTATAACTTTCATGAACTTGTAAGAACTTATCAAGTAATATCCCTATAAATAAATACAAAGAGCAGTTTATGTCAAACACATCTCCTTATGGTACAAGTAAGTAGCTTGCATTAAAGCAATTTGTTGAAAAAGCAAGAGGACAAAAATTACAAAAATAATTTTTACTTTTAAAAAAATCCTGTGATTCACATGAACAGTGTTTAAAAAGCAGATCTATTAGTTGCAAGAGGCAGAAGAGCCCAGAACAACCTAGAGGAATCACAATTAAAATAAAACATAGCAAAAGCATACCAGGAAAAAACAAAACAAAACAAAACAAACAAACAAACAAACCCAAAAAAAACCCAACACATGCACCAAGCCATTGAAGCTCCAACCCCTGGAGCTTGAAAGAAAACCCTTTTCTTATTTTATCTGTTGTAAAAGCAGAAACAATACATTTCAAAAATGGCCCAAACCAGCAGATTAAAACAACAAGGTGATGTACAAACAAGAACTGACTGATCTTACTGCTATATATAGTCAGCAAAATCTTTATTTACTCAAAAAGCTTACGGATGACTAGGGTCAGGCGTCCTTGCAGACTGACTGATGCCCAAAGCTAGTAATGCCTATTTAAGACAAGAAGTTAAAAAAAAATTAGAAACTTTCTGTATCAATTGAATGTGAAAGGTAAAGGCAGATGTAATTTGTTAAACTGCATATATGCTTTGCTACTGATATCTTATTACAGCTGGAATATAATCCTCAAAATTTGTCATCTAAATTTACCACTCCCAAAAAATTGTTAGCTATACCTACATAGATTATATATATGCAATTATATGGTGTGTATATATAATTACTTTTAATTATAATTTTAGAATCACAACTGAAATGAACATTACGTGCAATCACAAGTGTTGTTGCTGTACTTCAGTGTGAAGGAATAAAGTTGCTCAGGGAACAAAGCTATTTAAATAAATCCCTCTTGAAGAAAAACTATACTGAGACTGATGTGCAGTAGGGTGAGGACAATATTTAAAGCAGTAACTTTACACTGAAATTTGTCAGCATATTTTGAAGGAAGAAATAACCTCTTGCTATCTAAATTGCCTACCTGGGATATATCTAATTAGGCATGTATTAAGTTGTTGATGCAGGAAGCTATAAATCTAGACCTGAATTTTGCAAAGCATGTGTTTTGTTTGAGACTATGGATAATGAAGCATAGTAACAATTAGTGTTAGCAGCAGCAAGCTGCTTTGAGGAGGCAAGGTTTCTCCTGTGTTTTTCCCAAAACCACTCACTCAATTATTTGGAAAAACAAAACAAACCCTCCCCATCTCAGTGGAACTTTCAACCTTGATATTTAAAAAACAGAATAGCTCCTCAATATATATAATACCACTATCAAACTTGGTTCACCTGTACATTGACACACTTGGCCAAGTGAAAAAATGCACAGTTTAATACTTAAATTTATGGGGAGGCCAGCCTTATCAGTTGAATTAGAAAACACTGGAGAAAACAACATTAATTTTATCCCCTCACATTAATATTACATGTCCAATTCTGAGCCTGCCACTCTACTTCTCAAAGCAAACATGCCACATATGTGGCTATTTGTGCTGTGACAGGCTGATAGGTAATCAAGAAATAAAAAAGAAAACAAGATGCTAAAATTTTCATCATTATTCTATCTAGAGATGAACAAGTAACAAAGTCTGTCATTGTATTACAGTAACTGACAGGAAAAGCATTTCTAGTTAACATTTAACCAAAACACTAACCAAAATAATTTTATAAAGAAAATCAGTTTCAAGTACCACTCATGATCCATGAAGTAGCTGAGTACAGTTCTTGCTGCAACTCCACTCTTTCAAATTATTTCTAAAAATCTTCAAAATCTACATTCTGACTTCTCCTTTTTACATTAATACAAATTTAGAAGCATCCTATTTTTTTTCTTTAAGTGCATTTACTACTCTAAGTATCTGTCTTTATTCCCAGTTTTATTACAAGTACTAACTTGAGCAGAATGGAAAAAAATACTCACCTGGTTACATGTGTCTGCTAAAGAATGTATGGCTTCTGAAAACATACTTGCAGAACCCGTGTAAACCCAAGCAAGAAGCTTAAAGAAAAAATTCAACCCATTTCTGAAAACAAAGAGAAGAAATAACAGAATATTTGATGTTTAATATTTTCAGCAAACCAGAAGTGCTGTAAAATCATGTGTTATCTGCCAGAAAGGGGTCAACTTTATCAGTTATTTATCTAATTATTAAACTTATCAGTTTAATAATTAGAGAGCTGTGCACACAGATAATTCATAGAGATTTTCTGCATGGTTAGTGTGAAAAAGGTCCTTTCAGCTAAACTTGGTAAAGATACACAATTTATTTTTCAGAAATCATTAACTCCTAAGAAGTTCCAAATAAGTTACACTTCCTGAAAACTACCATCACACTCACTACTCAGAATAACTAATTTTCTACCGGTGGGAGAATACAAGTCTTTACAACTTCCTTTTCAATTTTTTCAATCCTTTGCCTCCTACACATCCTCCACCAATACTGTAGTGCAAGGTTCCCTATTTCATCCTCAGTCTGAGCCATTCTCAGTAGGATACAAATGTGAGACAAAAGTCAGGAAGACAAGGCTGTCACTGGATTATATTGTAAAAATTATCTATGGAACTTCTCCGTTAAGATGTTCAGTGTGAATTGTGAAGATATTTTTACAGCTACAGGTTTACTGAAGTAAACATTGTCTTATGCTGCACAGAGGTAACTATTAATACCAAAGTCCAAGTCTACATTCTCACTTCAAACATTATCAGAATCAGTAGGTTAATTGCTACAAACCTATTGCACAGAAAATCAGACTAGAGAATTATAATATCCTCCTCTATATTTTTTAACATGAGTTTCATTTATTGCCAAATTTTTAAGTATCTAAATTAAGTGTTATAAGAAACTATTAATATCATCTTCTAGTGGCATATTTTAACATGTGCCAGAAATTATATTCAAGTTAGAGGAAGCAAACCCAGCAGATTCTGAGAATGCAGCTCTCAATTAGAAAAGAAATAACACTATACAGAGAAAAGTGAATTCTTTTCTGTTGGTCATATGAAAGAGATTCTTTAAAATGTATGAAAAGCATCCTCTCAAGAAGGAGCAAGAAAAATGGACAACTTTAAATACCTGCTGCTTCAGATCCTTCAAAATTTTGGTTTTTACTTTAAGAAACTATATAGGGTAATACACTCCAAAAAATTGCTCTTCTCTCATCAGAGATATATTCAATGCCTGACCTCTATGTATTGATCAATGTATTCACATAAACTCTCTCCTATCTCTCAATAAACAAATAAATCTATTAACTTTAGTTACAGACACAGGCATCTTTATCTTAAATACACACACTGTTACTATTTCCAGGATAATATAAATTAATTACTTTTTATTGCATAGACAAAACTTGTTTTTTTTACTTACATGCAAATAGCTACCATTACCACCTTCCCTGGTCCCTTGAAAAACATAGCTGCTGTACTGGAGCGTGGCTACATAAAGAAATAACAGATTATTTAATAATTAAATCTTGATCTCATGAAACACCTACCATACCAATTAAATAAAAACTTTGCACTGCCTTGTATTTCAAAAGTTGTTGAAGGCAACTAATTTACAACTAAATTCAGCCAAACTGCAGTTGGGTCTTAGGTATTTCTACAAATGGTTGGCCATTAAAGAGATAAACTCCAGTGAAGTCTCCAGCAGAGGCCACTGCAGCCATAAGGCCCAGAGCCCACTAAGGAATCATTCTGTACACCCAACCACCTGGATCTAGAGTGTGTGTCTACTTAAGCAAAAAGGAAGGGCCAGCAGTGCATAGACAAAAGCAATCATCTTCTAGGGTCTTTTTTCTTAAAGAAACTTACTTAGGTTTTTTAAATTAACAATATATTCACTACACATAGTAATAGGTTATACTTGAAATCATGAGTACAGCTGCAATTTTGACAAGAAGGCAACTGAAAGAAAACCCTCTTTCTGGTGGATTACATTGTCACAGTAGGAACCCATTCAAGCTGTCATCACAACATTTACTACTGCATAACAATCATATATAGATCTGATATATTACAGTGCAAAAAAATCTTCCAGTAATATTCAGTTACACAAATTTTCCTTCAAAAGGTGTCATAACACATTTCACTACACTTTTCTAGCCAAACACTTGAAAATGACCTTACCTTAGTATTTCCAAAGAACTCCTTGTATTCCCACAACAGCCTTTGGTTTCTAAACAGATCTGCAGTACAAAATTTGCATTGTGAATATGTACTAGCAACCAGTAGATTCAGGAACTGAAGTCTACTTTTTTTATGCAGCAGCCAACTTCTAATAAGAGCTAGATGATCTAGTAAAGAATTCCTCCTTTGATGTTGTTAATCAGAAACACATGTTATATACTCATGCAAAATGCCAAATACAATCTGTAATGATCCTATACATTGTTACCATTTCTACCAACAAATGATAATGCACAGAGAATAAACTCAAAATATACTTCCACAAATTCATTTTATTTATATCCAAAAATTTTATTTATATCCAAAAATTATTTTTCAGGTCAATAAAAATTTTGAGGCTCCTGACTGCACTTTCAGTACACTTACAGATACCTCAACAGATGTCTGCAGTTCTAGCCTTTTTTGACAGAAGGCTGTTCTAGTGGCATAACTGTTCCAAAAACATTGAGCTCTCATTTTAAGGTACACAACTAGACTAAGTATCTTGAATCAGTATTGCCTCTTGTGTGATTTTAACTGACTAGACAGATCCAAACACATCACAAACTACTGCTTTGGCTGTACATGTTATTGATAATACCAGCATGGATAACAAAAATAAAAATTTAAAAAAATATATCTGGGGGTACTTCTCCCCTTTTGAAACACAAAGGCAAGCTGAAATCTTTTCAGAGGAAAAGAATGAGTAGTGGAATGGTATAAAGATTTGGAACAGTTTTAACTCTTTTGAAAATTCTCAATTAGATAAAAAGCAAAAGTATTGAAAATGTAAATTATGATCTAAAAATTGAAAGCCCCAAGAGTATGTCTACAGATCCGCACTGAATGCACATTCTTCCTGTATCACAAAGGTGATAAACTGCAAGACAGTAACAGGCTGTATCTGCACAGAAAGTAACATTTTACTCTAAGATTATATCTTAAAACCTAGTCAGCAGCTGCTAGTTACAAATTTACATGCTTTCAATAAAGTAACACTATCTTGCAGATTCCTAACAATCAACTTCCTTGCTACATTTCAAGGTATTTGAACACTCTATACTCACTTTCTCTGTACTTAATCTCTGCCTCTTTACGTCGCTTTCTTTCTCTGGCAAGAGCCTCTGGACTACCCCAAACTTCAAGAGACCTGCATGAAGTAAAAGTATCTTAAAAATGTTTCTATTCATGCAACTTTTTTTTCAGGCATAAAACCATACTGTTGAATTTTTTATACACAATGTAATTACAATAATCAGGATATAACATATGTTCAGATAGAAAATGAAAAACATTATTGCCCTTTCACATTGCAACCTGACTTTTAAAATTCTTTTCTCTCTCACTCTGATATCCTCCTTTTTAAATGTTCTTACTTTGCCTCTACGTCCGATCTCAGGTACACCGTGAAAGTCTCAGTGTCATCGTGGGGACTCCGTCGTTTAATTTTCCTCAGCTGGTCTAAATCACTAAGAAAAGTGGACAAAGTTTAGTGTAAAAAATTTAGTGTATTGTTCTAATTTGACTTTTATGTCTGGATGATGATCCACCATTTTGATGTTACTAATTTGTTGTACAAAAAAAGTAAAGTTGTCTAATTAAAACAGAACAGACAGACAACATGAAGCAAGTGATCTCTAGCAGGCCATTGAAACCTACTATTTTTCACATCCAGAAGTCCAAATCATGTCTTCATTCTATGAAATACTACACACTGAAGATAAAGAATTAAAACACTAAATAATAGAACATTCAATGAATGATCTGTATGTAACTGATAATGTGCACATATGCTAAACAAGATGCTCTATGAATTAGCCTCCCTAAATGGAAATCAGCAGTCATGTGACAAGAAAATTTAATCCCAAAATTTACACTCCCAGCACAAGCTGCAAAAGGCTGAAGATAACAAAGCTACTTGGGGAAACAGAAAAATTTCCTGTGCTGAGCTACACATTAGGGCATCTACACCATTATGTAAAAACAGAAGGAACAGAGGTATCTCCCCCCAGGTAGATTTATGGTCTCATAAGTACAAATCAACTACTTTAAAAAGCAAGTACTGAAACATGAATATTAAGTGCAAGCTCCTAGTCCACTGTAAAACTAAGCAAGAACTAGCTTCAGCCACTTACTATTATGTACACCACAAAAACATTTAGAAAATTTTGTGCAAAATCACTCTACAATCACAATTACTTCTCATGCACGTATGAACAAATACTCAAAATTTTTAAATCTCAACTCAAACCCATCATACCTGGATTTAAGACAAAACTCATTTATTGCTCTGACTCCAGTGATGAAGTTATTCTGTGTGTATTTTGGTCCATACTCTCTTTTTTTAAGGACTGGTTTCACTTTAAAAAAAAAAAAGATACATAAGTCACTCATAGAAACTACAGCAGAAACTTCAAAAATTAATTCAATCCAGTGTTATACTGTAATATCTCTTAATGGAAATCTGAAAAACAGTGTCAGTGATACAGAAAATTGCCAGTGAAGAGAAAGGTATCTTCCTCATTGTGGAAATGAGTAAGGTTAGAATGATTTACCTCCAAAACTGCTACTTTCTAAGCTGCAATTCAGGGTTCTCCAACCTAACTGCCACAGTCAGCTACTTCTCCAACTTTGATGTCAGAGATGGTGCTTGGCTATATAAATAGCATTCAAATATGGCCATTTGAAGACCCTTTGAAAAAAAGCTGCTTCATTCAATATTGCCATTTGGAAACCCTTGGTCTAACAACTGAAATGGCAAGAGACTGCTCCATTTCTATTTTTTCCAATAATCAAGACCACTTTCTGTTGTTAAGACTTTTGATCTTTGCAGAGCATACAGACTGTATACATAATTTTTCTCAACTATTATGTCCAAATTTAGTAATCTTAACATTGGGCATTTATAACAATTAAAAACATACATGATATATTTATAATGCTTTTTATGTCTGGAAGATGTGCTCTTATCACATCAGATTTTTATGCACAAGGAAAAGAATACCACACATATTCAGAAAAATTATAAATGGAATTTTAAATTTATGCTATTATTTCTACTTGTCTGTATGTACATAACTTCATCTTATTCTCAAATGTAAGTCACTGTACACTAACATGCATTAAAAACATGATTATTGGAAGACTAGTTACATTCAGAAGAATATAACACAACTAACTAACACTGTAATGTAACTAACATTACAGAATACAGCTTAAAACAAAAAGCTCAGATTCTACTGGTGAGAAGACTTTAGAGAACATATGAACTTCTTGCAAATCACAGGATTGATATGATTTCTATAGCTGGTCCAGAACTACTTCTTCAGTCACAGGATACTTACAGAAAGATAATGCTTTTAAAGACTTTGAGAAAAATTCTCCCCTGAGTTCTACATTGCCCTATTTCTGTGTTTTGATGCTTAACAGCAAAATATATTGCTTGACTGTCTGTGATGCACTAACAGCACAGGTATCAATATTTATCACAATCATCTGATTTCTCTCATCCACTTTGAACTTGAAGAATTTTTAAGTCCCTGAAAATCACATTCATCCCACACAGCTCCCGAGTGAAGGTGATGAAAAAAACTTTAGATATTTCCTAAAAACAGTACATGATTTACTAAGGTTAGAACAGACTGATCATTTTTAATCAAGAACACTTCCCATCTTTTATTTAAAACAAATATATGCCCAAATCATATTAATCTCACTAAAAAACAACTTATGGATTTATCAAAAACTTACTAACTCACCTTTCAGAAATACAGGTAAATTTCACTAAAATAAATCATATATTGTACATTGTATATATTGTACTGTAATTGTATATTGCACAGCATACCAACAATCCTACTCCTACTTCAAATAACTGTATAAAACTGTAGTAAATGTGGAGGGAAAAAAACCCTATTTAGTGTTTCCAAAAGAAAGACAAGCTCAACAAAAGATGATGTAAATAAAACACTTTAAAAAGCACGTTTAAGATTTGTGAGCATTTAAAAATGTTACTGTCTTTCTACTACTTAGTAATACTTGGAGCAGTAAGTTTCTAAGCCAGAGCAGCATTTTAAGACTAATTCCACTTTCTAGACACTAGCAAAATCCTTGACATAAACATTTCTCCTTGCATGCCTTTAATTAAGAGAGGGAAACACTTACTGAAACATATATCTATTTTCACAATTATTTCACAGAAATTTCTCCTATCTACTTTGCATTTTTTCCCTGCATGTGTACCCTAAGAGACAATAAATCTAAAGAAACTGACATCCTCCTGCACCACTGGGGTTGTGAAGGTAGAGAAAGCAGGAAAAGATTAAGCCTGGGAAGAAGTGAAGGGTTAGGGGAAGGTATTTTAAGATTTAGTTTTTATTTCTCAGTACTGTAGTATGATTTGACTGGCAATTTAATAACTGATTTTCCCCAAGTCCAATCTGTTTTGCCCATGATAGTAACTGGTGAACAACCCCTCCCTGTTCCTATCTCAACTCATAAGTCTTTCATTACATTTTCTCTACCCTGTCCCGCTAAGGAGGGGAGTGATAGATTTGCTTGGGTGGGCACTTGGTGTCCAGCCAGTGCCAAGCCCACCACATTACTGCACACAAATGGGAGTTTTACAGAACTCAGATTAGGCAGTTCATGTGGTCAAAATATATTTAGAAGCAACACTGATTAGATTAGCTCAGTAGTAAGAAAGAACAGAGGAAGACTTAGAACAAGGGATGGGGAAGATCAAGTATTCAGCTTAGCCACATTAAGTCTGAGAGGAAGAATGGACACGACTGAAAACATGCAAGAAGGACAGACTGCAACAACACATGAAAAAACAAATCAGTCTTTTCCTGATGAACTCTGCAGCTTAAATGAAAATAATAAACAAACACAGAAGAGTGAGTAATTAGAAGGAATACTGCTATGTTTGATTTTTATGAGTCATTTTCAAACAAACTGTACCAAACAAAGCTGGCACACAAGTGTGTTTTAAAATGCTATTCACATAACTTGCTTACACAATTGAAGAGGAGCTTCCTTTTTTTACTTTTTTTAACTACTAGCAAACAGCAGTAAAATTCCAATACCCTAAGCATTTCTTTACCTTTTACTTGGATTGGCTGTTTAGGTGAAGACTGCTTTTGGCCTGCATTGGTTGTATCTTGTCCTGAAAAATAAAATGAAAGCTCACTGTAAATATGGAAGTACCTACTTTTTTTTTTAGTTAAGAGTTTCACTAACATTAGAATATATCTCAATATTGCACTGCACCTGACAATTAGAAAATGTATTTGCCAGATTTCTAACACTTAAAACTCTCAAAAGACAGAAACAAAAAATTAACAAAAGTAAATATATTTAATATAGCATTGATCAATAAACTTCTAGCAGTTTGCAGAAGAACACCAATTTGTAACACACTTCACCCAAATTAAAAAAAAAAAATTTAACAGCGCACTTCTGGTTTGGGACAAGTTTTATGCAAAACTTTATGTTAGTAAATATAATTAATTCTATATGGCTTATGGCTGCTATGTATCACAGTATTTCAGAGCTTCCAAGCTGGGATTCAATTTTAAGGGATGGAAGCCTCTTCATTTACAAAAAGTTAGCTCCTTAAAACACAGAATATCTAAACTAAAATCCACAACTCATGGGTAACAAGTTGGAGCTAGAACAAAACAAAGTCCTTTTAGCTGGTTTTGAAACCTGAGGATATGATTCTATTAGGAAACCCAACAAAATATAACTTACAATAGTGTAATGAATCTTAATATTTGGAAAACTACAAATTCCAGTAATTTTAGTGAGATTTCTAGTTAGAAATCAGAAGTACTACTTGGAAACTCAAACAAATATTGCATCCCTGTCTCATACATCTTAACATAGCTTTCAGAACAAAAACTTTATGGTTCTAACATATCAAACCAATATACCCACTCTTTTGTGCCCTACCACTCTATAACATTGGAGGTTTGCCAGACATTCATAATCATTCACAAAATTAAAAATTATCTTATTAAAAGTGATATTTTAAAAATGAAGACGATTTTTTTAGCAGGTTAGTGTTAATTAATGAGGAACTCCTAGACTAACATGGTACTTAAATTATTTCAAGATCAGATTCTCTCAAAGCTTGCACTATATAACTATGTTTCAATAAGGCAATTAGTTAATACTCTAAAAGCAACTGAGAACTACAGCTAATAATTCAAGGACACTTTTTTGGAAAAATAACACTTATAAATTTATGAAGTTGATCTTACTACATAGCAAATAAGGTTGCACCATAACTAACTAGCATTCCTTAAACAGTCATCCCTGTCACTTGAAAACAAAAGAAACAAAATCCCTTTGTTGTTCCTTTCTTTTCTTACCTGGGAAGGCACAAAAATTCTAAGACTATATCCATGCACAGAGATCTATGGACATAAAGTACCCTTTCAAAGTTCACTACCTTGGCAGAACAAAATCACAGTGTATCATTGAGGAAAAAGGATACAGAACACCTCCATTCACAATCTGTTTTTCAGACAAGTAGAGGTTGATATAGTAGAACTTTCAAGACTGAACAATGTTTATGAGTCACTTCTGTACTTCCAAACATCAGAATGTAATCCTCTTATCTGGCTACAGTTACTAGCTTTTAAAGACTGTTGCAAGCCCCAGGAATTTACAAGTTACTAAAGAAGGAACAAATATCTGCTATCCTGACAATGAAAAGAAAATTTTCTTTAGAAGACCACTCCATTGTAGACAAAAGCACAAAGAAAAAGAGCTTTCATTTTGAAAAGCATCTGTTATCTCCTAAGCACAGTCTTCCGAGCCTGTATCTGTGCAGTCCCACAGATAGCGAGCATCAAAAATAGAGGATGTTACAATGAAGCAAGGACAAGACAGTTCTGAATTTCACAAGCACCTAACAAGAACCAGATCGACAATCAAACAGCAGGGAGGGTCAGGTTATGCACACTGTATCAAAAGTTTAATGTGAATGCTGCAGTTCTAACAACTGTCAAATTAGAAAGCTACAGCAGATGAAACAGCTCAACCTTCTTTACCAGTCATTTATAGCCTGGCCTTGAGATGCCACAATGCTCAACAGTGGCACTCATTCAATCTTTATCATTAATTCCTTTGACACAACACACCAGAAATACTACCCAAAAAAATCAAATAAACAAGCAAAATTGTGAAAGTTGAGTAATACATTCTACTTCTTCTCCTTTAAATTACTTAAGCCCTTTCAACTTCCACATTTTTCCCACCACCACTTTAAATTGGATTACTCTAAACTTAAACCCTTAAAATATCAGAATGACAAAGAAATAAATTTCAGCATTCCTCCCTGTTTATGCACTTGAATTTCATATAGAGATGCCCACAACCCAAAATACTAAGAATTCTGCAATCGTAATATCATACAATTAAAAAACCACCCTGTTATCAGTAAATATGTTAAGCTTTTATATTTTTATAAATACTCTTTATTGTAGCTTAGTATTACCTGTTTCAGCTTTATGCAGGGTTTCACCATGGGCTGATCCATTTGTAACTTGTGATCCAAGATCTTTCTTCTGACCATTGGAGGTATAAACTCTCACCTGACTCATCAACTGCACAGGCAGGCGATTACATGGCAGAATATAAGACAGGCTCCCACTTTTCATTGAAACCTTCCATCCTAACAAGGGGAAGAAAAAAAAAGCTGTTTCAGGCAGCCATTTTGGAAGGAAAAGGAAGGAAAAGCGGTCCTGCTCTGGCAGCAAAAGTTATGGAAAGTGAGTTTTTAAGTACTGACATGTGCTCATTTTACCCATGTTTATGGGTAAAATTACAAAATGAGAGTACATAGCATGCTTTCACTACCTCCCTTCAAACACCCACTTTTAAATTTCATTTTAATACTAGAGAGTTTTTCCCACACTCCACTATGCATTTTTCCCAGAGACCTCTGGATGATCTTAAGTGTTAAAAAAAACCATAAGGGTTAAAAAAAAGCTATTTGACAAGATTGGCTTTGTGACACATTGTCTCATTCTAGTCATACTGCCACAAAGTCTTTAAAAACCATATATTGATAAAAGAACAAATACAGATCACTACAAAACCATTAGCCAGGGTTGCCATTTCATTTCACTCTGTGCACACTATACAAACCATGGCTTACCAATGAAGAGAAACTGAACTGTGTGCAAATTATACAGTTGCTACAGAAATCACATAGAAAAGCAAACATTGTACAAAACATTTTACAGGGAAGTGTCTTAAATTTTGCAGCATTCACAAGAGACAAATTACAATATAAATATGTAAAAAGTCCATTGAGAAACCACCCTGGGTAGGCAGTCTTCCATCTCAAAAGATTAACTAAAAGCAGAATTGCTGTACAGACCAACCTGTATTAGCAATCAGTTTCTTTTAGAGAGCACAATACTTCTGTAGAGAGGGTAAATAACACCTCCAACCAGAATTGCAGCAGGCAAACTGTCTGCTTTGGAAAGCACTCACTAAAAAATAAATACATTTTTAAAAATAATTAAGAGGTGCCAGTAAATAAAGTCAAACAAAGCATGACCACTTAACCATGAATAACACAGCTCTCTCAAAAAATATAATATTTTACAGAACTGTCCATTCTGTAAAAGTCTCAACAGCTTTCCTTTTTCTTTTAGTCTTCTGCACACCTGCATGTCTACATGCACTGACCTAAACCTTACTGAAGCAAAAATTTCCCCAAAAAAGGACATCTCTTACTGACAGTTGTCACAGTGTGACAGAAGCCCGTAATAGTGAACTCAACGCAGTTCAATGAACTCAGTGATTGCGAATTTATAAAACCCTACAATAAATACGTGGCACAAGATGAGCAGTGTTGTCTCCTAAGCTTTGGTAATGCTGGAGCAGTTAAAAAAGGGAAATTTAATCAGCACATTTAGAGGGCATTTTTCCTACTAATTCATGCGCACACAAGAAACAGCTAAAGAAAAAGGGCATTTGATGCAATTTAACCGTGAATACACAAAAAGGGGAAAAACTGCTCGGAATAAAAATTCCATGAGATGTGTGGCCTCGTCGGACCAACAGAAGCCCTGTAAGGCCGTGCTATATTTTATGTAATTCCTGCAAACTTGGGCCCGGCACGGGCATGACGCGCCCGCTGTGCGTCAGACAGGGCTGGACAGCCCGGCCGAGGACAGCCCGGCCCCGCACCGCGCTGGCTGAACGCCTGCACGTTTTCCTTCATTTTACAGCCGACCCTCAGGGAGCAGCCGGCGCTCCCCGGACCGCGGGTGCCCGCAACCCGGAGCGGTGCTACCGCCTCGGGAGAGACCCCGGCTGCCACCACCGCCTGCGAGCGCCGGCACTCGCTGCGCCCCAGGCGAAGGCGGAGCTCCGTCACAGCTCCCGACGGGCCCCGGCGCGGCGCAGCGGCCCGGGCCCCGCAGGACTCACCGTGGCAGGCGCGGGGCCGCGGCGCCGCCTGGCACCGCAGGTACAGGCGGTAGAGGCCGCGGCAGCCCCGCCGCTGGGCGGCCAGGGCCGGCATCATGGCGGCGGCCGCTCGGCAGCGGCCGGCAGGCGAGCGGCGATTCGCATCGGCGGAGGCCGGCGCGGCTGCGGCGGAGCCCCGCTGGCCCCGGGCGGCGGCGGTGGCCGGAGGCCGGCGGTGGGCGGCGCCGCGGCACCCGGATGTGCGGGGGCACCGCGGGGCCGCGCTGACTCACCCGCCCCGCCCGCCGCGCCTGCGCCTGGCCCGGGAGCGGGGCCCCGGGAAGGGGCCTGGCCCCGGCCGCAGCGCGTCGGGAGCAGCCCCTGCTCTGTTACCGTGCCTGGTGGAGGGTAATGCATACGGCTATGTGTAACAAACGGACGCGCGTTGAATTGCTTAGCACGGGTGGAACCCACATTAGAGAATTTTTTAATAGGGTCACAATTAGTTTGAAAGGACCTCCGAGATCATCGAGTTCAATCCATTACAGAACACCGCCTTGTCAACTGGACCATGCCACAGCCAGTCTTTTCTCGAACACCTCCAGGGACGGTGGCTGCCCCACCCCACTGGACAGCCCATTCCAATGTCTAATGACCCTTTCTACGAAGAAATTCTTCCTGATGTGCAATTTAAGTTTTCCCTGGCCCAGCTTCAGACTGTCTTCTTGTCCTGTCACTTGCTACCTGAAAGAAGAGCCCGACTCCTACCTGGCTACAACCTCCTTTCAGACAGTTGTAGAGAATAGTAAGGTTTCCCCTGAGCCTCCTTTTCTCCAGGATAAATATCCCCAGCTCCCTTAAAAACTCCCCACAAGACTTGTGGTGCAGGCCCTTCACCATTGCCTTTCCCTGGACATAGACAACATTAAAGCATGTAACACTAAATGTGTTTGCATGGTTTCTAGATGAAAATGTGGTCCCCTAGCATTAGCCATCCCCTAAAATGCACTTCCCAGATCAGTCCTGATAAAATGCGATTTTAAATGATGTCTTCCTCCAGGGAGAGTGCCATGTGGCTGATCCCGTACTCCAGGGTTGTAAGGGCTGCTGTGGCCAGCTGTGACACCCCCTGCCCTGCTCACCTACAGCCTGGCTCAGGACCATGCCTGTAATCAATCCTACTGGCACTGTACTACACTCTTTTTATAAAAGGGTTTTTTTCCAGTATAGCTTTGATACTGGTTTACATGACTGAGAAAATGTCTCAGGCTTCCTTGTCTTCATTTGCACACTGGGAGGAACATGGGAGCTCACCAGAAGTTAGGTTGACAGGGAATTTGGATAATTAATGTACCTGATAATCCACAAAGCATTTGATCACTGAGGAGGGCTATTACAGTGCCTGTCTTGAACATACACAATTAGATTTTAAAACAAAGTTTGTTGGCACATCTTTACCGGCTGCCTAGTGAGCAGCATTGCCAAAACAAGTTTTCCTAGAAGCCCAGGGGAGGCAGATTGAGGTAGAATACTTCCACAGAATAATTAACACTCATCTTCCCAGAAGTACAATTGCAGCCATACCAAATGAATCAGAAGCATTGCAACAGATGCTGTATCATTAAATACCAGATGTACAGCACAAGTTAAATGCTAAATTGACTGCAAGTTGTAAAGCAGCAGAGGTGAGGTCAATGTTAGAGTATAACATGCAGCTGATATATTTGCTGGCTGCTTGTTATTTTAGCAAGAGTCTAACAGTAAAAAAGAAAAAGGAGGTTGAGTCCCTAGTTTTTTCCCCTACATAAAGATGTTTGAAAGCATATAGAAATTCTTGAAACATTTGTACCTGAAGAGTCACTGCTATACTCTAGAACAGATGGTAAGTTTAGGTTTATTGTTTCCTCTCTAAAACCAAAGAGAACTACTAACTATTTCATATTCTTTTATCCATCTGAATAACTGAATTTGTGTCTGGTTTTGGCACTGTAAGTATGAAACAGGAAGGAAAAGAATAAAACTGGGAATATCATAGACAGATTAATAGATATTAAGTGTGGTGGTCAACCAGGATTTACACAATCAGCTGCTGTGCATGACCCTTTATATTGGCAAACACTGAAAACTAATGGAGACAAACAGCAAATAAAAGAGCATTGAAAACAGCCTACTCTGCATGGGACAGCCAAGTACATAAAGCAATTGATAATGAAGTACCAAGACTCCTGGCATGCAGCTGCAGCATCCTAAGAAAAAACTATCAACCTTATTTATGAGCATCTCAACCATTAGTTATCAATCACTAGCAATGAACAGAGAAACATCCTAATTGCATGGTATTTCAGGACATCCAAACTGGCTACTTTAAGCCTGTATTTCATAAAATCGAGTTAGTAAAAGTCTCATTTACATTCAAGTTGCTAAACTGATAAAAAATATTATTTCTATATACCATGCTTGTACATGGGCTTTTGTCCCACCTGAACCTCTGTCTAGGGGACAGTTGTGTGAAGATCTTGGTATGTTGCTCATAAGAGGGGGGAGACTTGCTACCATATCATTTCCTCAGGCCTGCTTTTGCAAAAACTCTAGAACCCTTTTTTATACAGCATATTACCTTGCCTAAAAAAAATTATAGGGTTAAGTTGCCTGACCAGGTCTTCAGGAAGAACAGGGACTATGGTTACCACCTTTTAAGATTTAGAACCTGTTTTATGGAGACACTTGAAAAGTTTACATAGAACTGGTTGCAGACCAGGAAAGACAGGTGACTGGATTGAAATATAGGTCTTTGAAAACTTTTTTCCTCATCCCTGTTTATTTAAAATAACTCAGTAACTGACTGTACTACTCTAGCTACAACAGTCCATCATGGTTTTCCAGTATTACTATCTAGCAAAAAATATGTGATATGTAAAGCCTAATAAGAAATGAAGGATTTTTAGTGTTCCTTGTATGAAAAATGAAGTACTATAAAGCAAATTTGAATATTTGTCAATCTGAAATTCATTAACAATTTCAAGTTCATACACTGGAGAGAGACTTGCAATGTCCCCAGATCCACTGGAAGAGTTGATGATATTGACTTAATATAGTTTAAATTACTCTTCAGGACTCCCATCATATCCTGCCTTGTGGGTCTCTCATATAGCATAGCAAGGGGAAAAAAGGAAAAGGGAAAGACTTTTGATTTTTGTACCTTTTATGATCCTACACATATACAGTTAACACAGAAAATGAGACAATATTTTGTGACAGGCAGGTGCACAAGTGGAATGACTCTTCTGAAGCAGGGAATGGTGCATCTTCAGAAGCTTGCATAACACCACGCTGAGTCATGCATCTCTGTAAAGCCATTTCATGGTCATTAGGTCAAAGATCTACATAAACCAAAAGTAAATATTTTCCTTTCCAGCACATGGATAAGTGTTTCCAGTTATTCACATGCAGTTCATTCACCTTAACATCAGCAGTCTGCAGTTTCTTAAACTGGGGGCAGGAGTCCTCAACAAGACAATTCAACCCCAGAAGCAGCTAGTAACTGCCAAAGGACAGTAAATTGTGAAGAGGCTTATTCTCCTGAGAAATTTAAACTGAAAATTACTTTCCTGTAGCCAATAGGCTCAGGAGGAGCACATTACATTACTAAAATTTTTAGCTTCATAGTTGCAAAAGAGCCACTAGAGGTCAGTGGTTTGGAACAAAATTAGCACATGGAGGAAGAACTCAATTTCATTTCAAATAGACAAATAATACAATCAAATAAAATTTCCAGCCTCTGAGTAAGGAAAAAGAACTCTTATGGTTAGCAGCACTTACCTTAATCCAAAATCAAGAAAGGTAGCTTAAAATTCTTAAAAACAATACTAGGTACATAATACAAAAAATGTATTATGAAACAACTACTCATTCTCTACAGTAATATACAGACATGCATAAAAACACAGGACTGGAGGAAGCTTCTTTAATCAGTTCCAGTCTCTTGCTCCTTGTCCTGTAATTTCTTGCATGAACCAAGCAAGGACCAGGTTAAAAGCAGCTTGATTCTTTTGCTCGTAAGGAACAAAAAAAGAATTACAAGAATGTGAAATATCCTCAATTAGTAGTTTCCAAGTGCATAAAGGCAGTATACTAGAAACACCTGTGCAGTGCAACTATCTTCTTTAACAACTATTTCCCTTACAAATGTGTAACACTCTGCAAAGAGAGAAGGATGCCAGAGGACAGGAAGAGGCTGTTTCATCATGAAGTGCAAAGTGTTCTACCATTTCCAAAAAGGGGAAAAAAACCCCCAAAGTACTACATTTTATTTAGTAATTTATCTCATGCTGTAAGTATATATACACATCATCCATTCACAGTACATACATGTTAATGCAACTGAAGCTCTTACCTCTGCCCCAGAGTGATGTTAAAAAATGTGAGATAATTAGAAATGTGAATAGAGCCACTGGATGCTCCAACGCATGCTGAACTTGATGCTTGTTGCTGTACCTGTAGTTTTCTAATGCTTCAATGTGTCTCTGTATTATACAGTTACACAACTGAAAATGCCGCTAGACATATGAAAATTCAGAAAGTCAACTTCAGATTTCCATCTACCATTACAGAAAACTTTTCATCCATGGCTTTGATTTAAAGTTTATCACTGAAAGGATTCACAACTATTTTTGTTGTGATTTAGTCAGAACATAACTGAAATTGTTACAGCGGAAAGTATGTTGAACAGGATCATAGTACAAAGACATCTGTTTGGCCAGATTTTCTAGATGAAAAAAAAAAATCCAAAAATATTAAAATACTAAGTTACATCATGTTATAACTTAATGCTAAGTTATATCGTGTTCTATGCAAACATACATCAGGACAAAACCTCATGAGTTGCACATACAAGGTCTTCCCCCAGATTGCCAAGAAAAATATAACAAAGAAACATGGAAAGAGAAAAGCAAAAAAAAAAAAAAGGGCCAAGAAGCCCACATTTTCACTGCAGAACTTTCAAACATAATAAAAGAACACATAATTCCACCGCAACTGTTTTCCATTTTAAGTAAATCAAGATTAGACTGCTCCTGCACAGTGTGGCTATTTCAACAGCATTTTAATGGAGGATAAATTATACATAGTTTACTTGAAAATTTAAGTACTATCCAGAGGACACTGATGGCATGAATGATGAAATGGGGTTTGTGAAAGCAACAGAGCATCCAGCAGGATTTCCAGACATCTTTGTATCAGAGAATTGGTGTGACTCTTGGAGTGTCCTGCGTAGGGCCAGGAGCTGGACTTGCTGATTGGTCCCTTCCAATTCAGTATATTCTATGATTCTGTGATTTTCTGTGTTCTCACTATTTTTCTCCCCATTCTTCTACCTTCTTTTTCTATTGCATTTCTACCTTCATGAAAACTATAGTTGATACTGCTTCAAAGCCTACAGATAATCTAGTCCTGCACCTTTTACAATTTCTGATTTTCAGTTTCATTTTCCTGAGAAATATCTGAACTGATGCATCATCTTCATCTAACATACTTTTAACACTGGCAAAGTAACATGAGTGAATATTCATAGGGACACACATAACAAATGAAAATATTATGATCTGCACTTATTCAGGGAAAGCAGTTTCCTCATGCCAAAACACAGCTATACAACTTTCCATGCTAACACCTGCACTGATAATATGGCAGTAGACTGGGCCCATAGGTAGATTTTTTCCTCAGGACTTGGTATTATCTATGCCAGATATAAAGCAGAATAGTTCCAATGAATAAAAGGCAGGGATCAGCTTTTTTTTTTTGTTTTGTTTTGGTATACACCTTAATCTTCCTGTTTCTCTAGAAAAAGTAAATGAGGTGCTGCAGTAGCTCACTGCATTCTGCACTATTCTAAACACATACACAAAAAAACAACACCCAACATGCACCTGGAACACTTAACACAAAACTGTTGGTCAGTAACTCCAACTCACTCAGAGATTTGAACTTAAATAAGTGCTGTCTTGCAACACACACAGGTACTATTTAAAATCCAGAAGCAATACACAGTTTGATTTCAAGAACATCAACAAAACAATAGGTATCAATACAGAAAACTATTTAATTTGTTTCAAAATAAATATTTGACATACAAAGCACATACAGTGAAAAAGGGTCACAATAAATTACAAATGGAACTACTTGCTCATTCACTGAGAGAAGCCCTTGGTATTTCCAATTTCATACCATCAAATTTATCATTCTTGCTGATTTAAGCACAGCACTGAACAAATATGGATCCCAGTGCTTTCTTTCACAGGTACTGGTAGGATAATTTACTGCAGTGATCCAATTTGAAAATCAGTAGGGACCAGTAAATCGCTGCATAAAAGAAAGAGCGAATGAGGTGCTTTTTCCTTAGTGTCAGCAGCCTGCGATTATTATGTTTATTAGATTTTCTTGAAAGGGCTTCACATTTTCTCAAATATGCAGGAGAACTATATTTCCCCTCTGAGCCCTTACATTAGCATTTTGTGCCTCAGTCCTTGAATACAAGTAAAAGATGAATTTTTCGATTAATTTTAAAAGTTTATACCATCTGGATGGCACAGAACTAAGCAATGAAACTCCTTTACCTGCACAACATCTGCCATTATCACAGAGCTAACTTCTGCAGAGAAGTTAAAAAGTAATGCTGAGATTTTATGAAAAAGATTTTTGAATCCACATTCAAGATTAAATTCTATTACACTATCCATACTGATATCTTTCCATCTTTGGAATAAAGAATTGCTTAAGATGTTGTCCTTAAAAGGTGATTTAAAACAGCAAGGCCTGACTGTTCCTGTGACTTTAAGAAAATTATAGCACTACAGAAGTTACAATACAAAGATACACTAACCAATTTTAGTGTATATATAGTTTAATCACAAATAGGTGTATGACAGCAATTAAAAATTATAGACAATTAAAACAGATTAGCATACCCTACTACCATCTAGTACATTAAGGGTTCAGGGTCTTACTCTGCTGCTAATGCTAATTTTTTGTCAGGGATGATGATACAAGGGCCACACCTAGCACTGCACGTGAAAATCAGTTTTGACTTTAAAAGAACGTGTTGTTCTAGCACACTATCTTCTTTTCCCTTAATCTGAGCACTGTAAAGTACAGCACTTTTTATCCGAGAAGGTAAGGTACAGTACTTTTAAAGTATTTAAGACCACAGTTACAATAATTTTAGGAGCGGGACTAACAAGTTTTATGTAGAGCAGGAACAAATCAGTTTCATCTGGGCACTTCTCCAGCTCTTTTCTATTTCCTGCTCTACCAAAACTCTTACATCAGGCAAGTGCCCTTTCCTTCCATGTCTCCATTCCTGTCTTTAAAATGGGTAAGAACTTCCTTAATAAACATGGCATCTGTACACCTGCAATACAGGTGCCTAATGGTAAAAGTCTAATGCAGACTGTACAAAATAATTGGCTGTGTTATTTGTTTGGACAGTACAATCACATACATAGTTAGCAGCTCCAAAACTGTTGGAAGAAATAGTGGCTCATAATTATAATAATTTTTATTTCAATCCTTACAACATTCACATATATTGCTCCACCTAAACACCCATCAAAGAAAGGAGCAAAACATAAAACTGACAGCACAGAAATGACAATATATGGATAAAATCAAATAAAAGGCAAAAAAGGAGAGGATGGATGTATTGGTGAGTTACTTTGTGTGTAAGAATTCCTAACTGGCAATAGCTGCTCCAACAGACCCAATGGCTCCTGATACTTTATCTACAGATGAAAACAAACAAGTGTTAAGCTGGAGCATCACTTCTACAGAAAGCTTGTACAGAGCAAGGGGTTGGTCTACCCACAGAATCTGTGCAATGCACTTAACATACAAAAGCTAAGATGACAAAAAGCAATGAGCAGTATGATTTATGCCAGTGGAAACAGTTATCACATTAGGTAGGAAACCTTTCAGTAATACAAAAACTCTTCTGCTTCATTTTGGGATTTGGCAGGCACTTTATGGTCAGTTGCAAAATTTCTCTACAATCACAGACTTCTGTCACAGCCTCTGCAGCACAGGTAGCTGTTGACAGCATAGCAGCATGAACATACAGCTCTCTTCACCAAAAAAACCCCTTCAAGCTATCAGGATACTACCAGACATTTTACATTTAATTTAATCATAAGAATAGAAACAGTCACAAACTGTGGTGAGGAAGCAGGCTCAAGGATAGAATGTTTTTGCCAGCATTAAGGAAACTTGATGTTATCACTTAGGCAGCTGAAAGGCTACAGTAAAAATCAAAGTTGATGCAGAGCACAGGTCAGTTGCCCTATTTATTTGGCTTAAACATTATTCTTACAACATTGTTCCATGTTTTCTCGGCACATCAGAGAAGTAAGTTTTACCAGGCCACAAGCTGCTCATTTGTCAAGCAAAGCTAAGAATATGATACTAGCAAAACCAAATCAAATCCCTTTTATGGAATTTCCTCTTCTTGGTCCATTTTCAAGACTTAACAGAAAGAGATAAATTCAGTATTCATGTCTAAGTTCTACTTCACAGGACTGTCTTCCAACTCTTTACTCACAGCATTGTCATTCACTTACTCCTTTTAATCCTTCTCCCGCATTCATCGAGTTGGATCTCTATTTAGCATCCTTCAGTTACAGCTGCATTACACTGGATCCAGTTTAGACTCCTCTCTAATTTAATACCACCATACAATTAGGGAACAGTAGAATGCACCCATAACAGCAGTCAGACCACAAAAATTTGCTCAGAAATAACATGTTATTTTGCTTACTGTAATTACAGATTTATTTGCCTTCTACTCCCAGGATGGGGGATCAACTTAGATGACCAAATTCATTTTTTCATCACAGTGGTGCCAACAGCTGAAGAGAATCTGATGTCACCATTCAAAAAACACATCATGCAACATGACAGAGGGTCTAGAATCATGCTGAGAAACTGAAACAGTAGTAAGTAAGTCTGGATTTTTCTCTGATTAGATACCATTGTTGCAGTGCTTATTCTTGAGTTAGATTTTGAAGGAGAAGTCATAAATTTTTGCACTTTAGAAGGCAAAAATTCCCTATAAAATAATTTAGAAATGCACAAGACATTATATCCCAATTCAGAAGCAGCAGTGGGAATATAAGAACATGCACACATACACACAGGACAGCATTCTGCTCAACTTCCAGGTCCAAGCATCAGTAAGTTGTGTTAGAGAGACAATGAGCCTGAAGAGCCTAGCGAGTCACATTTAACACTCCTTTTATTGCAGTAGAAATTTTAGTTTTTATCAAATCCTCAAATTACAGGATATACACATAATCAATCTCATTGCAAGTCTTTAGCATTTAGCATTAACTGCATGCAGTTGCTTCTGCAGTGTGCAAGTATTCCATAAATAGCTAATCACGTTCAGAGAGCAAGACAAGTAGTCAAAGAATATCATATTCAATTACCAACTGGTTCATCAGTACCAAGAGGTTGAGCAAAAAAAAATGAAATAAGTTTATAAATACATAGCTCTGATCTAAAAACTAATACAACTGGAAAGTCGGAATGATATCCGTATCACAAACTCAGTAGTTACAGGAAAATACTTTGCTTCAAGACTGTTTTTGAAACTGTTTTCTCAAAAGGTTTCTCTGACCATGGAAGAATATTTGAGTGCTACAGAATCTTACAAAAGACCAATGAAAGCTCTTTAACTTTATGCAGTTAGAATACTAACACTAACTACAGAAAATTCGGCAGATTTCTGGAAAGAAGTTGTGTTCACACAGTATTATTTTTCCATGACCTACCCTTCAGCTGCTGGGTGAATGCATAACCAGTGTAATTAATTTATGCACTTAATTTAATATTCACTTCTGTAGTCATGACACTGGCTTCAGATCAGTCATCAGATGGATTTATGCCAAGAAATCCTACACCCGTTTGTTTCAGAAGCTGCCTAAACAGGTGCAATTCTTTATGCAAATTTCTCATCACAATGAGGATCTCAGAAACTGGAATAACAATTTATACAGAGCTACCTACAGATTAATTTTTTAAAAAGCTAACATGCTTGAATTACTGCAGTCTCACATTTGTGTGGACACGAGATCAAATCTGCAATGACTCTGCAAGTGTTACTTCATTAACATTGATTAGCTCATTTGAGACATGGTTAAAAGTTTAAGCATTGCATCTTAGTCTTAAAATACCACAGGTCAGCAGTTTGGCTTGGTAAAACAACTTGTTATGACAAGAAAACTGCACAGTTTTCTGTGATCAGTCTTGGTATTTCTTCCAACAGTGTAACATAAGATTATGTCACAAGGTAGAAACACAGGAGAGTTCTTTTAAAATATTATTAATAAAAATAGCCTCTCCTTCAGAAAGGAGTATTATCACTGTCAGCTTGATAGATTTTAAACCCTTGTGTTAACTTCAAAGTGAGCCGTATTTCCACACTGAGTATAACAAATTGGACAAAATAGTTCTACAGATACATTTAGTAAGCAGAAGAATACTGTCCAAAGTGTACTGCATAGTTATATGTATCAACTGCTATCCACTGGAGACATCCTAAAGTAGCTATAGTTCCAACTAACATAAACCTAGAGAGCACAGATCTCTTATAATAATTTTCAATCAATCTCAAACAATCCTTGATTTAAAAAAACAAAACAAAACAACAAATTCGTAAGATAGGGCATCTTTAGGTAGGATGCAGCTACTTTTTTCATCAATTAACAATACAGCACGGTTAATTTAAGTTTCTATTCTTTGTTTTTGATATGCTAAATTCGTATTATCGCCAAGAAAAGCATTTATGTATTTTTATACAGCCTGGAGTGAAATCAGTGTAAAACCAGGAATTTCCAATCATCAGCAGAAGTGCCAGCTGTTCATAATGTTCACAAAACACGAGTGCCTGAATTTGGCTATGCAACAGTTGGTGCCAATCTGCTTATAAAGGAAATGCCACTGAGGCATAGTCTTCTTACAAAAACAGGGCACGAGGGCTTCGTTATTAAGTGTTCAACAACAATCCTGAGCTCGGTGAAGAGAGTCCTGAAAAATCAGATTTAAAGATAAAAATCAGTTTTAAAATCCTACAGCATTTATCAGAAGTATTATCCACATATATCTTTTTCATTAACATATTTTCTCAATATCACACTCATATACACATTTTAAGTTCAATTCTTTAGACCAACTCAGTACTGCTTCCAAGAGCTTCAGAATTCTTGACTTTTAAACATTAACATTTTAACTAACTCTATCCTCAGCTGGAAGTTACTGAGCTAGAGACACCAGAAAAATTCCAGCTTCAAGCAAAAAAAGCAAAAAAAAAAAAAAAAAAGAAAGACTATAAAGGCTTCAAAAGCACTACAAAAAAAGAGAAAAAGGAATAATGCTTTATCACAAATAGTGTAAGGAGCTGGGAGGCTATTGTGTTTGTGCTACTTCTTGGCAATATGCAAGAACCCTGCACTGCAGAAGCAACTATTAGAAGACAGACATGAGAAATAAAACCCTCGTCACCAATTTCCCTTAAAACTACAAAAATGCCATCAGAACCTTTTGGATAAACTAGTTCTACTGAATGTCAATGTTAGTATTGTACAGCTTAAATTATTTTTAGATACCAAAGTAGTAAAGCAATTTCATAGATGTTGTTGGTGTTGTTAAAAATAAATATATGTAGTAGGATGGAAAAATTGATTTCTTACGAAAATAGGGAATAGAAGACAATTAAGCTTATGATTCTCACTCTTGTCTTTGCATATCATGGCAGCCAAAGCCATTTTCTTGGCACTCTAGCAAACCCTTTTCTGATCAAGTAGACTGGAAAGTCTGTTCACAAAATCCTATGCTATGCAATGCTCATAAGAAAATTTCTAAAAAGCACTCACCTGAGAAAACACTTATAGGAATATTTATGATTTCAAAGTCTAAAGCAATAATATTGGCTTGACCAACTGTCAAAATCAGTAAGCTTCTATTTCAAATACAATTAGCTTTATTTATAAATTTAACTAAAGGAGGTAATGAACATCTTTAAGATCATACAGAACCTTTTTTCTCTCATTATTACACAAGTTTTTAAGTGCCTATTCATATTTGGGCTTAGCCTCAGATGTACCTAGAATCTAAAAATAAGGATATCTCTCCGATAAGAAAGACTTTCTATTCCTAAAGTGTAGTTTTAATTACACAAGCATGTTCTGAAAGCTCCCATTCAAGAATGGTGGTACCTTTCTGATCACTTACACGAAATAAAAACCTTTAATCAGCCAGGGTTTTATTTAGCATCCAGGTGTATTTCACATTCTTCAACTGCCATTTGCAGATGTAGTATTATGAGTTCTGCATTCATTTTAGAATGAGAAGTTTCTGAATGCCTAAGCACCAGCAGTTAAACACAAACTTCCAAAATCAATTTTGCACTTACCGACAGTACGGATTTCGCCGAGAGGAGTAGCGTAATGTAAGGAACCTGTAGTAAATGAATGGCTGCAGCAGACTCCCTTGTCCACTGCAAGAGAATAGTTCAGTAGAGCTTACTAGTGACAAGCAAAAAAACCAAAACAGAACACCAAACCCAGGCATTTTTATGAAAAATTTTTTAAGAAAATCAAGTAAACTACTTGGGCTCCAAAACAAGTTAAGATTTGGGTCACATTGCATCAGAAATCTAGATCTGACAAGCAAAAGTACATAACTATACACTTACAAATGCAGAAACATTATAGAATAAAACTGCTCAATGAAGCAGTTTAAGAAGTGCTGTTCTTGTACTGATTTTATATTTATGAAGCATCTTTGTATGCCTAATTTCCGGTGGTGTGCAAAGAATTGCAGGAATGATGGTGGACATGTGTTCCATAGCAAGAAAACACTTGTTGGTAAGCCCAGAAACTGGCTGACATAAGCACTCCAGTTATAGTGACCCTGCTCAATCTAATTGCAGCACTTTGAATATCTGGACCTATTTCTAGCATCTTTTGCAAAACTTCTCAGAACACAGTGCAGACAATTACAGATGTATAATGAGACTATAATGCCAAGCTAATATCCAGTTAATTCAGTTACAGTGAAATTAGGCTTTGGTATTTCACAAAACTGCTGTTTGACACGACTGTTCTGTGAAACAGTGGAAACATAGCACACAAACCATACACAGTGAAGCACAGAAATGCCCTAAGTTTTAGTGACTGAAGCCATGTTAAATAAATAACAAATTATTGAAAAATTCTGTTTGAATTTAGGCATGATGCTAAGTTCCAGTAAGTAGAACTCCTTCAAGTATTAGCAGCATCTTTAGCCAGAAGAAAAATATAAAGTGAAAGTGATCTACAGGAGGGAAGAAAGAGGAAATCTTGAAACCTGTACAGTATAGACAAACAATTTAATATGCTACAAAATTTAAAGAACAAAATCTCACAATTGCTGCATTTAGCAATTCAATAATTTTAAACTTTGGCATATGACCTTTTACAAGGATCAGTATCTACCAGATGACATATCAAGCAGCCATAGTTCACATACTACATTCTCCACAGAGAGGCAAAAGGAAGAAAAGCTGTACTAAGCTCAAAGCACTTGAAAGTTTCAGATACTGGATAGAGTGTATCTGTCAGCTGGTAAGTGGTCTCAGATGGAATGCAATCCTTGAGGGCTGAAGCATTGAAATGTTCAGCTGATATATCAAAAGATACAGACAAATTATGCATCCTATGCAGGAAAGCAAAGCCTCCCTTCTACTGCTTATAGACCACTCAAGACAAATGTTCCCACTATGCTATAGCTTGCATAGAACAAAGGCTGCATTCCCCCTCCAAATATTAAAAGGCAATGACCCAAACTTCTGTGACTGGCAGGTCATTATGCCTGTAAAACTTCAGTAGGATTCCAACATGTTTAAGATCCCTAAAATGACTCCAACAGGCAACACAGCAAGAAAAATCAAATGGAATAAAAAAACCCCAGATGGGTCACTGCTCAGAAGCAGCACAGGAGAGAATGCAAGCTACTCTTGCTTGCACACTTTTTGCATAATGAAACTTTGCCATTTAAATTTCAGGAATCTAATTGTCAAAAACAAGAGTTCACTTTTAGTGAAGCTGAAGATCTTAATATTCTACTAAAGGAACCAAAATTAAACTTACTGAACAATGTGCTGATAGAAATGTAGGCGAATTCAAGTGTCAAGCCTGAAAAACTCCCATGTGACTCATCACCCACACTATGAAAGGGAAGATTTTTTGGTGCTCAGTTACATCATAGTGAATGCCTTTTGATGTCAGGATCCACCAACTTAAGAAGCCTAAGAATCACTTAAATTTTATTTGAAGTTGAGGCCTCTGTCAGCCAGAACCATACAAATGGAGTACTACAAGTCACAGAGAACTAACTGCAAAAAGCAGTCTTGTGTAGCAAGTTTCTAAAAATTTAATTATTTATCATTATTCTTACCTGAAGAGCATAAAAACTGTAGCTGGCATCAGGAAAATTTCATTGCAAGCAATGAATTTTAGAATATTCTGTTGATTAGCACTCAGTTTCTCTAAGAGATTTCTCAAAAAGGGCAAACTATTTGAACTTCGTGCCTTTGAAGAAGAAAAAATTATTTACAGAAAACATTAAAGTTACATCTATCTCCACTAGTAGAGAGAAAACAAAATGCAAACAATTGCTATTTACCACCCATTTCAACATTTTAAGACTTCATCAGTTTTGAGATTAATATCCTAAGCAAAACTACTGGAGGCTTGGAACTCCATAATTTACAGAGTTCAGCTGAAAGCATCAGATGTTGCAATACCCTCACCCACCAATTTTAGGTTCAACTGCACAGAGACAGCCACGAGCCTTGTTCAGTCCACTAGGAGGAAGTGCCCATGGTGGCAAGACAGCGCAGTCAGGAACACCAAAGCCTGGAGTTATGTTAACATGCACAAGGCAGTGCATCAAGCAACAAGTCCAACTGGAAAGTATTTTGCTTGCTAGTCTCACCCTGTAGTTTGTTACTTTATTACTGAAATAGAACTATAAAATTCAGAGGCTATGGTTTAGCTTGAAAAAGACATGTCTTAAGTTTCAACTTCATTGTTCCACAGATTTTGTTTCCTTCAAGGAAATGCATTTGAAGAAAAATAATTAGTGAGAAAAATAATTAGCTGAGATAAATAATTAGCTGAGACTATATTACATAATATAATTCTAATTCTTCTAATGCAGCCAAAGAAAACCAAACCAGAGCTGCAACTCAAACCTGTTTATAAACCCCAAGAATTCTAACTGTATTAATCGTAACATATACATATCATACTTACATCAAGAACCTTCTTTGTGTATGTGGCAGCATGAAGCAAAGAGAACAGCAGAACTGGAAAAATACTCACTGAAGCAAGCCATAAGGAAAATTACAGCTGTGCAAGTGCTCCATTTCCCCATGATATTATACCAGTGATAGCTTGATGGATCTTTGCAAAAGTTTGGCTGGAATGACCTATTCTGGATGAAGATATGTCTAAGTCTAAGACCTATATTTATAGCTCTTCCTTCTGCTTCTTACACCTCTTTGCTATGCACTTTTATTACCTTCAAAATATGGGAGTCTGCAAGTATGCAAAAGTATAACACACAGCATTAGACACCAGTGCACTTCTACTGAAATGTGTTCTCTCTGCACAGAAGGCACACCCGAGCTTACTACTCAAAACCTCTGAAATATGTGTAGTCCTATCTTTGGTTAAAAGCTACAAAATAATTTCTTTACCAAAGAACATGCAGTTGCCAGCCATTCTGATTTTATGGAGCAAGAATGTGGACATTTCTCTGCCAGAAGGATTTTAAGAGTAGGACATTAAGCATATATCATGTGGCATTAAGAAATGTCAGCTCTGACATGTCACCTTTGACAATCCACAGGAGCAAATTTTGCAGACTTTTATCAGTTTAATAACCTATCTAAGAAAGTTACTACTAAATAATTATCTCTCTACATGATGAATGTCTACTACAGTAAGAAGACATGTATAAACCCTGCACTGGCAATAAATGAAATACCATCTTCTCCAAATATCACTGGAGGCTGGTCATAAATCCACCAAACTTAAGCCTCAAAAAAAGAAAATCTTAGATAGAGAATGCAGTGCTCTAATTATAGAGCTGATTAAACTGAATATGGATCAATCAACACAAGCCTCTCATATTTTATACAGAGTATGTTCTATAAATAGCAAACATATCAAACTAGTTCAACTAGCTTTTCAAATCATGGCAAAGGTGATGAAAAGAATCATGTTCTTAACATGTTTAAAAACATTAGCAGGATGACACAAGAAAAGGATACTTGTAACAGGGTAGGAATTCACAAAGATAAGGGAGTACAACAGGTAATGGCAGCTGTCCTCCAGCAAAGCCTGAGCCAGAAAAGCCCTGCTCAGCTGGAAGTGCGGTAGCCTTTGGTGTAGTCGGAGGGCACTGGTAAGAGCATTTGCCAGCAAGGCACGCTGGTAAAAGCTTGCTGCTTCATGCAACCTGCAAATCATCAGAGGAGACGTTACCATGTGAACCAAGCTCAGAAGTCTTCCACCTTCGAGAATTGCATCACAACTGAACAATGCCTGACATATTTATTTATACCATTGTACATAAGCACTATTGCCAGAAAATAACTCAGAAGCTGTTTAACATTGACTTTATTGAAGGTGCCTAAGATAACTCAATATAATACTCCATTTACACACAAAAACGTGCATTTACCACTACTTTACATTTTTTCAATACATTTTCCAAACACATCTACAAGTGTTTTAAACCAATCTAAAATCTGTAAGCTATTCTGACAAAAAGCATCTAAGTAACCCAAATAACAGCAATTTACCTTACATGAAAAAACAATTCTGTGCAAAGAGCATCTAGTTGTTGTAAATATTTAAATTTATATTTCAGTATATAATATTTATATTTATATTACAGTACATACCCTAGAAGAGGCAGGACAAATAAAGCTGAGCAGTAAACCGTGAACAAGCGGGAAATCCACATTGCTGTATCCAACTTGTTAGCCATCAGAAATTGCTACATTGGAAAAGAAAAAAAAAAGGAAAAAAACCAGCCCCACCAGAAGTTGGTATTTTAATACTTGCATACAATGAACATTCTTCCCAACTCTATTAAATTTCAAATCTTTCTCCAACCTCAAATATAAGCAAATTATAGCTTGAAGCAGAAAGCTTTTTTTTTGTTCTGTAATACTTGGCTCATATGATGTTACTAGCCAGATCAAAAATAGTTCAGCTTCCTCAAAACCAAAACCTTTGAACATTAAAATCAAACACAGTGGTAAGAAATTCTAGAAAAACAGTTTTTCTATCCAAACATGGCTCACTAAACAGTCAGCTTCACAAATGTTATCATGTAGGGTCTCCAAACCAGACTGACTTTTGCTTCAAGGTTTCTTTTAGAATTCAATGCACAAACCTGAGGCTAAACCTCCACAATTCTTCCAACTGAAGGGAAAAAATTGAGGGTTAAGTAAAATTAGCATAACTACATTACAAGGAAAGTGGCATCGTTTTGGCTTACATATTCCTGGCCTTGAAAAAGCAGAAAACTTTTCACAGCAATTCTGCACCTCTCTTCCCTAACCACTGCCCTCCTCAGTCCTGATATAGCCAAAGTGCCTTAAAGGCTCTAATAAAGCACAGAATGCTTTTGGCTCTATGTGCATCAGAGTCTAAACAACAGCTTCCTTTCTTCTGACAGAGTTCATATTTTTTTCCAAATTTGGACCAGCTTTTGAAGAATCCTCTTTTCCCCTATATTTCTACAGTGTCTCTATGGAATTGATCAGAAAGCTACAAGCATCTTCATAATACGATTTTGTATCTTACTTGCACAATATAAGTACAGAAATGGCATGAAGCTGTGTCAAGGCTGGGTTAGATTATCAGGATAAGGTTTTTCACCCAGAGGGTGTTTGGGCACTGGAACTGGCTCCCCAGGGAAGCGGTCACAGCACCAAGCCTGACACAGTACAAGCCTTTGGACAATGCTCTCAGGCACACAGTGTGACTTCTGGGGTGTCCTGTGCAGGGCCAACGAGCTGGACTCAGTGATTCTTGTGGGTCACTTTCAACTCAACATATTTTATGATTCTGTGAAATACAGATGCTAGCACACTGAATTACTTTCAATTCAGCCATTTTCAAGAGCGGCGGCACACCAACAGCACGCTTTCAATCGGAAAGCGAAAGCTGCTCGCCCCTGCCCGCACCCGGGCGAGCAGTGCCCGCTGCCATCCCCCCAGCAGGACCCCCCGCCCGCCGCCGGAGCAGCACCGCGGCCGGCCCGGGCCCCCAGGCCCGGCAGCTCCGGCAGCTCCTTACCACGGCCCCGCCGCCGGCCCCGCCTGCCATGGGCCCGTTCTGCGTGGAGTCCGCCATGGCCGCACCTGCGGGGAGAGAAGCGCCTCAGCTTGTGGGACACGGGCGACCGCAGCCGCCGGCCCCCGAGCTCCCGCTCCCGGCCCGGCCGCGACCCACCGCAAGCGCCGCACCGGGCACGGAACACGCTCCGGCAGATCCGCACTCCCGGATGCGGCCGGACGCCACTTCCCGCGGGCCGCGGGGCTGCCGGGCAATGTAGGCGGTGTCTGGGATGCTCCCGACGGCGCCTGGCGGCGTCTCGGGCCGGCGCTGGGAGGCAGCGCGGGGATGGCCCGGCGGGACCGCGGCTGCGGTTGCGGGGTGAGCCCGCTGGGCGGGACAGCAGCCCGGACATCAGTGCTCGGCTCCGTCTGCAGGGGCTGTTCAGGGGCACTTGTGTGTGGTGACAGCTACAGCAACAGTATCAGTGCTCGCTTCGGCCGCAGTTTGGGGAGTGTTTGCTCACGGAGGGCCGACTGGATTTCCAGGGCTCTGGGCTTCCACAGCGGCCTGGCGAGGCTCAGTGCTGAGCATCAGCGATATAAATGGGAATCGTAGCGTCACAGGACCCATGTACGGCACTCCGCAGTTCCCGGTGCTGCAGTGGCCCGGTGGTGTCGGACAAAAACGGTGCAAGGTTGTGCCCCTGTGTTTTAGTGTCATTGCTTCCCTATAATGTAAAAAGACGGCGGGGGGGAAACCGCACCTCTTCAAAGCCACGTGAGCCTAAAGACTGTCAGTGGTATTATATTAAAAAGTTTTTGAGATCTTTGGTCAATAATCATCAAATCATAAATCAGGGAGCTTTACTCAGGTACAGGTATATCAGCCACCTCTGACAGAAGGATGGCACAAAGCAGAAGCAGCCTTCTGTTCACTCTCCCAACATGTAGCTTATGTAATTTGCAAGGTCTTGGAAAGGTTTAATCCTTCCTTCATTAATCTTCCCCTTGCCTTTAATATTGATGGGGTTTTTAAATTATTTGTGCCGGATAGCTATGTGAACATGTTTCAGTTCTCAGTTGGGAGTCTGTAACTCGTCTGAAGTGGCATCAAAACAAAACGCAGGCCTGATGACTGAGCCCTTTGACTTTTGGCTGCTGTGGGTTCATGTAGTTGTGCTTCTGGCTTTCTCTCAAGGATGTGCATCAGGTTCCCCCTCCTGGCAGCACGGGTTTCAGGACAGCAAGCTCTGCTCCAGGTTCTAATCGTTCCCATAGGCTTTCAATTCAATTACTCTTTAACAGCAAGAAAGACATATTCCTGTCACCAAAGATGCTGGGAATCAACATCTGCAATCATCCTTATTTCTGACTTATGGTAATTAAACCTGAAGATTGATTGGAAGACGCTCAGGAAGAATGTGTAATGAAGCAGGTTGACAAGAAAGAAGGAAAAGAGCCAGCTGATAGGGATTCTAATACAATAACAATTACAAATAATCTAAGCAGTCTTAGGCTAGTTAACACTTTTAAATTGAAGATGCAGAACCTGATTTCCCACTTCTCTCCCAACCATTCATCTCTCATTTAGGTGACTGAGAAGTAGATGCAAGAACTGCCTCCTACTTTGAGTTGATTTTTCTGCAGGTGGAGGAGACTCTACTAAACAGCAGTAGAGAATTAGGACTCTCAGTGTGTCTGCTGGGCATTCTCAGGTGTGTAATAAAAAGACTGACAAACATTTATGCTAAACCAAAATTAAGACTACAAATATAGCCCAGTAAATTCAAGTTGAACCATTCCCAGATTACTATATTTCAAAATGAAATACTGATATATCCAGGAGATTTGTTTAGATGCAACTGAAACATGAAAACCACTGAATGTTTAACTGAAATGTCACAAGGGGATAAAAACCTGGCCAGTGTTCAAGATTACTTGTATTTCTTAAATGAACCTAGGATGACAACTGCATGTCTTTAGCAAGAGTGCCTTTTCATTTCTTAGCACTTGTAATTTAGGAAGTGTTCAATGCACCTTTATGCAAAGCATTAATTTTTAGATTCTGGTTTGGTCTCTTGGTCATAACAGCAAAAGTTGTCTTTCATATTTTTGCCTTAATTTCATTTAAAGAGAATGTTAAACCATTATTTATTTCTGAAAGTTCATGGATTAAAAAAGTCATACTTTGGAAGATTTAATACGAAATGTCCCTCTTTGCCCTTTGCAACTAGTCCCCTTTTCCTTCATACCAATCCTTGCTCTTCTGGCTTTCCCCTTTTGTTCTGCACCTCTTGTTGCTTCTTGTTTGGTGTTGTCTCTTCTGTTGAGCACTTCAGACCATGCCACTGTTTAGTTTAACTTGCAAGAAGACATTAAATTATATTTTTAGAAATCAAGCGTCAGCTCTTGGCTCCTCCTTTTCCCAGTTCTCTGCTATGACATTACAGATTGAGCCAAGAGGAGGAGCAGAAATTGATCTGTGTGTTACGAGTGATTTTGTTTCCAACACTTGTAAGAGGATTCTTCCATACCACCAAGGCACCCGTTTGCTTTCATTGGTAATTGATAGTTCAGATATTTATAAGAGTGTCATTGGAATTGCTGAGGACTTATCTACCTTGTTAGCAGTATAATCCCATTTCTCCACTGTGGCAGTCCAACACAATCAGCACAGACACAGCTGAAATTGTAACTAGCATTTCCATGTTTTCCCCCAAAAAATTTATATACCTATCAGAGTATTACTGACAGTAATGATACCTGAGATCAATTTGCTCTTAATTTAAAAAGTTATGGATGCAAAGGCGTATATTTTGACCTTTTATGCCCAGATGAATACACCTACTTCCACTAATTCATTTCCCCCCATTCCGGGGGAAAAAGCACCTTAGTATGTCTACAAAATAAGTCACACATTTCACACATTTTAGAATTATATGGAAGAAAATATAAATGCAGTGCTTTACGTTTAGCAAGGCTGAGACTGAAAGGCTGAGACTCTCCAGAGGCAGTGAAAGTTTACTAATGCTCACATCACCATTAATTAGATGAAGTTCAATGAGGACTTTAGGTCAAAAAAGTTGGTAATATCCTTGTAGGCACACAAGCAGTAGCATATGGGTAGAAATGGAATATATTAAATCCAGAGCCAGCATTGCCAGTTTTCTTAGTCACTATGTGTTTTCAGATGAAATCATATGCAAAACTCCATAGACAATTTGAAACCAGTTTGAATATCCAAAGAAGGATCTGATGGTGTTCAAATTAATTACTGAGAACCTTATTACAGACACTATGGAAATACTTTATAAACAATAATTCTTTGTCAATGCATTTTGAAAGCCAAAATAAATACTTTATAGAACCGGAATTTTGCATTAAATGTTGTTTGAAATTTGAATTTTTTATTGTCTTTTTAATAGCATCACCATCGCAAGTATGCAATCTCCAGTGACATCAGTTCTCAATAATTTTAACAGATGATGGCATAGCATTGTTTAGGTGGTGTTCATCACCTTGCAGCAAGGGGCACTTGAGGTTCAAATAATGATTTATCTCTTTTGTCCTTGATTTGAAAGAAGGTACTGTTGCTAACATCTGTATGCAGTTTTCATTTATTTCAAATAAAAGAGAGAACATTCCTCCAAGATTGATAGGATTTCAGTGCCTCGTAGCCAAACTAGCTCCATTATTTGTATCAGTAGTGTATAATGCAAAGATAAAATAAGTTTTTATGCAAAGTTCTAATGAACAATTTGGTTCTTGTTTGAGGTTATCTCAAGCTGGCTATCCAAATCTCAAGAAACAATAAAGGACATTGGGTAAATGCCTGTTACATTTTTCAGAAAAAGAAACAGAAGTCTTCTGTCTCTACCAGATTGCATTGTGATTTTTGCTGGATGGTCTATAGCAATATCAAATATGTTCTTTTTTCTTTTCCTTAGCAGCTGGAGTTTCCATTTACTCACCCTTCCTGGAAGCATTACCATTTTAATTACTGAGTGTGTGCCAAAACAGTGAAAAAGAGAAACCACAATTGTTGAAGATGTGTGAAATAGATGTGCAAAATTCTTTACAGTTGCTTTCTGTGTCAGCATTTTCATAACTCTCAGCATTTTGTTATATCCCTATGTTATTAAAATAAATGACACAGAAGCTTCAAGTGTAAGCTTAAGACAGTACATAAAGAAATATGATAACTTTATATATGTGTTTTATAGGATTCAAGACATGGCACAAGGATTGTCATGTGATTGAATCAGAGAGCAGCCTTGCCAGTGTATTTTATTTTCAATGTCCTACCCATTAAGGACGTGAAAAATATTGAAAATTTAAGAATGGAAAGAAAGATGGGCAAGTCTTCTTTTAAAAATTAATTAAAGGAAGATTAGGAAGAATTTAGAAATCTGCAGCAAGAGACCATATCAACAAATGGAGAAACATAGTGAATTATAGATGTAAACTTTCGACTACCTGTAGTGTTTGATTATAAATACCACAGCAGAAGAGATTGATAAGCAGCATCTTTCAAGCTCAGAGGAGTATCTGAAAGTGTATTGATCAATGCTGAACTCAGTATTGGGTTGCTGGTAAATGGCTTCCTTATCTCATACTGATCACAGGCTACAATGAGGGTATCAAAAGAGGATAAAGGACAAAACCCCAAACCTATGAGCTTTCCCCAGAAGAAGTTCTGTTACAATGCAGAGCATGCTAGCTCTATCTGTGCGGAGAAATGTGAAATGAAGTTATTCACTTTTTAAACTACTGTCTGTTACATGATCTGAGCAAAACCCCATCAAGACTGGTGTAACACTTAACGTAGTTCTGCACTAATAACTAAAAACTAATAACTCTGTAATCTGTGGTCCTGTTTTCTTCAGCAGAGATATTATTATTACATTCTGCCACTCATTCAGGGCAAGCAGAATTTTGCAGATAAATGATTGGAGTTGCAAGCTGTATAAACTGAATAAAAAGGAACCACTAAGAAATATTTTTGCTTTTATCTGAAGGTGACAAAGCCAAAGACTTCTTTTGACAAAAGTGTACCAGCCAGTATGTCAGGAATCCCATCCCATTCGCATACAAAAGTTTTCTCACACAACTGAAACAAATGGGCTGCACTTTTTTGTTCTCTGCACCCACAAAGCTGCCTCTGGCTTCATTTACAAGCATCTTTAGACCTTTGATCATGTCTGTCTGCATCATCTGTACTCTTACCATCATAATAAATGTCCTAGGCAGTAAAAGTATACAGGTATATGTAGAAGACCTTATTAAAATTAGAGGAGGCTTCAGAGAAAAGCTTTAGATTTTGGACAGTTTTTTACACAATCTGGTATGTTTTACTAACCAGGGTAGGTTTGAGTGATCTCATTTATTATATTGCATAAATTGTTCTTGATCTTTTAATACATACTCCAAGTGCTGAATTTTCAAAGGCACTTTGCAATACAGATAAACTCAGAAATCAGTAACTTTCTGTATTCTTTGTGAGATCCCATTTAGAAATTCAGTCACAGAAAACTGGATGGGTGATTACATGATAGGAATATATAGAACTATTTTTAACCTTCGATATTGGATATTAAATTTAAAGCAGAGTTGACTGACATGTCCACTGACATGTTCCACAGATATTTTATTGCTTATTTTGGAGGTGGGGATATTTTTATTCATTGGTGTTTATACATTCACAGCATATCCAATTCCAGACATAGCAGGCAATTGTTCCAGTTTATAAAATTATTCTCTGTATTTTTAATTTTATTCTATATAATTTAGTTTGATTAATTTAAGTTTATTATCATTGCCAAAAAAAGGTGTATGCATATTTTATCCAACTGGTTTTTGTAGCTACTGATAATCAGTAACAGCTTAAAACTTAGAAAAGATAAAGAATACATGGAAAGACAATCAGGTTAATTTAATTTGTCCTTCCAAACACTCATAGGTAAAGTCCATCCATTTAAATCTGATTTAATCATGTGCTGAAGTGGCATGAAATTGAATGAAATCAAGCTGTCCATAGCCCAGAAAATGTTCTTACTGAGATATAAAAATCCTCAAGGATATCAATTAGTCAGATAGTCTACTTGATAAGTCAAGGATAAGTTTCTTGCTCAGTCACAAAGCTTCTGATTTATATATTGACCAGAGTGACTGGTAATAGAAGGATATTCTTTGAGGCTCATAACTTTTTATTGAATTCTGTGCTGTGACTTTTGCAGAAATGTCCTGTCTAACACTTCTTTAGCAATCTTTGCTTGTTTATATAGAGCCAGTAGTAATTACTTCATTGGGAAGGTAAAATACAGGGAGGTTCGAGTTCAAGGGAGATATCTGGCATTTACTCAAGGAAAATTGTAAGCAGTCTGGAGAGGGTCACAAGTAAAATGAAGAGTTAAACACAGAGCAAGATTATTGACACGTATAACAGCTTCTGAAATTCAATAGTTAATGTATTATCAGTCAGTGACTTGGGAAGAGAAACACAAGGAATTCAGGCTACGGCTATATAGTTCTCATATGGCACCTTTGTTTTAATCTTCATGGATGACATTAGGAGGAGGGTCTTTATTAAAAACCTTGAAATATTAAAAACTCTGGCAAGCTTATCACGTGATTCCTTCAGAGTCTTTTATCTGCAGCAAGAAACAATGTGCAGATGCAATGCTTAAAATAATTCTGACAGAAGCTGGAAAAAAGTTCTGGAAGTTCACCTGATGTGACAAAATTCAATGACTGCATGGATAATATCCCAGGAAAGATGCTTCAAGGAAAAGAATCCCAGACATTTCTCAGTATAATTCTCTGTCAACCCATTGAGGAGACAGAAACTATGAGAAAATATCCTCAGCAGATAAATTTGTGATGAGGGAGGTAGGAAACGGGTAGATGTTTGGCCACTAAGAGTTATTCATTTATAAGGATTTTGGGCAGCATTCTAGGATTAAGATCGGCAATGTGGGAAAAAAAGAAGATGGGAGAAGAAGATGAAAAGGGAGAAGTTTAATTTGTATACTAATTTTAACACAATTTAAAAATATTCCCCAAAACCAGAGAAATAGAGGTATTAAAATAGCTAAAGAAATATCAGTCTAGAGAAGGTTGAGTTGTAAGAAGAAAGCTGTAGCAGGCTTAGTGACAGGAATGTGCTTGACAAATGAGAGATGAACAATAAGAAATGAGAGAATAATTTACATGCAGCAGGATATGAATCTGTATCTTGAAGATTTTCAAGATTCAGCTATAGTCCCACTTCAAGGGGGGAGTGGGACTGCCTAGTCCCTGGGATCCCTTCCAATCAATATTTGTTTGGTTTTGTGCAAAGTGAGAATCTTAAGCAGCAAAAATGAAGAAACTGGAACAACTAGTGATGAGTGTGGCACCCACCATTGCCAGGATAGCAAATACCTCATGGAGTAGCAGACTTGTTGTTGAGAGGTACTGAAGGATAAGGAGTCTTAAAGTTTCGTAGGAAATAAAGTGATGAGTAACAGTGAAGGGAAATAACAGAATAAATGTTTTAATGAATTCCATCATTGTGAGAAGTGTTGATTTCTGAGATACAGGCACAAGAATACATTTATTTGTATTCATACAGTACAGCTGTTCTGAAATGCTGCAGCTCACAAACTTCCTCATCAATACTGCATCCAAAAGCTGAGCTGCTGCACCAATCTTGGCTTTGGAAATAAAAAAATTTCTATTATAACTATTTGTTGGAAATAACACTGGATTAAACAATTTCAAGTTGACATGGTCCAAAATAAATTGAATAAACAAAAGGTAATTCTCTAAGCTTTTTATATTTTACAAGAATATCCATCAATAAATTAAGTAAATTACCAGTGATGTCATCCATTCAGAGAAATTCAATTAAAAGTAAAATAAGATAAAAAAAAAATTCTATATATGCTGCAGCAGAATGTCTGTAATCCCTTCCCCAGGCTCTTAAAATGGCCAGGAGGGAAAAAAAAATCTTAATATTAGGGAGTGTAGACTGGTGACATACATTAAAAAATAGGGAACTGAAACAGATTTTAAAGATTTGTATTCTTCAGAGGCATAGCAGATTTTATGAGAGGACAGTGGAAGAGAATTGCTCTGTATTAGGTAGCAGCAGGACAGGCATGCAATTGGTTAGATTGAAGTTGATATAAAAATAAAGGAGCATAAATTACTAATCATGTATTTAGAGTAGAAACAAGAAGAATCTGTAAGATCCTTACAGTGAAAATAGTGGGAATTAAAACATCTAAATACTCTTAAAATTAAACATCTAAATACTCTTTAAATTAAACATCTAAAATACTCTTTTTAAAAAACCCTAAAACTAAAAAAATCTAAAACTAAAAAAAAATTAAATACTCTTAAAATTCAGTTTAGTAAATTTATAGATGATTCCTTCTGGGAATCATTCCAGATGATTCCTTCTGGGATGCTAAGAAGAAAGTCTCTGAATCATTCAGAGAGGGTTGGAATTAATTTCACCCATTCATTGGGAGGCCTGAAACAGCATCAGACATTATTGTTTTTACTGTTTTGTTTTAAAGGACACTATGAACAAACCCGCAAAATGAAGAGGATTTCAGTGGTAAGTGCATCCTTTGAGAACTGCTGCTGCTAGTGCTGCCACACTAAAACTCTAAATAATTATTAATTTTTCATAGCAAAAGTGTTTCTCCATCATGCATATTTATTCTTTTGTGATTTTATTTTAATAATCTCAGAAATGCTGCAATTCTGCAATTTCTGAGAGAAAACAATTTTGCGAGATGTCTGTAAAAAAGCATCTCTGAGGTTCTGTGACTAAAATGAGATGGCATAGTGAATTCCATAGTCAAACAATTAAAATGTCCCTAAAAATTTGCTCCCTGCTTTCAAGCTGGGTACAGAATCCTCTTAGAAGTGTCTAAAAAACAACTCACAAGGCATGAGAACAGTCTGTCAATGCTGCCTCCAAGCACAAGGTAAAATCTTGACTTTTGTCTGAATTTCCAAACATCAGTCTCTCAAACTTTACTGAGTTTCCAGTCATTGGCTTCCTTTTGGGTCTCTTTTGGGCACCAAGAAAGTCAGCCCCTCGTTCATCAGCTTCTCCTCAGTAGCACATGGATGCTTTGGAGCTGAGGCACTGATGAGCTGGCAGCCTGAAAGATGGGCAGAGAGCAGTCACAGAGCTTGTCCTCTTGAAATTCACAACAAAGATGTGACACTTTTGGCCAGGACACCAAACATTCATTCAATTAACATGGAGTTGCCCATGACTCAGATAAGGATGCTGTCAGAATTCTAGAGTTCAAAACAGAACCTGCTTCCTCAAGAATGTTTTCTAGTGTGTCTGTTTTTATGAAGACCTTGGCTCAAAAGAAACAACTAAAAATGTTTTTCTAGAAAAAAAAATATGAATATTGATAACATTTGCTATCTACTGACCTTATTATGCCATAGTGGCAGTGTACACTTCTAACTCTTAAACATGATCTGTATTTTACAACAGTTTTACACCAGAGGTGCCTCAGGCATAAACCATAAGATTTAATTATTTTCACCTGTGAGCATCAGCTCATGCAACAAAATAAAACTTGTGTCAATCAAAATTTTTTTTTTGGCTTTACATATGCTTATCAGAGGATTTATCATGTAGCAGTAGAACTGGAAAATAATAATTCAAAAGTAAAACATGAATGAGTCAAAAAAGAATATAATTAAGAGTTTGGAGATCTGTGACTTTTGATTAATGTTAAAATTATGAGTGAATCATCAGGTTAGTACATTTCTATTCCTGAAGTGGTTTTACCTTTAATTAGAATATAATTTAAAATAGCATTGTGATACATGAAAAAAATCAGCCTAAGAAAATAAATAGATTGTTGTCCTCTTTACTTGGTCAAATACATGGCTATAATGAGGACACAAATGTCATTTATGTCCCCCTGTCAGGGTGATATCCTGTGTACTAGTGCATAGCCTAGAGAAGAGATGAGATGCTGCAGAGCTGATGAAAATAAGAATAGAGGACCAAATAGCTGGTAAAGGGAAAGGCATGGTTAGTGGTCAAATACATTATTTTATGCCAAAAGAATAAGCTGGGTTTTCACATCTCTTCTGAAGACACCACATCTTGCTCAGCAAGAGATAGCAGGGCCAGAAGACAGATCTGTTTTCATTATGTCCCTGTCAGTGCTGGAATACGTCACAATTGATTCTGTTGCGATAACAACATCATATCAGACAATTCAAGTCTTCTTCTCACTAAACTCCAGTGAATGAACCTCAGAAACACAACAAATCAGTGGTGACCTTGGTTTTGAAATGCATTTTGTTAGTCTGGAGTTAATAAGAACTCTTACACAGTAAATGGGTGATGAACATGGGTGAATTTCTTGTTTCTGCAGTTTTCTTAGGGTTTAGTTTAACGGAGATTTAAAGCATTATGATCTGACAGTTTGTATCCTATGTGTACTAAAAAATTAAACTCCTACCATGCCCTTTTAAGTAAGGTGATTTATAATAATCCAGATGTCTAATTATCCAGAAACTGGATTGTGTCTACTCATTGGTTTTGAAAACTAAGTAGACCAGTATAGTAATTTGTACTTTTTCAGTAAGCACTAAGAGGTGCACTTCCCTTTGTTGATATGAACCCACCTACTTCAGTCAGGGCCAACTGCAGAAGCCCAGGAACAAAAGAGAAAACACCAAGATTTCTTTTAATCTGAGCAAGTGCAGCGTTCAACAAAGTCTCAATAGCCTCATTTGAGGCCTTTAGAGGTAGTGCTTACAAAAGCAATAAAACAGAGAACAGTGATGACTGCAAATGGTATGTTCATCATTTATTGTATAATTATCTCATAAAATTTCACTGGAGACCCTCACACTAAGATTCTTCTTGTTTAAAGTATAAAACAATCTAACTGCTAGAAAGGTCACTAGAAATGAATAGTGAATAATATTTATTACAAGAAGGATAGTTAGGAGATGAATTTTATATATTGAAGGACTTTTTCAGTGGTGTTGGCATCCCAGTATTTCTGGCATCTGCAGATGTCGAATTGCATGATATCTTGTAGGAATGGTATTTCTCAAAGAACAGCAAAGTTTACTAGGAACCAGAAATAGTGTGGGGGGAATTTCTTCTTAAAGTCATAAGAGAACTTTCATGCTATTTATCTATTCTTTTGAAAATGGAACACTCATGCCATCTAATCACGACTTCCTCAGATTCTGCAAGACCAATAAAAGGGGCACATTGATATCCAGTGAATAGAAATACAGTATTGCATTCTGGATTCGATCTGTTCTGTGCATTCTTTATATTCAACCCATAATATTAAAAGATTGTTTTCATGAACCTAGCTTGCTCAGTCACTAGTCATTTGATTTTGCTCTGCTCTGGAGATCAGTGTGAATAGTTTTTCTTTCCTATGTGAATACTGAATATCAAGCCAACTAGTTTGAGAAATACTTTAAATTATGTCTACCATATGTATTAGTTATACATGAATAGAGACAGTGTTTCAATTTCTATCAGTTGCTGAAAGCTTTTCCAGTAATGCTATCAGCTGAGATCAATTTCAGTAAAGGCATTAACACCTGGTATCAAAGTAAAACTTTATATTGTGAAGAATAAAATTCCAAAGGCTGATACCAAACATTTTACTTGGTTTTAATCTTTGATTAGACTATCTACTGGTTTTGAAACTGGGAGTGAAAATCAACTTAGTGGTTTCCTACTTGTTCCTTGTAGATATTTGTCCATTTAACAAGTCTCCACACAATTCAGTGTGTTAATATAAAAGTAAAAACAACTAGAAAAGACAAATATTTTTTTAGATTAAATATAATTTGGGTTATGGCTTAAACTAGCACAAGAACCCATGTATGGGGAGGTTCAATTGTAAATCATTAGGTGAGAAAGACAGAAACCCTGTGCCTTAGTCTACTAACTGTTATGAGGCTGCTGAAGGATATCCTTACAAAATATGATGGCAATCCTAATTCAAAGGCCTGTCTGCAAACTTACTTTTCCTATCTATTTCAGGAAGTTTGGACTCCTGGCCTCTCTCTGCAATCCATCCCACAGAGCCATCTGGCAATCCCTAGATGAGGTTGGATTGGACCAGCACAGAAGGTATAAACGCAAGTTTTAAAAGATTCATGTGCTGAATCCACTGCATCATTTCTCATTGCACCAGAAATCCAGGGTAATCAGGATGATGCAGAGGGCATTTAAGCTTTTTTATAGAAAAGATTCATAAAGTGAATTTGAGCAGTCGTGATAGACTGATCACACTACTAGTTCCTCTTTCAGTCCTTGTTCTGCTTTAGATTATTTCCATGAATTTTATTTAAAGAGAATCTGTAAAGGAGACAAAAACCAATATGGACAAATGTTGTTTGGTCATTTGGAGTCAGTCATACTGCCTAGCTCTTTTAAATTTAGCAGTACAGATTATCTATCCTGTGAGAGTTTTCAGAGACACTGGTACTCAGGCACCTGCTCACTTATCCTGAGCAAACAGGGCTCTTGCCCTTTACTAACACTAAGAAGCTGTAGAGATAACAGAAATGCTGTATTCTGATCCTTTTTTTCCATGTCCATACCATGCATGAGGCTCAGGGTGGCTTTATTGATGGAACATTTTACCTGGGAAAATCAGCGCTATCAATTCTATGCAGTTCCTGTAGATTTCAAAAGAAATTTCCCAGCACAAAGGAAATTCTTGTTCAAAGATCAAAATTGCTCTTAATAAGCTAGTAATTGCTGTTCTAATTAAAGATATTTCTGCTGCACGATTTTTTTACAAAAGCTATAAGCAAATGAAAACTTATTCATACTCTAAACTCTGATTCTGTCAGAATGGAATTAGTTCCTTCAGAATGTTTAACTGCATGGCAGAAAATTACTTGGTCCAACACCTTTACCTAAAGATCCCCTCAAAATTAAACGATCAAATAAGAAGAAATTACTTCATTTTTCAGCTATTTATAAAAGATACTATGATAAAATAGCTGTCAACATAAACAAATAAAATTGGCCTGTGTCTTTTTTTCTGGGCATACAGAAAAAATATACAAACCCTGCCTATATACCCTGCCAGGACTACTTATTAGGAGCAGTCCCAGGTACATATTTACCCCCAAAATAACATCCATCCCTTGGAATGGGCCAAAAAGCTGCCAATGAGCACTGTAAAAATTGAATAGGTCTGGGCAAATATACAGCCCCCCTTAGATATAAAAATTACTCCAAATGTTACTCAAAACTAAATAAAATCACAGGCAATTGCAGTGTTTTGTCTTTAATTCTTGCAATCAGTCTGGCTATCACCACACACAAAGACCAGCCATATTCTGCCATCAAGCTGTCCACAAGCTCTTTTTACCAGAGAAAAACAGGCTTATGATCAGATATATTTTCCTGAGATGCTGCAGAATACACAGCCACATAATTGCATTATACCTCTGCTCCTGACTGTAAGCAATGAACCTGGCAAGGCAGGGTTCTGGGCTAACTGTCCTAATGGGCCATTTCAGTTGCTTGTTTTCAATAAAAAACTTTCTGCATTGTATACCAAGATTTAGGGTCCAAAGAGAATGTTATTAAGCTTGATAGATTTGTAGTCTGTTCCAGCAGTAACAGACTTAATGTAATATGGCAAATTTTGAAAGAAATGTAGGTTATTTCAGTTGTATATTCCAAATATATTTGCATAGTTACAGCCAAAATATCTGTCTATAACATATTGCTGAAAGTGGCTGAGACAAATGCTGTGGATGGGAAAGGTAGGAGAGACACATATTTTAATAAAAAATATGCATGGTCCACCTTTTCAATTTATTTTTGGTATATTGAAAATGATTGGATACAAAAGAGTTTGTTTGTTTCCTGGATGTTTAAGTGAATATTAGTCTGGAAATAAGGGAGTATGCAGTCTATTAAGTACCATCTGTCTCTGCACAGAAAGCTGCTACAGAAGACCAATGACTAGATTATCAGCTTTAACTGCATCTGGCGGAGCCCCTGAAAAGAGCCTGAGGTGAAATTAGGGGAACGTGGTGGAGGTGCAGATCCAGCTTGTTCTGTGCTCCACCACCAGACCCTCCTACTTGGGAAATCAGGGTGGGGAGATAGCTAGTTTGTAAGTGTCAGCAGTGGTTACCCAGGAGGTGCACATAAACATGGGGGGAGTCCTGAAATGCTGGTAAACAGATTTATATACCAGCTGAGGAAACGCAGTTATCTGTATACTTTAGGTACTTCTGCAGATTTTATGGAGGGCAACACATGTTTGGGTCACAGAGGGGAAGCTGCTAGTGTTTCTCTCTCTCTTCCTCTGAAACATGGTGCCAATGGATCAGGGAAGGGTCTTGAGGATTGCCCTCCTGCCTAAGGCAGTGCCTGTCTACACAGCTCAGTGCAGTGTCATCAAAGATACTTCTAAAAAAAGTAATTTGAATGAGAAGTTTTAAAGCTCTGTGAGAAGAGTAAATTAGCAGGAGTGAAACGTGATCATTCACAGATAACCTGGGTGTCTCCTTACGGTGTCTGTAACCAGGAGTCACTGAGCACAGCCTGCAGCATCGGGACAGCAGAACTGGGGGGGCTTCCCTGCTGAGAAGTTAGGCTGTAGGAAGAGCACAAAGCGTGGTTCCAGAGACACTGAACACTACAGACTACTGGAGGGCCTGGAGGGTGACTTCAGGAAGTTGCACACAGCTCAGTAAAGCCTTCGTGGAGGAAAAGCAACCAGTCAAAATGAACAGATACTCTTGTGCCTCTAGAATAGGCTTAACTAATGAGTATTTAATATGATGATAGAATGCTTTAAAATGTGTTTTAAATGTTAAATTGAATAGCAGTTTGTTTGTTCTAAATACTGCACCTTCACACAGTACTAGCTGGCCTTGTTATGTATTGTGATAGAACAAGATTTTTTTATAGGACAGATACTCTCTTAACATTCTCATTTCTATCCTCATCCAAGTGCCTTCTGACAGACTGTGCTTCCTGCAGCTCTTGCACAGGGCAGATGCCTCCATTTTCCTGATTTCCCCTACAAAAGCCCTGCAAACAACACATCACACCATAGAGATGAAGAAGACAAGCTCAGTCTAGCAATGAATGCTGCTGTGTCGGATAAATTGCATACATTTCTCGTTTGGTTTCATCTGAAATATTTTTCCTCCTCTGATGGTCCTTTTAGGTTCTCTACATGTTGCTCGTTAACCAGGCTGACAAATAAGCTAAGCTCTCTCCAGTAAATACCTAGGGAAGGGAATAGACCAGGCAGGAAAACGGGCTTGTTTCCCCTAAATTTTGTGCAGATTCCGCAGAGGTGATGTCTGCTGTCTGTGTTTCGAAAAGAAGGATAAAATAAAGATAGTGGGAGGAAAGGACGTGGTGGGAGCTCGGGGCTGGATGACTGCGCTGCCGACCTGCCTTTCCTTGCCCGCTGAGCCTTTTGGCAGCTCGGGGGCAGCTCTCCGACCTTCGGCTCCCAAAATACACACACACACACACACACACATACACACACACACACACACACAGACACAAACACAGACACACAAACACACACACACACACACACACACACACACACACACACACACACACACACACACACACACAGACACACACACACACACACACACACACAGACACAGACACACACACACACACACACACACACACACACACAAACACACACACACACAGAGACATAGACACACACACACACACACACACACACACACAGACACAAACACAGACACACACACAGAGACATAGACACAAACACACACACACACAGACACACACAGACACACACAAACACACAAACACACAGACACACAGACACACAGACTACACACATTTCCCGAGCCGCCACGGCCAGGACAGGAGCCCCGCGGGCGGTGGGCGCGGGAAGGTCCCCGCACCGCGAGCAGAGCAAGCGGGACCTCCGCAGGACGAGATAAATTTGGAAGAGGAAGGGAGGGAGGGAGGGAGGGAGGGAGGGAGGAAGGAAGGAAGGAAGGAAGGAAGGAAGGAAGGAAGGAAGGAAGGAAGGAAGGAAGGAAGGAAGGAAGGAAGGAAGGAAGGAAGGAAGGAAGGAAGGAAGGAAGGAAGGAAGGAAGGAAGGAAGGAAGGAAGGAAGGAAGGAAGGAAGGAAGGAAGGAAGGAAGGAAGGAAGGAAGGAAGGAAGGAAGGAAGGAAGGAAGGAAGGAAGGAAGGAAGGAAGGAAGGAAGGAAAAGACCTCTTTGTCTACGACGTGTAACTTTGACAAGTACTGTCTACCATCTGTCGTAACTATCTCTGTATAACAACACTGATAAAACAAACATCATCCTCCCTATTTTATGTTACAAATCAATCTAGCTGCATATCAATTAAAAGACATTTTTTCTATCGAAAGAAGATTGTCAAGGGGCAGGGGAGGGAGTGAGCGAGCAGCGGCTCCGAGAGGCGCGTTCCGGCTGCGGGCCACCAGAGGGCGCTCTACACCGCTCGCTTCTCCCACGTAATTGATGGAGGCAGCAGCGAGAGATAATTAGTTTTATGTATATAATATTTGATCATGAAAATATTCTTTGCCTTATCCTAGTGCAAGAGACCTATAATATATGTTAAAATAGTTAATTTTTTATTATGTCTTCGAATTGTTTTACCCGTCCTACCCCCCAAATTATTGTAGCATCAACCGAAAATGTAGGCAATGTAAGCAATGTTAAATCTAATTTTTCTGTGCAAAACCTAATTAGCCGTTTTAAAAAAGGTTAACGCCAGCGCCTCAGACGGTTTTTGTTTAATAATCCTATTACTGATGGCTCATCATGTATAAAATGGTGCGGGTAGGATGCAAAATTTCCACTTGTTTATAAGTGTATCTGGGAGAAATGTATAAAATAATCTACAGCACAGGAGGCAGGTCAGTGCGGAAGGGAAGGCGCTCGCCTAAAACGTAAGTAAGGCACCTTTCACTCCGCTCTTATTGCCATTGTCTTTGCAGAATCGAAATATTATGTCTGGCTACAAATTTGTTTCCAAATATACGCAATCTTTTATCTCACATTTGTATTCTAGAGTAAATCTTGCTTGGTACTTTTTTCTCCTCCCTGTTGCAGTGCAAGGGTTTTTTTTTTTCCCTTGGAGAATAGATGACTTGGAGGACCCTTGTTAGCTCTTGGTGCTTAGGGGGGACAAGGTATCTGTCCTGGAGAACTCCCCACGAGAAAAGCAATGCTTTCAGATGGGCTGCTGCAGGGTCTTGCTGAAAAAAATAAAATAATATTAATAATAAAAAAAAAAAATAGAAGTGGGGGGCTGAGATTTCAGTACCTGCCGGGAGTCGGACTCTTTCCGTCCCTTCGACCTGTGCTGGCTCACCGGGTCTCCTGCAAGGGCTCACCCCAGCCCTTTCCCATTACAGCCCCGAAATCCCGTGCTCTGCTGGGTGGAAGTAAATAGCTTTAAGTAATGTATCCGACCTTTTGCTATTTCTGTTGGCATTAAATTATCCTTCAATGTCCCGAGACATAACGGTGTAAGAGAAGAGTGTTTGTATTAGAAAAGGCAAAACCCGAAAATGATCAGGCAAGGGTTTTGCAGCGATGCATCCCTGACGAGTAACAAGAAATATTGTTGTACTTGGAGGAGAAAACGGGCTCATGGCTCAGCAAGTGGATCACTGCGGGATACGAGACTGATCCCACCTCACAGACCCCGAAGCCGTTTCTTGATAGTGATTTCTGATTGCTTACTGATTATTTTAAAATTATTTAAATCCCCAGGAGGAAAAATGTGGGAAAATGTCCTTATTTAGGAATGAAACAATACAGATTTCGGGAATGCCTGAGAGGTTTAGCTTTTGATCACTCTCTGTCTGGTGCTGTCCTCGTTGCTTGCCGAGCCTAGGAGCACAGGGGTGTTTGCGGTTTTGAATGGCGGATTTATTTTATAGCCGCTTTTTCCGAAGTGTAATTTGGGAGGCTCGAATCATTCTTTAGAGCCAGCAATATCTGAGCATATACACAGCAACTATCCATCAATCCATCCATCCATCCATTCCTATGAATATGTGTATGTATTCCTATGAATATATATATATATATTTCACAACTCTTTTTTCTCGGCAATGTTGCTGACATAACTGTGCCCAGGGCTGTGCCCGAAGGGCGGGGAGCAGGGGGCTCGGCCGGGCCCCGGGCAGCCGGGCAGCGCTCCGTTGCTGCCCTCTCTCCTCCGGCACAACTGTGGCCGTCGGGAGGTTTTACACGTCGCTCCCCACTTTGAAGGATACCCCAACTTTGACACCAAAGGCAGTCAAGCGAGCTGCTCGCCTTGTGCAGCGAGTTCGCAGCTGACGATCTTTGTTTTAAACCCCTGCTGATGTTCTTGCTCCCAATACTCCCACATCGGACAAAAATATCTGCATTTTCACCCAAACGCGAGCAATTACTAAGGAAACGGGCCTCTCGCTCCTTGCATTTTCCTTCTGGTCCATTTGAAAACGGATCCATCAGCGGGTACCAGGCGTTTAAGGGAGAATTTCTTAAAGGGCATGTGGGACGGCAACAAAAGGCTGCCATTCACAGGAGAAGTCAAAGGCACTAAATGGGGACATCAAAAGGAATTCGGATCCAATCGAAAAATAAAAGAATCTGATTTCTTTTCTTATCTGAAACACGCAGATGAAAAGCCCCTAAAGCAAACAGCCAAAGAAAGCGATGTTTTTAAAAACAGCAAGAAAGGGGGAGAAAGGGGGGAAAAAATAAAGAAACAATCTCATGAATGCGTTTCTTCGGACTTTAAATGAGATGAATGACAACATAATATCAACAGCTTCTACACGACAAACCTCATTAGACTAATGTCTTTCACTGCCTCAGTTTTACGCCTTAAACTATTCCGGGACGGAGCAATGACTATTGCTAACAGCAGAATAATCCGGAACGACCCTTTCTCTAGGTGGAGAGCCGCGGGGAGCGGCAGGCAGCGCTCCGGGGCTGCGGGCGGAGGCTGCGCCGCGGGGCTCCGAGCGGCGGGCAGGGGCGCGGGTGCGGCGGGCGTGCGAGCCGCCTGTCACCCACGGCATCTCCCGCTGCTCCCCCGGCTTTTAAACGGCTAGTTGTGGTTATTGTCTTTAATCGTGTAGAGTACTGGGGTGGACATCGTTGCTGGAAGATGCACCTGCTCGAAATGTAAACACGCGGCGGAGAAGGGAAGTTTAACTGTGATCGAAAGAAATACTAATGGAAGGAGAAAGATCGGTTGTTGGAGGAGGATTCTGGGTCTCGCCTTAGATGGTCTTCCTCCGTTTGCCCGGGCAAACCGGGTGGCTTTCCCCGCTCCTGGCCTCATGTGTCCCGCTACTGAAGCCGTGCTGGAAATCGGCTGGGGTGCTTTCGGCTCGCCCTGCTCTGTCTCTTGAGCAGAGCCCTCCCCGCCTCCCGCGGCCAGCGAGGAGAGACCGGGCTCAGGGCCCGGGGAGTCCCGGACCGGGGGGTTCCGGGGGCAGCCGAGGGGGAAAAGGCCGGGCAGTGGCCGAGGAAAACTTTCTGCGGAGGGAGGACCCCTCCCCCGTGCTCCTCGCCCGGATAAAGCCCTTCCTGACAGGGGAGGAAAGGGGCAGGCTACAGGGCAGGGGCTTCCCTTTGGTCTCAGTGTGTGTTCTGTAAAGTTGTGACAGATTATTAGTAAAGGGAGGGGTTACACAGTTTGATGAAGATATAACACACTCTGGACTATCCATCCTCCGGGCCCATTCATCAGCAGCAGAAGCACGGAGATGGCGGGGAGAGAAGCTCTGTTCCTCTCCCGCACAGCAATTCATCACTGCGGCTGAGTCGGGGAGTCTTGTCCTTCAGCGCCCCGCTCCCTGGCCGCCCCCTGGGATACCTGTTCGGTCAGCTCCGTCCCAGAGCAGCCCCTCTGAGGGGCCAGGGCCGCTCCGCGCTCTCTCCGCGGCCGGGAGGGCGGCGCGGCCGTCACTGCGGCCGCAGCGCTGGCGCCTCTGGGTCGCGGAGCGCGGACACGCACCGGGGTCCCGAGGTCCCTCTCACCCCGCCGAGGGGGAGATCTCCCTGCTGCGGGATAGAGGAAAGCTGAGCAGCTGCGTGCAGGAATCGCGAGAGATGGAAAGGGGCAGACGAATAGATAGATAGATAGATAGATAGATAGATAGATAGATAGATAGATAGATAGATAGATAGACAGACACAGACGGGGCGAGGATGCTCCTATGGCAGTCTTTTGTTTGGGAGTGAGTGATCCTCATTGTCTGTCGACGTGGAGAAGGGAGGAAATTAATTGCAACCAATTAATAATTAATCCCGTTTAAACAGCTTTATTATCACCCACGAACGACAGGGAATTGGTCTGATAACCCCCCGAAGACCGAATGTCAAGTTTAACCAAATAGTTATTGCTTTATCAAACAGAGTCTGCAAATAAATTAATCAAAAGCAAATATGTTCTTTGTGTGGCTCGTTTGCCGGTAATGGATGGATATGAAGATTTGCCGATATTATTGTCTGTCATTCAATCTAACAAAGTGAACATTTATTGCATATATATTAAAAATTATCCCTTAATCGAGTGGAGCTGGGGTTGCAGTTATTGGAGTCTTCCCAGAGGTGAAGTCCCCTTGGATAGGAGAGGGGAGGGCTGCTCTTCGCCTCCCGTGCGATTCCCTTCGGAACAAGTTTCAAAATTGCTTTAATCCACCGCTAAATTGAGCTGTTTTACTAACTGTCCACGATATCATAAACAGTTTGAGGAGCTAATGGACGAGATGTTATAAAAATAGTGGACGTAAAGCACAGAAGAGGCGATATATTCGCCCCGGAGTGGTGGCCGGAGACCCAGCCACGGCAGACAAGTCCTCTTTGTCTCCCCCTTGCTTACATCATTTTCTAATTAGGCATAAAATTGTCTTCATACACTGGTATCGCTGGCTTCATAAACATAACCATTATGGTTCATAAAGACCCCATTGTGGGGAGCCCCTCTCAAAATAGAAAAGGATCTGGAGAGGCCCAAAGAAAAAAACATCCCCTTTGTTTTCTCTTTTGAGAAGACGGATGGGCAATGTCACGCAGAAGATTACTTTAGACTATTAAATTGTCAGAAAGGAAGAATTTCCCTATTAATAAAGGGAGTATAGGGTAGGGATGCAGCTGGGTGCTGGATGGCCGGCGAGGCGCGGTCCCCGGTGCGGGACGCGCGGGAATGCCGGGACGCGCGCGGGAGCGGCACGGCACGGTCCGTGGGACCGGGGCATTCCCCCCGTGGCATTTCCGGGAGCGGGGCCGGCCGTGGCTTGGTGCCACGCACCCGCGGACCAGCGGGCAGCCCCGGCCCCGGGATAACTGGATGGAGATGGATGGAGCCGCCTATCGCCCCCGACGCGGTGTCAGCCCCCGGACAATTACTGTCTCCAGAGGGATGGACAGACTGACTGACACTGACCTCTGCCCACGAGCCCACTGGCGGCCCCGAGGAGCTTATGTGCAATTTGCTGGATTTCGTTTACAATAACCCGACTTGACATAAATAACTCTCCATGCTGTGTCTACGCCCGCCTGACCTCCTGAACTAGCGCGGAAACACTGCCGTATTGATCAGGGGCGCGGGGGTTTTTTGCTTTTTTTTTTTTTTTTTTCCTTTTCTGTTTGGTCCGTGAACCCCGCTCACTCCGTCCCGCGGTCCGTGCGCTCCCCCGAGCCGGACGGGCCCGGTCCCCCCGCGGCAGCGCTGAACCCTCCTGAACCGGCACCGAGGTCCTGTTTCCTCGGACCCTACTTTAACTTGAGGATGTTTTCCTAGCAAAACACTCAGGAGTTAAATTTCACGTCGCGACAGCTATTGGCGAGCCGTGGCTCCCGGTGAGGCTCGACAGGGAAGCCCCGGGAGGGCATGGGCCGTCCGAAGCCTCCGCTCCTTCCCTCTCTCCCATCCTTCCCCGCATCGACTCAGAGCCAGACTTTTGTTTCGGCCCCTGTTGGAAGCTCGGCGGGGCGTGCGGAGATGGACAGAGGGAAAAGAAACGAGGAACGAAAGTAAAGGGAGAGAGAGAGGGACTCTGCGGCAGGAGCCTTGCGGAGTGAGGCTGGTGTTATCCATTTAGTGTGACATATGGAAATCTCCCGGTGGGGCCACAATTAAAGGAGCCGGCCCTGCGTCCTTTATTCCCCGCTAACTTTTGTGTTAAATGTTAACAACCTGGCGCTATCCATCCTGGCTCTATTACCAAGTGAATGTTGACTCCAAGGCTGCCTTCCTTTCTGCCTATTCTGGGGCTGCCTCCCATGCAGATTTATGTATTTTTGATATTAAATTCTTTCTAACATTACGCCTGCTCTCTTGTTGACTTTCATTGACCCTTGCCCTTGTCCCCATACTTTTCCATATTTAATACATGAACATTTTTGCCAGTGCCCTCCCCTCTTTGTTACCTCCCGGTTGACTGCTGTCCCTAATGGCATGTGCTGTTTGCTCTGTTGTTGAACTTGGTAGGGTCACATAGTCTTGTGCTGTGATATCCTCTGCATTTCCAGCCCTGCCATTCTGGGGAGGTGCCTTGTGGAACAAGCCTTTTTTCCCCTAGCTACCGGCTCCCTAATGACTAAAGCAAACACCTTCGCTAATGATCCCCCAGGCTCCCTACTCCCCTCGGGGTTTTGTTTAGCTGAACTCCTAGTGCTCTGCCTGTCCCACTGGTAGCTTGGCCTCTCTGACCTGAGACATCGCAGCTCTTCTCCTTGGAGCGGGCTGCCTTGTCCAGCTCTGCCTGGGCCAAAGGCCAGGATCATGGGAGCACTGGATGCCACCAGCTGCTTGAGGTGACACCGAATTACAAAGAAGAACCGCCAAAGGAAACTTCGGCTCACACAGGCAAATGAATGTGTTCATTTATCTCCTCTGACTCCGCGGTTCGCGGCGTGCCTCGGCCCTACGGCTCGGCTGGGGGAGCGGCTAAACGTCCTTCCCAAGAAAGATTGCCTTACTTCTCCTAGGCCGGTCTGTTCAGTATCATTATGTGACCGGTTTTCAGAATTGAAGTTGCCTGGTGTTTTGATTCTTCCCTGCCTGTGCATTTGTGCCCTGGAGGTCCCTTCAAAATGGATGCTAATTGTTGGGGCTGCACACTGCTGCCTGCTAAAATGCCCCAGAGCTCCCAGGCCCTGCTCCTCAATGGCTTAATTGACAAGGACTTGTCTGTATTTAGGAGCAGCTGGTCCAAAGCATTGGCACATCAGTGCAATCTTAACACAGCATCCCTAGCCTGGAGGAGTATGAGGGTAAACGTGGTTAAAATGAAGGAAGATTTATAGTCGGCCCCCTTGGGTAATGCGACAGAAGACAGCTACCAAGATTTTCCCTAGTAGGGGTTTCATTCATCAGCTTCCCAGTCTTGGTAACGTGTCTAGGAGCCACGTTCCAGCTATTATTAATAATAGGAGGTGGCCATTTAGCACAATTAGGCAGGTGACAGTGTTCCACAATAATGCCTAGCCCTAAACGAGACGGGGAGCCGCTAACAGCCAGATCCGCGGCCGGGCAGCGCCGGGGCTCTGCGCCACAGCCATGTCCCGAGTGGATCTGGGCTGCTCCAGGGGGCAGCGAGCGCTCACCCGCCTGCGAGGGCCCCAGCTCGCAGCTCCATGTGCTGCCAGTTAAATCCTGTCAGGCAGCAGTTCACCCACCTTCTGCCAGGAAGGCTGGGAAAGAGCATCTCCTGCAGAACTGCTCCCTCTAAACCCTGAGTTAAACCCTCTGAAGTCTCACACCGGGTTTAAAAATCATCTTCAGCCTCCAAATTTTAAATTAAGGCTTCCTTCAATTTCGGATGCACAGATGAAATATAGAATTTTTTCTCCTCTCTCTTTAAACGTTTCTCATGAGCTTCCTGTTTATAGGATTTAAACTTACATGATTTTTAAACGGGAACGACTGGGTTTATTTTCTGCACAGGGTTATTCAGTGTTTTACAAAGAAGGTTTATGGAGCGGCTTAAAAATAAGGGGGTTTTTGTTGTTGTTTTGCAATGTGTGGGAAATACTTTTATGTTCACACAGCTCACCCTATGAATAGGGATAATGGGTTTGGGATCCTCATTGAAATTTGAAGTTTTTAAACAGAAATTCCCTAACTTTTGCTCGTTTTCTCAACTTTTTTCGTAGGAACAATGCCAACATTGAAGCCCTCGGTTGGAGTCTGCACAGTTGGAGATCTTTGGTGCCATTTTAGACATCTTTGGATTTCATCAATCAAACTGACTGCAATTTTCCATAAAAACCCTGAATTTGGGTCAGAAAGTGGGCAAAGCAGATAAAGATCGTTCGAGCTGTCTTATAAGATGATAAATAGATATCCTTTCAGTCCAACAATGCAAGAAGTGCAGTTTTGTAATTCACTTCCATTGGTTTTGAATGCAGTGAGTCGAAACAATTTATACATGTTTTCCCATGGTTAGAAGATGTCTTTACATACTTGTCAAGAGTAGCTTGACCTTTTTCCCCACTGAGCTACGAAGAGGTGCTTTCCCCCCCCTCCTTTTTCCAGAATACAGAACAGAGTGGTTTGGGGTTGGCTTTTTTTTTTTTTTCCTTCTCCCACTTCCTTCCTCTATTTTTTTTAGAGACTAAATCAATAAGATATTTCATCTTATCCTGAGGTTTAAGCAGATGGCAGATGGTTCACTGCAGTTCACCATGCTGCAGAGGAAGTATTTCACTCTGTGCTGCCATGAGTGAATGACCCGAGTGAGGTTTTAGCCAGACCTGTTGGGTGCCCACAGCGTGTTCTTGAACTTTCATTTAACGGGTGAGAAGCCCTAAAAGTCTCGGGCGGAGACCTCACTGGGTTCTGCCAAACTGCCTCAGCAGGCAGAGCCTGGCTGTGGGGCCGAGGGGAGGGTTTCTGCCTCCCGTGTTGCTGTGTGCTCTCGAGCTGTCCCGAGAGGAAAGTCTCGTGGGGTGGAGTGCAGCCCATCGGATGCTACACGCATCCGAGCGGGGTTGGAACGGGCGCCTCGCGTCGGGGGGGAGGCCCGCGGAGGTGTGGAAACACCTCCCGCATCAGCAGCACAGGGCGCCCGTGTGGACTTGTTTCAGAGAGTGAGGTGGGAGCACTGACCTGGGTCTGCAGGATAGGGAAACTGAGGCACGAAGCCGCTTTGCCACGGCTGGGACCAGGGGGGGCTCGGCACTTGCCGACCCCTGCTGATTGCTCGAAGCAAACTGGAGGACTCTGGAGGACTTTTCTGGGAAGAGGGCGGGAGACAAGGATACATATTTCGAAGACTTGAACTCCTCCACTGAATCAGGGAGATTTGCCCCGGGGGAAAGACCACCAGGCCCCCACGCTCTGCCGGCGCCCAGCGTGCCCTGTCCACGGGACAGCCTGCCGCTAGCTGGCCTCCCTCCCGGGCAGAGGAAAGCGGTGGAAGGACCAGGACCGGAGATAAGGCTTCTGCTTTTCCTCCCCTTGCCTTGAACACGACAGCCCTGCCAAGTGCTGAACACTACCGCTAATGGATAATGACCTGCGGTGTGCAGCTGCCTCCTGCTCTTCAGATAAAGGCTGCTTTTACTATTAATTGCATTTGTAACATGAGCACAGTAGGTTCACAACCAAAACGATCCAGAAATGGCAGCATCCACGTTGCGACGGGCACAGCCGCCTTCACGAAGCATCCGGACCCTTCTGCAGAGCGCAGACGGAGTCCGCAGGCTCTCGCTGTCCCCCGGGGGGAAAGCAGTCGTGGGGGAGGAGGTGGTCCAGTTGCCCAAGGGCATTTCCGGCCCTGGAAGGAGCACGTGGAAAGGAGGCGGGAAAGGGTTAAAACAGCTCGTGGCCGCTGGTGGCTTCCCACGGTGCGTGGGTGAGAAGCACAGCCACTCGCGGCACGCAGATTGATTTCGGGGCTGTGGGAGTTCCCCGGTGAAATTCCACCTGAACGAGATAAAACAAATAATTTTTGTTGTTGCTTTCTTCCCTTTACTCGGGCAAAGGCGTATTTGTTTCTCTGCCCTCCTTCCATCTCTTCTTCAGGGCCGGAGGGGAGAGCCGGAGCCTCGTCTGCGGGGCCGGGCCGTGTGCGAGGCCAGGGATGGGCTGGGAGCGGCGCAGGCACGGCCGCGGGGCCCCAGGCAGCTCCCGCACCTGCAAAGTGGCTGCGGAAGGTTTTGGGGGCACATGAAGGAGAAAGACCACGTCTCCGGACTTGGCCTGCTTTAAAAATGACAACACATGTTGATAACTCCGGCAGCAGGGGCTTAGCAAGTGACACGCGGCAGTAGCTACACACGATTTGGGGGCCTGCTGCTCACATTCAAGTTGCAGTTATAAGTAGCGAGATAAAACAAGTTATTTGCTCCTTAGGAAGCCTTTCACTCCCTGCGAAACGTCAAAAGCCACGCTAGAAGCAGATAATCGGATTTCTCCCTCGCCTCGTTATGTGCTGTATCCGCAAGCGGGGCTCCGAGGGACCGCGGTGCCGCAGAGGCTGGGCCGGGGCCTGAGGCATCCCCGGCGCAGCGGGGCCTCCCTCTCCGCGCACTCTGCTTTCTCATGGGTTTGGCGTGATGGTTTGCTTTGGTTTGGTTATTTTTTTCCTGATTTTATATTTTTTTCTTCGTTCTTTAAAATTTCCCTATCTTCAGTCTGTCAGAAAACTATTTGAGGACGCTCTTGAAGCTAAAACGGGCCCTAGAAACATCTGCTTTGGCTTTTTCCTGCGTCAGTGACTATCTCTTCAGCTGCTGTCACTGGGTGCCTCCCGAGCCGGAAGGGAAGGGGATGGCAGAACCTCTCCGAGGGGAGACCTCGGATGTTTTCACACGGCGAGCGCGGCTCACGCACCTGCTGAGCAGGGCGGGGGCGGGCGGGCATTGGCGGAGCTGGCTCGTTTGGCCCCGAAGGGAAATCAATAATCTTTCGAATCTCATTCCCAGGCACTGGCTCCAGCCGCTTAACGATTCAGCCGGGGACCCTCTTAGCAGCGGATGGCTTACCCAGGATGATAAATATACAGCTGCGCATATTTTGCTGTCGACCCGGCCTGTAGCGGTGGAAATAACTCTCCTGCTTCCCTGCTGTTTAGCTGCCCCCCCTCCTGCCTATCTGACGGGGAGAATCCCTCTTTCCTTGCCTTTTTCCCTGGTGAGGCTGAGCAGACCCTGAGCCGGGGCAGGACATGGCTAGCGACAGAAGTGGGCCCGGGATGGAGCGGAGCTTTGTCGCGGTGCCCCCGTGCTGGTTGGCGGGGACGGATGGTGCACAGCCCTCCGGAGAGGCGAAGCCGGAGCCGCCCCGCACCGCCCCGCACCGCGCTGGGGCCGGGGGCTGGAGGCAGGAGCCCTCGGCCGGGGCAGGCGGTGCCACTCACGCCGGCGGGGGGCTCGCAACTCGCGGCAGCCCCGCTCCCCAGTCTCTCAAAGCCCCTTTCAGCCGCTCTGCGGGCTCCTCACCGGAGGAGGCTGAAGCTACATAAAAGCGCATTATGAAAATTATAATATCGGGCCCAGAGCATGTCCGCGGAGGCAGCTCGGCAGCTTTCAGGCATTGAGCCCCTGTTCAGCTGGACTGAGCTGTAAAATATCCATTTGAATTCGGTGCTGAATGGAGCAGCAGCAAAAACAACAAGGACCGGGGCAACAGAGCTCCCTTTATCCCCCCCCCTGTGACTTCCCCCTTCTTGGCCATTCCTTTCCTATTGCACCTTTCTCGCTTATGGGCAAATTCAACGCCTTTTTTTCTCTTTTCTTCTTTCTTTTCCCTGAACGGGAAGGGGGTAAGGAGTGGCGGGGGGACTTGTGCGGGAAAGACGCCGTGCCTTTGCCTGCCTCCCTCCCCGCAGCTCGCTCCCCGGAGCCGGTGGCTCCTCGGGTTGCAGTGCCGGAGGGGGAAGCGGGGGGAGAAGTACCCGGCCCGCCCTGCCAGGCGGAGCGGAGCTCCCCGCGGCACTCGGCTTCGCACGGTGTAAAAACGCCTCTTTCTCCACCCCGGAGAGAGGCCCACTCTGTCAGCCTTGGCTAAACACGGCCCCCCGCCCTGCGACCGTGCCACTGTTGAGACTGATGCGAAAGAGTCCTTGGCTCCATAAACCCCAAGGAGCCGGGGATGAGGAGCCACGGGGGGAGAGGGGGACGGTTTTGGCAGTTATGATCTATGGAGGCAGATGAGCCGACCTGCTATTCAAAATACTGCCCATTGTGTTGGTAATGGTCCGTTTATGACTGCAATAACCCCTTTAATATTAATAGAGCCTTTTAAGGCGGCGGTTTCCTGGGTGCTGGGCAGGAGGGCGAGCAGCGCAGGTGTTGGGGCAACCTGTGCAGGCGGTGGCCCGGCCGCGGCTCCCGGCGCAGGCAGCGAGCAGGTGCTGGCGGGACGCGCACCCTCTGCACCCGGGCGAACAAAGGCTCGGCTCGCCCGGGGTCTGCGAGCATGAAGAATTGTTTAATTTCAGGGGAAAGTGAAAGGCTCTGCTTCTGCCGGGACGTGACATTTCCTGTGGTGAAGCCTGCATTGGCTGCTAATAGAGATCTAATTGATGGGTGAAGTCCCATTTCCGCGCTTTCTCCTTTATTGCTCCATCCAGTCTGTTGCAAAATATAACCTTAATCTGATTTAGCAATTCCTCCAGGATTCGGTGTAAGCTTACAGCACAGGAAAAATCGTTATTAAAAAAGTTAAAATACAGACTTGGATTCGGTGCTTTGCCTTTTTTATATATATATATATTATTATTATTTTGTTTGGTTAGTTCTCTTTTTTCCTTACTTTTTTTTTTTTTTTTCTTCCCAGACCCAATCCCACCCAGATTCTTGGCAATATGACACGTTCCCTTTTGGTAATCACTCCGGGTTTTATGACTATTAATATCAGAAGGGATCGGCGATAATGCAGATGTCCCTCTTTGTTTTAAATGCAGATGTCAGCGATTCGCAGCCTGGTTTCCGAGCGCGGCGCCGGGCGCGGACCGAAGCGCAGCCCCGACGGAACGGCGCACCCCGGCCTGCGGAGCATCAGCACCCGGGGAGCGGGAACCCCAGGGGCAGGGCACCGACAAGTTTGGCTACTGACGTCGTCAGAATAAAAATATAGGGATACATAACAATCAGCACCGTTTTGCTGGAGCTCATTTCTCTTTCTCTCCCAGGGGACAAAATAATTCGTTTATTTTGAAAAGGCTGGCGCGGGACCCAGCGGCAGCCGGCCCATTCTCTCCCTGCCTGCAGGGATGTGCACGGGGCTGTCCTCCTCCCGTGACTGCAGACGAGCCGCGGGGCCGGGGCAGAGCGCATCGCCCCGGCCTTTACACCTGCGGGCGGTGAAATGGCCCCGGGGCTGCGGGGTGTCCCCCGGGGCCGTCAGCCCAGGTGGAGTGTGGAGGGGCTCCGCGAGCCGCCGTCAGGAGGGGCGCCGGCCCGGCTCCGTGCGAAAGCAGCGGACAGGGCAGAGATGCCCCTTTTAACTTTGCCTTTTTGCCTTTTTCTTCAAATTGGTTTTTTTTTTTTTTTTTTTTTTGGTGTTTTTTTTCCCGTCCGCGCTATCTGAGATAGAGAGGAGTGTACAGGCATTCTGGACCTATACAAACTCTCTTCAGTCCCCCTCGATAGGTTTAATGAGGCGGAACACGATGAAGGGGATTTGAACCGGTCTAAATGATTGATGAAGCCTGGGGCAAGGCTGAGCTTTTTCCGGATAAAGCCCCATACATCCCGTTATAATGGCTGGATAGTGGCAGGGCCGGGCTCCTTCAAAAGCCGTGGCCCAAGCGCATTGAGAGGAAACAGGGAGGGAAGGTGCTCTGTTGTTACCTAATCAGCCAAGGCACTGAGCCACCAGCCGCCGGAGGCAGGAGTGCGCTGCCGGGGAGGTGAGGCGGGTGAAAGGGGCACTCCTGACACACTCACACACACACCCCCACACGTGAGAGGGGCATTGCACACGCACGAGGCACGTGAAAGGGGAATTGCACACACACACGGGGGGAAAGGGGCATTCCTGGCACACACACACACACACACACAGAGGCATGCCCACACCCTCACACCCCCGTGGAGCCCTGCTAGCCCCAGCCCACGCAGACTCCTGCCAGAGCAGCCTGGGACCTGGCCTGGCTCACCCACAGGTTGAAGGTTATGGGCCCGTGAGTGAGCAGAGAGGGGTCTGCCCTTAAAAACAGAGTAATCTCAGTGTGCCCCAGAGCAGGGCTTTGGTGATGGAGATGGTGCCTGTTGCACCAAAATCCCTCCCTGGTGTGATGGCACACATGTAACACCTGCAATGCGCCCCTTACACCCCCAACACACACATGTGTGTCGGAGAAAAGTGAGCCAACAGCTGTGGATGCTGCAATAGTAATTAAAAGTAGATTAAATAAAGGATGGTAAAATGTCTTTTGTCTTAAAAGTCCCAAATGGAAGGGTGGAAGATGGCCTACATATTTTATGTCATATTCCATGGAGTTTTGAGGTCCCAAGCCTTCTCAGCTGAGCTGGCCACTCTTATTTTGGCAGGGAGAAATGTAAGCCAAGCCCTGTTCCCAGAGAAGGTGAACATTATGGCAGAGAAGGTGAACATTATCCCACCCCAGTAGAATGGTGGTGGAAAGCCATTCTGGCAGACAGGGCAAAAAATTGGGTCCTGGGTCCTGACAAGTAAGGAGAGCATGGCAAGTGTCCTGTCATGGTGGGATGCTTAGGTTTGTGAATAAACCCTCCTCAGGTTTTATTTTTTTTTTTGATGGCTCCCTTGAGGTAAACTAAAACTAGTGCCATGTAAATGCTAGATGGAAAAGCTCTGGTTTCATAAAGACTGATATGAAAACATATCCTATTGATCATAATTGTCTACATGGAAGAGACTCATTGAAGTCCCATGAAAGTAATTAATTCACTGATTAAAATATGCAAAACAATACCTTGAATATATGTATACAGTAACACACATTCTGTATGCCCAAGTATTGTGTAAACTAGTGGTGGGAAAAATCCTATGTAAAAATGTATCCTCTTAAGGAGTGATCTTCTAAACCTTGTCCATCCCTTTCACTTTAACAAGCAAATGTGGTTTGATTGCAAGGACAAGAATTTTTTTAAACCCTGCAGTTAGGATTCCTGTGATGAATAAAAAATCCTCTACACTATCTTGTATTTGTCAATAATAGCAAAGTTCTAGAAAGTCTTTTCTCCTTTAATGGTGGTTGAAAATACATCATGAAAAGATACGGTTTGAATTATTTGTACAGAGGCAGAATTCAATACAGCAATGAGAACAGGTTGTAAGGGGAAAAGGATCACTATTCATTTTTTCACTTCATCTCTTACCACTTTGGCTTTGATCATTCACCGTTGGGACCAACACCTCAATCCCGAATCAGATAAAACTCTTACTATAGTCAGCAAAGCGAAAATCTTGTTCAACTTATGAAATCCTGCTGATTTCTGAGGAGTTATTTCTACCTGAAGAATGAGCAGATTTAGGAGAGGCACAAAGTAGGAACCCTTGTGGATGTGAACTGAATCCTTCTCATCAGCTACCTTGGGTTGGGAGTGCTCACACCAGTAGTTAGCAGCAAAGGTAAAGAACAAAACCAAACATTTGGGTAGAAAACACCACTAAGTTTTTACCTTTCCTCACTGCTGAGAAGGACAAATAAGAGACCAACTTTATTAAGAAATGTGTATGAAGAGTGAGTCATGATTTTTGTTGTCTTGCAAAAGCAATAGGGCTTTGGGAAAAAATAAAAAAGGACAAAAGAAATCAGTGAGTTAAATGAAATTATTAGTACAGTTCAATTTGTCTCTGAAAACCAAACAAAGACATTTGGAACAATGAAAAGAGAAACTGCTGGTTGTTTCTTCCTAGATACAAACTCTATTACATCTATCAATTTCCTTTTATCTCTATATTACCCTGATTTTGTTATTAACAAGAATATTATAGAATATTCTATCCTACTCTACATCTAAGGATCTCAGAGCATTTTACAATCACTAATGAATGAGTAGGGCATGAAAAAAGCTGTTATTTTGTGTTCAGTTGCTGGTGACTTCCTGGAGATCGCAATGCATTCTGAGTTTTACAGTTTGGCAACATTGTCAGGGTGAGAATTATTTATCTATTTTTTTTTTTGAAGGAAAGAAATGAGCCATGAGATAACAAACAGTGCATAGATTGACTTGGAAACCAGGACTCAGCGGAATGAAATGAAGATCAGAATCCAAGTCTGATGATTGCTAGTCTGACTCCCTGCCACCAGCCAAATCCCTGTCTCCCCTCTATCTAGTTTAGTGCAAGTACTAAACTGTCTTTTCCCTCCTGGCAAGGAATACCAGCATTTACTGGCTCCTTGCAGAAGGAATACCCAAGTGTCCCACCCTGCTCTGTGACACCTCTCCTTTCCTGGTGTCACCACAAAAATTGCTGCACAGGCACTCTAACACTAGAGAATGGGTCAGTTAGTTCAATAGAAATGGAGTTATTCTCCTAACAACTTCAACTCCCAATCCTTCATGGAATCCATGATTTGGTTAATTTCATCATCTCACGTGTGGTGTCTTTGTCCTGAGCACTTTCTTTCTCCCCCAAATATGCAAAGTGGAAGAGAAAGAGGCTGTGAAAGGCCCAGAAAGCTGGTGGCAGTGACCAGCCAGGGGGGTTTCTGCCAGTACAATGTCCATGGGACCACAAGAGAGGCACTGGATAATGCAAAGGCCTGGAGACTGATAGCTCCCATTTCTTTATGAGGTGTTCAGAAGAGGTTCAAAAGCCTGATTCAGTAATTTGATGGGTTTTCTTCATAAGTTTCCTCCTTCCACAGGGATTTGATACAAAACAAGGAAGTGTAGGCTCCTGTGGTCTTCTCATTCAAAAAATGTTTGCTACCTTATCAGTAACAAGAAAACTTGTTACAGTGATATGAGGTCTTTTTCAGCTAATGCTAACAGAGACTGCTTTATATGACAGAGTTATCTGTGTATGTGCACAGCCAGAATACTCCTCTGATGAAGTGCAGGGTCAAGTGATAAACTGCATTTAGACTGTACTTGTCTGTTTTACCAGTACTGTAAACAGGTGTTAGTTTTGAAAAGTCAGACAAAAGCTTCTGGTTTCCTCCAAACAGAATTTCCTCCATCAGAATTCAACAGGCTGGAGGCTTACACAGATAAATCCTGTGAGACACATGTTTAATGACCAGCATTTTGGGACTTAGGTAGAAATGGCTTCCCCAAGAAAGCCAACCATGTGCCTAGCTTTTGCTATACGAAAAGAGAAAAGAGACAATCCTCATTTCTTAGTAGATGCTTATTATGCCCATGAACTTTCTAGAATGTGACCATCTCTTTTGGGCTTGCAGCTAGATCTGTTGTTCTGATGAATGCGTTTGAAAGGTCTTGTTTGGGTGGATTCCTTCCTTCACACAGTCTGAACTCAAAATTATATTTTTCTTTATCAGAAAAAATTGAACCCTTGTGCATTTTACAAGATTGCAAGGAACATACTGTCGACTGTCTTGCTGTCATTTGATTTCAGACTGTCCTCTGGGTTCCCCTGCTAGGGCACTTGCTTGGGCAAGCACATGTAGTACCAATACAGCCCAGACAATAGGATTGCAGAACTCTTATTTACTCAGGAATTTAGAAAAAAATATCTGAGGTCTCCTGAATAATTCTCCTGATAAATGCATGCAACATTTACTTAAAATATTTAATTTTGGGTTTTTTTTTTAAACAGGGAAATATATTGGCTTTCCTGTTTTCAGGTGAAATGGTCATCAGAGACTGGAGAATACAAAATATTTACGGCTATATTCAAAACTAGATAAAAATTTCAGCTGGCATCTTACAGGCTGGATACTTACAGTTAGCTGTCTATAGCGTACATGTTTTGATTGCACATATGTGCATCTAAAAAGAAAATGGCAGGCAGTCAGAGATGCTGAACTGTCACCGTTAAGTATTTTATTATGGCTTTATTTTCTTTGTGGAGGAAATGCCTTACATAGGATTAGAAATCCCATTTTGTTTAGGATATTTTCTTTCTGGACAGGGTCTCTTTTTTCATCCAATATTTCCATATACAAGCATTTGAAAGCATCTTAGCCCTTTAGATTGCTCCAAACCAGCAGCACAGGGGGCGAAACGAGCAACAAAGATCCACGGTGCTGCATCCCCATTGGGCCTGGCAGAGGCTCCTCCTGTCAGTGGTCAGTTTTTGTGAGAGAAGAACAAAGTGCCGAAGCTGCCTGCAGCTTCATTCAGCCCCGCGGTTGCCCAGGCAGGCGGGCTGGCAGGCCAGCAGCCAGAAGCCAGCAGGCAAAATTTAACAGCCACGCTTCAGAGCACTGGTAACAGCCATCAATGGATCCATAACTCTCGGCTCTCCAGATATGGGGTCATCTTTCAATACTACCCCACTGTCATATACAACATTTGTCTTGTCCTGCATTCAACTACTTGTGTCAGTCTACGGGGTGACTCCATAATACACATATACAATAGCACAATGAAAGCAATAATCTCCTACCCAGTCTCTTTATTTATTTAAGTGCTATTACAAAGTTTCCTGCAGCAAAGAGAAGCTGGGAGGCTACAGCCTGTTCCAACCGTGCAACTGCTATCCAGATGAAAGAATGTGCTGACTTAAATAAGTTTTATGTTTCTGCGACTTTTTTCTTTCTTCAACCTGACAACACCACCAACTGGTATGGAGCGGGCTGGGGGAAGTAACTTCATTAATATTTTAAAATTTGTAGTAGGAAAAGAAACAGAAATCCTAATAAACAAAATCTGTGATTCTGAGGTAATTATTTTTCCTTCTGACATTTTAAAGGGAATATTCACAATTTATATTTATTCTAAGTAAAGTGCAAATACAAGATATATAAAATAGCTCAAAGCTTTCTCAGTTTAATGGGTTTGTGGCTCTAGTTTTTGAAATCCTAATATCATTATGCATCTTTAACATAAATAACTTTTATCATAGCAAAATTACTCCTTCTTAGTTCAAAATTCTGTTCAGACAATTACAATAAAGTACTAGATATTGCTGTTCTCAGCATCATTGCATTAATTGCACAAATGACCACATTTGGCTAATGTTCGTAAGCCTCACAATCAATCAGGATTCATCCTTGCTCTGCTATCACCCCAACACACTGCCAATTCCTCTTTACAAAGACTCACACCTCCTAGGACCAGCCATAAATAGATGTTTTAAGGGTGTGCAAGGTTGGGGTAGTTTGCTGGAATCAAGGTGGCCTCCCAATCCCTGCAAGTGCCTGCAAGTCACCAACAGCCATCCACTCACAGGATTGTCCTTGCAGATAGCACAATGCCTTATCATCACGTGTTTATGACAGCCTCTGGTGAATCTGCCAGCAGGGATGGAGCCCTTTCTGCCAGGTGCTGTCCCAAGACAGACAGAGGAACTCACCTGAGATCTGTCTGTCCCAAGTACTGTCCATCCAACAAACAGTACAGACATATCCAACTTCCACTGAAAGACTGAATACAGAGCAAAAAGTCAGATGAGGAGAAGTCTTCTCATATAAGCAGATGTTTTGATCTAGTAACAAGGGAAATGTATGTAGCAGAAGGCTGGATCTGTCACAAAATACATCAAATATTCTGGGATGGAAAGTTTTCTGATCAGCATGCATTTGGCTAATGTTGTGAAAGATATTTTTAAGGAGTTCTTAAAATAATCCAGTGACTAGAAAAAAACCCTTTCTGCCTGAGAAACAAGAACATTCCTCTAATTATCTTCTGGAAAAGTAATGAAAAAGGAATGTGTCAAAATGACAAAAGCACATCTTCAATAATGCATCACCACAATGATTTACAATACCGAGGGGAAGTAGAATGAACATGTTAATGCGTGCCCTTCTCCATATTCTATAGATAACAAAAAACCAAAAAGGTGCTCCACCAAAGACATTCACAGAATCACAGAATCGTAGAATTAATTGTTTGGGTTTGAAGGGACCTTAAATATAACCTTGTTCCAACCCCCCTGCCATGCAACATCACCTCCCTAGACCAGATCTCAGATCTCCATCCAGCCTGGCCTGGAACACTTCCAGACAGTGAGGTAGTGCCCCACACCTCTCCAAAGGCTGTGGCTGCGAGTACCTGCAGTGAAAGGACCTACAGGCAGCTGTGCCAGTGCTGGAGCACCTTCTTCCTGAGCACTGGGCAGGCTTCTGCCAAAACCTGGGCAGGGACCCTGAGAGCAGGACACCGCACAGCTGAGCAGAGTGGGCTCTGAGTGAATGTGTGCGGGCACTTGAAGCTCGTTAAACTGACCTCTGCTTGCTTTGCTGCCATGTTTTGTAGGAGTTCTCAAACAAAGTTCTATCTCAAGAAAATAAAAGTACCAATCCTAAATGCAGTTGCCCATAAAAACCAGACTGTGTGAGACTTAATAACACTGTGAGACATTTCTTGGTGCTTAATGACCTGAGTGAATAATGAAAGGTATTTAGGTGAACACCATGAATAAGCCAGTCCTGCCCTGTGTTTTCCTATAGCTCTTGGCCTGCCAAGGGTGGAACAAGATTTTTGTGAGAAGTTCACACAACACAAATAATAACAGGATGAAAGCTCCAGTGCTGGGATAGATCAGAAGTAACTTAAAGGCCATTTATATAACAAGATACAAAAGACAATTAAAAACTTTCATGTGACCAAACTTTGATATGGGGACCTGAGAGTATTTGCAATAGAACTTTTCTTAAAGACAAAATTCATCATATTTTAAATGAAATCCTTCAAACTCACTGAAAGTAATATAGTAATACTCTCTTTCTTGTTGGACAGAGATTTTCAGAAGGGCCAGGAATTTTAGATATTTAACACTGACAGCAATCAAAAAGCCAAAAATTGTCTCAATGGTACCTTGGCCTACTTCTCTGTAGCACCTCCTGTCCATAGGAACAATTGCAGATGATTCTGGTCTCCCTGATGAGGCAATCCAAAGGGACAGTTTTGCACAGGATTTACCACTTGTAAAATCCTTTTGCCAATGAATATTTCTAATGTTAAAAAAACATAAAGTTGTGATATCAGCAGCCTAGCAACAAAGTTAAGCAACTAGAAAATAACAGTATTGAGCACACAATTTGACTTGTAGTCCTAACTAAGTCCAAATTTACCTGAGAGCAAAGGAGTGAGGACTTCAGAATATGTCCCATCCCTGCTCCTTCCATTTTCTTGCATGCCAGTGCTTACTCACAAGCTCAGCACACAGGAGAGGGGGGAGGTGTGCTAGATGTGAGCACAACAGGGCTACAGACAGCATGTTTGTTGCAGAACGTAATTTAAAGTATGCAATAACTGTGGATGTCTCACATGTGGCCAGACCATGCACGAATTACATGTGCACAGTCAAAAGTTCTAATTGTGATTGCTGCAAAGAGCAGGCTCTGAGTCACTGGTAAGGGAGCTGGTTTTTGTAGATGCTTCCTTTGAGAAAGTAAATGCATCTCCTAAAAGATCATCTTCTGGGAAAAGCCTCTCTATATATATGTGTGTGTGTGTGAATTCTACTTACTGCATAAATGCAGTTGTTTGAAATAAGGAGGATTTTCAGTAGTGCTGTAATATTTGTATATCTACACAGTCACTATCTATTCCATATACACAAACATCCGCCTACCCAGAAAATAATTGTGGATAATTCAATGTTCAGATTCGATAATGGATGCTCAAATAAATATGAGAATTCCAAGCAAATTTGTGCAAATGAAAAAAGATTTCCTCTGACATAATGGCATGGTGCAAGGCTGTCTGTAATGAGCTGTAATTTGTCTGGAAGAGCATTTTAAAGGGGTTGATCCATCCACTGGAAGACCAGCAACTGCTCTGAGACTAGAAGCAATGAGCCAGCCTGCCTCGTCTCAGAGGAAATTACACCACAAGCAGGCCAAATTTCTGACAACTTCCATAAATTATTTCAGATTTTCATATTTCAAATTTCATCTGCATTCATCATGTGAGTTTGACTGGGGAAAAATGTCTAGGAGGAGCTCTGCTAGCATTCAGTGCAGCAGTCCCAGGAGCCTGCCCTGGGACTAGATAATTGAATTTAGTTTTGATTAGATTATTCTTGCTGCAGTCTACTGCCAATCTGAAGTATTGTGCCTTCTCTTCTACTTAACCTTCCTGCCCCATGCCTGCTCCAGCCTGCATGCAGCTCTCTGTATTGCAGAATATATTTGAACAATCAAACTTAGGAGTTATTATTTTGCTTTCCATTGTCCATCCTTATAAAAGCACACATCTTTCACTGGGTTCCCTCTTCCCTGAAATCAGATTACTTCTTTTTTTTAAGTTTGTAATATTGTTTACCATTTTCAGTGGAAAGTGCCCTGTAATTTAGGTGGAAAATCTAAAATCATTACTACATCTCTGGATGATGCAACATACCATAAATAAGGATCATTTCTAAAACAGCTATAATCATCACTAGGCAATACACACGACAGTAAGAACAGGTAAATAATGAATTCATTCATCTATTTAACTAAAAATCTATTGTTAACCAAAGTTATTAATCAAACCTTTAGCTAGTGATCAATAGAAAAACAAACAAAACACAACCCCACCCCCACTCCCACCCCCAAACTAGCTCCACAGTATTTCTTTGAAAGCAATCCATTAGAAATGCAGAATATGAACTCTGAGCAAAAGAAAAACCCAAGAACCATGAACAACAGAACCTCCTAGAAATGAAAAACATTTATGAAATAAGTATGGCAGAACACCAACCAATTCCACTCATATGGATGCAGCTAAATAGATATAACAATATTACTAGCAGTAACAATACGCAATAAATGCTTCTTAATGTATAGGCATTATTTTTCCCCATTTACAGAATATGACTGAAATTATACATATTTCAGGAGCAAAATACTTGTAAGTCTCAAAGTCATAATCTGGATTATTAGAAACACAGATAAGGAAAACAAAGTTAAGGCTGTTCTTTAAGTAATATCTATCACTTCCCTGTTATTGAGTTATTTCTTTTAACAATGTAGGTGTTTTTGATGCTATGTGTCTGAACTGAAGACTTTAGATTCTTTATTGTTCTCCATTTTGATGAAAAAAATTGAATTTGGGTCTGTTATATTGAGTTTTGTTCCGTAAATATACTGAAATCATATTTTTGTTAGAAACTATCAATAAATCCAGTATAAGAAAAGTAATAAGATACAAATATGAGCAGGACCTTTGCAAAGGAAATATTGCAAAGAGAGTGTGCCCATAAAATATATTAGGGAGTGTGCTTTCTCCCTTGTGTTTGAAGAAAATACAGAAGGAATTTCAGGGAACTCTGCTATTTTTAATACAGATACAACACATGGAATTGGATGACTGTAACTGCTGGGGGAAAATGTTCTAGAAAATGATCAAAAATTAACTGCTAATGTATAGATTGACTTAAAAGGCCATTATTTATTGGTTTGAAAGTTTGTTTCTCAGTAAAATAATTTACCAATGCAAGGCATTTCACTCCAAAAAATGACTATGTGTACACATACAGCCTATACATGTGGATATGGAGTCAAATGTATAAGCAAACTTGTGCACACCCGTGGTTATCTTGTATGCACATCATTGCACAGATGGGCTTGTATTTTTGGGTGATTTCTGGTAATCGATGAAAAGATTCACCACCCCGAGATCTGGGGAAAACAAGTGCTGATGAGAGGGAGGAAGCATTAAAGACAGCAAATGGAGTGTGGAATGTCCCACAAAGTGAAGCTAAAGGCAGAAAGAAAATAGCTGTACTTGCTGCCCCACAGAACTAACATGCTGCATTTCTATTGTTGTAGCAGTGCTGTAAATAAGGATTTTGGTATGTAAGAAAGGACCTGTGGACTCCAGTGCACAGCTGCAATGGGCATGAGAAACCCAGAAAGGCTCCCCAAAATGTATTCGTCTCTTGCCGTTTACTGAACAATCTCCAGGGTGGCACAGAGGAGGAATTCTTCTGACATCATCTGGTTTTGTCTACATTTTATTAAAAAACAATTTACATTCAGCAACGGGAGCTGTCTTAAAGACCTATTGTTTTCCCTTGTTTCCAGCAGCATCAATGGCTCATTCCTGCTCTTACTGAACTTAACAACCTCGGGCTCCAGCTTTGTGGGGCAGCTCAGGGCTGGGAGGAATGTGCAGGCGGCTCTCGGCGGGCTGCACCTGACACGGAGATCACACCAGGCTGCAGCAGGGCTCACTCATCTCAGACACCCCGCAGCAGTTCAACTTTTGGAGCATTACTATGGTTTATGTTTCTCTTTTACACATCACATCTATGAGCCTTATGACATAGACAGTATTTTTTGTTTTGAGGTAGATGAAAAAGTCCCCTTTTCTCCTCGAAACAAGTAATATTTGCAAAATAGCCCTAAATATGTGACATATAGTGTGTTTGCAATGTCACTTGTTCTGTATTTGGATTACTGATGGGAATATACATTATTATTTAGAACTGCACAGAATTAAACCTTTTCTATAATGCAAAAGAATGTTATTGTAAGTATATTTAACTAAGAAGAGTCATGACTAAGTTCAGGTAATTCTAATATAGTTTTTAGGTATTAAAATTATTAGGCTGTTTATTGTTTTCATGTCGTGCACAATTTCAATTACCATCAAGCATTATGATCCATGCCCTGCTGCTGAAAAAGGACATTTCTGCCTCCCCTCTCTGCTGTCACTCTCTTCCCTTCCCCCTCTGCCCTTTTTTCCAGTGTCCAGATTCAGGTCAGTCTCCAGCTGCTTTGCATTTTTTCCTTGATAACAGAGTTAGGACCTTAAAGGTCTTCTTTCAATTGTCCAGTGTAGATGCACTGTTCTTGCTTTTGGGGTGTTTTTGGGGTTTGGTTTGGGTTTTTTTGGCAGGAGGGGGTTGGAAATTTTGGGGTTTTTTTGTTGTTGTTTAAGATTTCTATCTTCTTGGGAAAAGTTTCCTTGAAGTTCTTAACTAATGGTAAATTTAAAAAAAATGGAGGAAAGAAAAAGATCGATAATGGCATGTGGCCAAATTGCAGGTAGAACTGATCACAACTTCGCTTTGACTTATTGGGCCATGAAGAACATTGACCTAAGGAATGATTTAAAACATTTTGTCAGTTCCTGATACTGAGATAGATGCCATAGAAAGAGAGATACGCTGTGCCAATGCAGGACATTCTTCAGGGTATCCCAAACCTGAACCTACAAGGAAGAGCCAGGCATCCAGGAAGAGTTGGGTCCTGGCAAAAAAACCCCAAACAAACAAAAAAACAACCAACCAAAAAACCCCCCAAAAAACAGCAGCCAGTAAAAGAGATTGATATAGCTGGGTGTTTAAGAGATTTTTTGGGAACTGATTGTAATTATAGCAGACATTTTTACTGAAAAGGACCAAATTGATTCCTGCACAGATTTGCACCATAATATCTATTTCCAAAAAGTCTAATTAGAAAAGGATCATCAAAAGTACACTTTCCAAAGATACAAGGTAGAATCTTATACACTTTTACTGTTAAAAAAAAAAATTCCTTTCCTCTTAAGACCTTGCCCCTTGTGATACGTGATGAATAAGTGATTTGATTTGTGGGATATTAAAAAAGTTTATCCTTTATTGGAGGATTTCATTTAAATAAAACTAAGGCTCCAAGGATAACACATGTAACACTTTGGTAACAGATATGATTTTTTTGTGATAAACTTAGAGCCCTGGAAAGAAGAAATGTTGCTTGAAATTTCAGAAGATAGGGTGCATTTCTAAACCTAGAGTGAGATTTTTCAAAATATGGAGAAAAAGTTGGGGGTGGTTTATTTGGAGATAATTTATTGTCAAAGCAGTGCATTCCAAAAAGAATTACCAACACTGCCACGTCAGCCCGTGCATTGCCAATCCTTCAGCTGCTCCCTACGCAACAGCCAACATGGCCTGGGGACAGCAAGGGGTTTCTGAGGAACTGGACATGCACAAGCATCTCTTTTCCTCCTGGATAAAATGTGTAGCATGAACAAAAAGGATAGAAAGCAGCTTTTTTGAGGCAGCTCAGGTTTTCCCTGCGTTAGGCTGGTTCCTCTCCCAGGTTAGCAAAGGACCCTGAGCCACTTGTGCCTGAGGCTCGGGCACCCAGGGGGAGCAGCTGGTGCTGGGATGCTGCTCCCCACTCCCCCAGCCTCAGCCCTGCAGCAGCTCTCTAAATGCTTTGGCTTTCCTGGTGCCAGGGCAGCGTGGAAATGAGGGAGCTGTAAATTATTTCCTAAATCTGACTTCTCTTTTTCCTCCCAGCAGGTCTTGGCTGAACAATTTGACCAGCTTAACCATTTTGCAGATAGTCAGTCATTCCAATTTGTTAGTGACTTTATATTTAGCATTTCAGATCTTCATTGGGTTGTGCAGCTGATTCCCTTCTTTCTGAAAAAAAAAAAGAGCCCCAAATCACACTGAAATCAAAGTAATATCAACATTTTTGCCTCTTCATCAGAATTTCAGTTATGATTTTGAAAAAACAAAACTTGGATTGAGGTCAGCTTTTGGAGATTTCTAGAACTAAATGAATGGTAAAATCTTGTGGAAAGTTTTAGATTGCTTACTTTTGTTTTGGGGGGGGTTTGTTTATTTTGCCTTGTTTTTAAAAATAAAAATATGTATCTATTTTATTTAAAAATAAAAATATGTACCCAGACATCTGGGTTTATGCAGTGACTCCGAGCAAAACAGACTTAACAACAAGGGAAATCTCCTGTCTTAGTATCTTGTACCTTACTGGAAACTGAGATAAGGACATCTCACACCAATGAAAAAAAAATCTTTACTAATTAGATTTCCAGTTAAATTTTGCACACTGAAGAACATCTTATTTTTCAGACATAAATCCAAACTTTACAGTTATGGATCTCTTTTCCTCTCCAAGATGTCAACCCACACTTCTGGATGAGCAGATTTAATGTCGCTCTAAGGTAATGGCCTTCCTCCTTGATGTCCTTACTGAAATAGTGGTGAGGCAGCTGTGTCCTCTGCCCAGCACAGATTATTAACTCTTCCAACGCCCACAATCCTAAAATGCCTCTTAGTGCCTCACCCCCCAGTGAGGCAAAATGTCCCCAGTACTGAGTGACAGATGAGCCCATCAGGGTCTACTTGAGCTGCCACCTTGCCAGCAACCTCTGTGCTCTGCGTATTCACCAGGACTGGATGTTAGCAGGAAATTTCCAACCATTTTTGTCCTAATGGTTTTTGTTTCATTATCATGTGTTAACAAAATACAGTCAGTCTGCTAAACAGAAAAGTGACTTCAAAGGCTTCAAAGCTTTTCGACAGGCCAGTGGCTGACATCAAAGGCAATATGTGTACAGATGACAGCTGCAGATCTGGATTCAGGAGCAGGAGTGCAGGTTTCAGTGATGTCCCAGTTGCCTGCAAAGGCAGCTGAGTTTAGGAGGAGTTAGGAGAAATCCATTATTTCACTGATCAAAAGGACTTTCCTTAGTTTTAAGTTGTATTACTGTATGCTGAGCTTTTATTTCAGACTTTGTGCATCCATTTTTTTCCCTGCTTGCCTAAGAAAATATCCACAAAGGTTACAAAGCTCAGTCCAGGGGAGGTCTGTAACATGGACGACTGATAATATTCAACATTTTCTACTGGCTTGATTTTAAATGCTTCTGTAAAAACCAGGGATGAGCTGTCCTGCACAGTTCTAAGTATATTGTACAGTTTGGATGCATGATTGATGAACAGCAGAGAAATGATTCTGTTGCTGTGCAAAGGCTGAGACAGATTGATAGGATTAGTATCACTCCAAGCATTTCACCTGTGAGTGCCCCTTCGAGGCTGGTGGGCTGGCAGCAGGCAGCCAAAACCTGGCACAGGAGCATGGTGGACTTCAGCTGTGGTGCTATGGCTGCAGTACGAGGCTGCCTGTTAAGCCAATTGCACCCTGTGTGCTGCAGAAGGGATCTTGTGCTTCCCAACTCAAGGGGCTGCCCCTGTGTACAGCCAGCTTTCATTCCCTCCTGATCCAGCTACACTCTCAGGAAAACCCTTTGTTGTGGGACAGAAAGTGCAAAGCTAACCAGCAGAGCAACCACGAGAGGAGGTGCCAGGTGTACAGTGGTCAGTGTTTAGTTCCCTTTGCTGCCTGGGAGGAAACTCTGCTGAAGGACTGAACAAAGCATAACCTCTGTTCAACTCATCCCTCAAGAACCCCCTCACCTATCAGTGTGTGTTTAAGTCCCAGTAGCTGACGTGTGTGCTGACAGCCACAGTGCTGCCTACCCTGCCTGGGTAGGCATCCTCCCTCTGCTTCCCTGCCTCTCTACCCACGCTGTCCTGCCATCCATCTCGGGGGCTACAGCCTCAGTTCACAAAGTGTTTGGTGGATGTTAAGCAATTAAATTCAGTCTCTGACATGGGACACAGATTGCTGAATGCTCTATCATCAGGTCTCAAATTCTGAAAAAACATTGGACTCATTTGACATAGACAATAAAGGCAATAATGACACATACAGTAGCAGATGCAGGGCTGACTCATGTCTTCCCAGTAAGCACAGGCAAAATTCAATTTTTCAGTCACAGCAGAGCAGTTCCTTGGCACCAGCCCTCTTGGATGACTCAGAGCACCAAGGATGAATGTATTCCCATGGCCCCACATCCATCTGCACATCCATCCCTACACTCCACCTTATTTTCCTCCTACCCCGTTTCCCATTTGCATCAGCATCCATCCAGAGTTGGTGGCAGGAGCACCACAATGCATGGGGGACAAGAAACATGGCCATCTCCCAGCCCCACCTCTGACATCCTCACCTGGCTAGGAGCTTGCTTTGTGCAGGACTCCTCTCTGCCCAAAGGCACAGGCTGCCCAATACTTGCATGTGGGCAATATGGGCCAGCCAGTCATGGCTCCAGACTTCTCACATGGGCATGGGGATTTGCAAGCCCCTTCAGACCCTGGCCCTCAGTGAAAACCTTGATTTACTCACTCCTAGATGCCATCCTGAATCCATCTGGCTTCTCTTTTACTTCTAAGCCTTGCAGGCTTAGAAGCAGATGCTTCTTTCACTGTAGGTCTGAGAAAACTTTCTGCTTTATATACATCCACAATGGCATTTCTCATTAGTAATCACCCAGATAAAACTCACAGCAGCCACAGTGCTCTATATCAGGGCCATCTTCCAGGACTCTGATGCCCCAGAGGTAGCTGCCAGATCTTAAATCAGTGAAATATGTGCCAATTTTTTGGGATTGTAGCTCTGCTGGCTCATAGGAAAGGAGAGGCAAGGGGTACCTCACCTCCAGACAGGAGATGGGAGAAGGTCCATTGTTCAGATGGCACCAGGAGGGCAGGAAAATTGAGCTTCAGTAAGACACGGTAATTACTCAGTCTGGGCTGTACCACTTCCTGCAAGAACCTATTTCTTCCAGCAAAGACTGTTTGTTAAGTTTTATTCCCAAGCAGTTTAGCAAAATGAGGGTTATTTTAAGCCCACAACAGTGTTTCCAGATTTGATTCAGTGAAATTTATTTAAAAAATATGAAAGGTTAAATGGCTGATTATGTTTCCTCTCCTGAGATGAAAATGCCGCACACTCAAGTGAATGCATCACAGTCATTCTTCCTTCCTGTGTGTTTTCCAAGGACCATAAGAAACACCTAAATGTCACCAGACATTGATCTCTGCAGGAAGGGCCAAGGTAGACACTGCATTTATTTCCCTTCCCTTCCCTTCCCTTCCCTTCCCTTCCCTTCCCTTCCCTTCCCTTCCCTTCCCTTCCCTTCCCTTCCCTTCCCTTCCCTTCCCTTCCCTTCCCTTCCCTTCCTTCCCTTCCTTCCCTTCCCTTCCCTTCCCTTCCCTTCCCTTCCCTTCCCTTCCCTTCCCTTCCCTTCCCTTCCCTTCCCTTCCCTTCCCTGGCACGCTGATGGGGGTGGCTGGGTGGCCCCACTCTGCAATGCAGTCCCACGGGTGCTCCCTGTGGCATTTCTGGAGTAACTGCAGGGAGGGGAGAAGAGAGATGGAGCACTTAATGGTTTCCTTAGCTCCCTTCTTGCCTCCCAGGGAAATCTTTTTTCCTTCCAGCTGAATTTTTTCCTTCCAGTTTGGGAATGTAGGTCTCATTAATGAGATTAATGGGAGCTGACTGTATGTACAAAGAGGACAATAGGTCCTCTTTGAAGAACCATGCCTCCTTTGGGGAATGTCAATACAAATGGGAAGGACATGGATTTGTTGTGGTCTTTTTAGATGCCAGAATACTACCAGAACAACAGCATAGCGTGGAGGTTGCTGGCAGCCCTTGGAATGGGAAATAGTTACTGATGGTAAAGGAGTTGTGCAAATGTCTGAGGGTAAACATTGGTCCCTGTGGCTACCCAGTTAATAAGACATTTGCAGGTAAGAAATTCTCTCTATGGATGCCATGTTCATAATCAGAACTTAGAAAAAGACCTGGGACATTTTTTATGGGTAGATTGGGTAGGCAGGTCAGATTCAAACCTCCTTTTCTGTGTTTTTTTTTAAATTTAAAAAAACCTTTTGTCTTCCTATCCAGAGGAAGAAGTGCCTTAGTAAGACACAGCTGGTCAGTTTTTCTCAAGATCCTCAAAACCATAAGAGAAGAATTATTCCACAGTATGATACAACAAAACCCCAAACAAGCTCTTGTTGTCTTCATGGGTCCCAAATTTTCTCCCAAGGTTTGTAGTATGGTCATTTTCCCAGCCCTTCTGGTTGCCATCCCACTTTGGAGCAGTCTGGAGGACCCCACTCCCTGAAAATGGCTATCCTGTATTTCTCAAAAAATATCTGCCACTAGTCCAACACAAAACTGATCACTTTGGACACACCTGTCCTAGTCAGAATATTAAATAAGACCTGCCTTTGGTTAGCTTCATGTTTAAAGAAATGTCATTTTCTACTAAAGATGAAGTGAAATTTTGTCATTTTAGGCTTATACCAAGCTGCCTTTATTAGAAAATGAAGTCTACATTTGAATGAGAACCTATTACTTCTATTAGTCCCTGCTGAGCCATTGCAAGTAAATATTATATACATTATTAGAAGAGATGAGGAGACCAGACAGATTGGCTTCTTGATCAAGGTTATGCTGTACTCATTATGCATCAGCACATCTGGAATGGTCCAGTAGTACCATGAGAATTCCTAATGCATTAATAAGACTTACACCTCCTATAATTGCATTTGGCTGATTAACTTTCGTCCAGCTGGTCTTAGCTGCATAAAAAGGTATTTTATAAGCTTGTTACACAGAAGTAAATTCTGAACATCTTTGGCATATATCTTGCCAACTTTTACTCTGACCTGAATAACTCACTTTCTGGCAGCTTTTAGCACAGATGAATTTAAAATATCCATCACAAACATTAGCCCCCTTGAGCCTGAAACTCCAGATGTAGCGTCATGACCATATGTCACAAAAAGCTACTACATATCATTTTAGTACTAGTTATTTTAATATTCAGCCCTAGCTATCTTTCCCTACTTTTAGTGAAAGCTCAGCATTTACAAGAGTATAAAAATTTGCAAAGCTCAATCTGTGGCTTTCTAAGGGCTGTGGTTTTAGCTCAAATGCTTTTGTTCCTGCTGCTGAATGCTTTCCAGATTGCAGCAGAGTCTGTTTGCTCTTTGAGGAGCGAGGAAAGAATCCACACATTTCCCACCAGTTTAAAAGGAGACCCCCCCTCTTTGTTGCACAGCAAACAAGGCAGCTGGGGGGGTCAGCTCCGCTTCTCCTGCCATTAGGTGTCACTGCAGTAAATGGAAATTACTGACAAACTCTTTGAAAGGAGGAACCATTGCCAAAGATTATTCTGTGGGAAAAGAAAGAAATATATTTACAAAATAAATGATAGCTGTATTCTAGACCTAGGCTTCATTGCAAGTTTTCTTAAAAAAAAACAATTTTATTTTCTTTTACTTCATAGTCCCCTAAGCGGTTTGAAAGTGCAAGTACCCTAAACACTTCCAGAAATTATTGAAAGGTTTTGTTGCAAAGTCATAACCAATGTAGATTCCAAATGTATAAACAGTTCTTTTATCTGTTTCATATAATTCAGTTATTTTATTGAAACTGGAAATATTGTACGATACAAAGGGTTCATCTGGATATACAGTCTGTACTCCCAAGTCTGGGATGGGAAAAGAAAGCAGATAGAGCAGTCAAAGTATTTCAGAGTTTAGTTCTCCAACTTCACTTTGAACAAATTATTTCCTTTTACTTTCACACAGTGATTTTTAGCTTTTGTGATCGAAGTACTAGAAAATGCTGTAACATACTGTTGATTTTTTGTTTGTTTCTGTAAGATTTGCAAATTACTTCCATCACAATCACCTTAATTAATTTTATGTTTCCATAGCTGTAATTTATGACTGAATATATCTATCTTTTATATCTATGTCTATCTCTATATATTTGTTGTTGTTAAGAGCAGATATTTATGCTTTTAACAACTGTCTTTGTTCTACTCATGATTTGCTCTTATGTGGGCTGATTTTACCCCCATGTGTCTTAGACTGCAATCTGTGCAAAAGCCAAATTTTGCTCCCTTCCTCATCTCACTCCCACTTTGAAGCACAGACCCAGAACCTACAGCATGACTTTTAATCTGCATGCAAGGATCAGGCCACAGGCAGTGTCAGGGAAAGCTTCTGGATTCCTGAAGAATGCAGTCTGGTGATGATTGCCAAGGCACTTGTCAATAAACACAACCATTGCACTTCTGAAGAGCCAAAATGAGGAGTTTTCAAATAATTTCATTTTGATTAGGCTTTCCAACTGCAATATAGTATGTTGTGCTTACACTATTATATATATTTTATCAACTGAAGTAGTTAGTCCTGCAAATAACATTTCAGTAAACAACCCTCTTCCCTCATCTACCCACCTTCCATGCAAAAAAATCATACAATGGGAACATCTGGGGTATTGCTCAGTGCAGACCATGCTCAGGCCAACTCCTGCTACCACAGCATCACACCAAACTTATCCATTGAACTGTCCAGACTCATTTTACTCACCAGAGCTTTTTGCAACTCTATACCCAGTTATTTAATTTGTTTGATTGCCCAAGGTTCCTACGTAGTAAGAAGGCTCACGTGTATACATTAAATCATGGTTTTACTTTTGGACCTAAGAAATGAAAGAGAATGCAGAAGTCGGTGGCTCATTCTGGTGTGTTTCTGTCACTGCAACAGGATTGACCATCATAACCTGCTTCATCCACATGATCCAAATCAGTGTCTGGAAAGTTTCACAAGTCCTGAAATGTTTTTTTCTTCATGCAAAGAGCCCCAGTAATGACCTAATGTTAAAAACCAAAAAAGGCAGATTTGTAAATAAGTCAAAATATTAAGTATTTTTGTTACATAGGGACATATTTTCATTTTATATGCATACATACGTGTATATATATGAATATATGTATATATACATTATATATTTTACATATACTTTAAAACATACGCACTTTATACATATATACACATGCATATTTATGTATGTTCATGCATGTACACATTTTGCACCTAATGTTCAGTTTATTTTTGCATTAAATAATTTAACTACTCTCCTACTATAATGGCATACATTTTGGAAGATGAAGACAAACTGCTTAGACCTTGAAAAACACATGGGCTACTCAGATAGATGGCATCTGGGAGGACTCTGAACTCCCTCAACATTCTATAGGGAAAAACAGAGCCAGGTGCATTTCTTCCTAAATCAAATTAGCTGGAAGATGCCACATCCAATTGTAGTAAATTGATGTGAGAGTTTGTGATGTCTATAGCAGATCTTACAACAAAGGTCAATGTGCAGAGACATAGACAACAGGCTGGTATACAGCAACTTGCAGTGGGCTGTTCTAACAAAAGCAAGGAGATGTAAAATGCAATCAATTTTTTAATACAGGAAAAATATGGTCTTAATGATATATTTTAATTAGCCCAAGTCAATAATTTATATTGCTAAAAATGTTAATATAAAACGGAGTTTGGCAGAGGTATTTTGACAGAGGTACTTTGTGATTAGAAGATAATTTTGCTGTAAAAAATAACATTATATTTAATGTAGTTGAGCTAGAAAATAAAATAAACCTGAATTATATGGAGAGGGAAGGTTGGAAAAGAAAACAGGTGTGGTTATCTAGTATACAAACTTATGGAAAAAATACTGACATATGTCAAATTTACCTATCATTGTCATAATTTTTAAACATTCTGCTTGACATCAACAAGTTTATATCATGCTTTTTGACACTTAATTATCCCTAAATTTATTTAATTAACTTCACAAGACATCTAAAGCAATTCAAATGTTTTCTTAAATAAATTATGGGAAAAAGCAGTTAAAGGGAGGGTACATATATATTCTACTCAGAAAATTACAGTTGCAGGAATGGTGAGGTAACAAAGGCAAACCCTTAAATACTTATATAAAAACTGCCTGTGCAACTGTAAACAAAATCTTAAATCAAGAGAGAGACCAAGAGAGTATTTTTTTTTTACTTAATCATTCAGGTTTTCTCCAAAGGTTTCTTGCAATGAACAAAATAAATACTTACTAAAAATTTGCTGGTTTATATATCTTAATCCCCAAGAATTATTTACCACATGTTGTTCAAAATCTGAACTGAAGGCATTTGTTTCTTTGTGATTGCTTTTATACAGCTTTCATCTCAGTACCTCAGTGCTTTAAAAATACCAATGGATTTCTTTGCCATATCTAAAAAATCCCTCGGATGATATCATTGTTCCTATTTTGCAAATGACAACTGAGACTGAAGTCAAAATTGCTAAATCTTGGTGCCCAAACAGAAGATTTTGCAGGGTTTTTTAGCACTTTAAATGCACACTGTCCAAATCCAGTCCACTTCCATATTATCTGGTATTTGTCCACAAATTTCTCGCCACTCTTCGGGTACTTTGACATGCCAAAACTGAGACAAGGCACACTTTGGATGTGCAGTTTTGTGACTGTCCTTCATAGCAGAAAGACCTTGGTCAGGAGGTCCCTTCAGGGCTCACTCACCCCATCTTTGAGGGATGCAGGATGGTCAGATGAGATACTCCCAGGAACCAACCTGCCCTTCCCACCCACTGATATCAGTAACACTGTGAATCCACTGTTTCCTGATAACTCCAAAGCAGGTAAAAAAAACTCAAATAAAACCAAAATGACTGAGTATAATGAAAAACTCCAAGCTGAACAGCCCATTATATCCTTTACTTGGCTGGAACGATGGAGAAGCTGTCAGCAATGGTCAGAGCAGTAGAGCCCTTTCGGGCCATGGGCACCCTGTTTTAGTTCACTGCCACTTTTTAACCAAAGTCCATATTTTTTCAGTCATTTTGGAGGCAGGCTGTGGGAGACTGGGACTTCACACTTATTGTTAATTTGTGGATTTGGATAGTTTAGCTATGTTTGTGTTTTAAAAATGCAGCTGCAGCAAAGATGAGAGAACTGCACTTTGCATTTCAAAATACCTTTCAGGGAACTGCATGACTCAGAGAATTGGGAACAGGATCCATGTCCTTTCACCCCTTCCCTGCCAATTCTGATTCAGGCAGGCCAGTAGTGGACAAAAAGTCACTCTGGGTGTCACCACAGCAGGGTGAAGTGCTTTGGGGACTCATCCTTCCCCCTGATGGCCACACACTCCTATCATACCCTGTTCCCTCCCACACCCACGGCCATTATATTCACAACAACAACACAGAGGCCAAGAGGTGAATGAGCCTGAGAGTTAAATTACCTCTCAGCTACAGAGAGTAATTCTCCTAGACAAGAGGGAATGCACTGATGCAACAATAACACAGCAAGTTCTCCCTGCTCCTGGTTATCGTCCTGAAGGCAGACACCCCCTTGTTTTTCTTTTTAATGTAGGAGATGTGTCATCTGCTGACTTGAGTACAGCAGTGGCAGCAAATAAGATGGTGAGGGGCCTGCATCTGCCAAGAAATGAAAATGTAAAACCCCCAAGTTCTGTGTAATGCATGGTCCATTAAATGTGGGTGAAACCTAGGTGGATGAAAAGGTTCATGGATGTAATGGGACCAGACCTGCAGGCAGCTTCTTCAAGCCTGCAGTGCAGTCCTACTGCTCATCCACAAAATGTGAGCCTCTCCTGAGAATTTGGGAGCTGTGCTTGGACTTGGGTGCTGTGAAAAATCAAATTTCCTTGTAAGAGAGCCAGAGGAGTCTGATGCAGCTGGGAAGCAGCTCCAGCTGACATCAATGAATCCTGTCATGTGCAGCCTGAATAAAGGCACAGCCATTACCCACCAGGTGTGCTGGGGTAGTCAGGAGCTGCCAGCAGCCAGCATTGTCATCACTAGGGGCTCACCTACACAGATTAATTAAAAAATAATTCTAAATGCTACAAGGTCATGCATTTTTAGAACATCTGATGTATTTTTATTTCAGTAGAATGTCTACAGCAAACTTTGACACCAGTGGCCATATTTTGCAGAAAACATGGATCAAAAGCTATGGAAAGAAAGAGCCTACAGTCCTGCACAGTGCTGGGAGCCCTGGCTTGCAGCACAGCATCCTCCTGGCACGGGAATATCACCCATACACTGGGCTGGTTTTTCATGGGGTTATCAAGATCGTTTTAGAAACAGATTGCAGCAGCTGTGGAAGTCAAACTGGTTGCCTTACACCAGATGTTTTGCCCTGACAGCTCATGCAAATACTAATAATGCTGTCCTCATGCATGCTGAGGAGGAACGATAATGTTGAGGGAGAATGGTCTCGAACAGCACACTGGAATTTCTTCCTCATGACAGCAGAGCCTTAGTGTTATTTGTAATTTTTATGCATTAGTGTTCTGGTATCTGTCTATACAAAATTAGACCCTGTGGAAGAATAACTTTTCTGCCTGGTTTCCTGAAGAAGCAAGCTTTATTGCAGTAATGTTGCTGGCATGTCCATCTGAGTCCTCCTTTATCCTTCCTATAATAACTTCTGAGACCCTTGCCTGATTTCAACCAAGTGTGATCAATAACAGACTCAGAAGTAATTATTTTTCCACACATTGCATGAAAATGGACAGGTAAATAACCCAAATCATCCCCACCTCTTAGAGAAAGGCTTTAGCTTGAATTCACACTGGAGAATCCATGTCAAAAGAAATACCTTGCCAATGCCCAGCACTGGAAACAGATTTAGTCAGACACGACGCCTTCTTAGAAAGAAAGGAAGAAGCTCATGGTAGCACAGGGGGAAGAGGGAGAGGTAAACTGGGGGAAGATGGGATGTGGGTCTGGCAGAGTGAGGAGTTGTTAGGTAGATTCAGCCGAAGAGTATCGACAGCAGTAATTGCATGTGCTACACTAATTGCAGAAACACAAAATAACCAGCTGTGAATGAGACTGTTCCACACTGACTCCTCTGCATTGATTAGATTGTGCATGGAAATTAGCAGGTTGGTTTTTAACCGCGTGAAGATCCAAGCCGTGACACAAAGGGACAATAAGACACTGAGATGGCTGTCACCTTCCTGAAGGTGACTTCCTCAGAAGCAGGGACATCCAGGTACAAGAGGTGACATGATTTCTTTGACACCTTTCTGGAACTTCAACTAAAACTCAATCAGTCTGCCTATATTTAACAGTTATGAGAGTTGAAGTATGTTCCATGGTGGTTAAACCATGCTCAGGGAGAGCACAGCTGTAGAAAAGACCTCCTGGAGGGATTACATAAAGAGCGGGAGAGAGTAAAAACAGGAAGCAAAAATTCTTCTTATGCTGATACATACTGCAGTTCTTACAAAACTCGTGTTTAGTGCCCTTTTACAGCAACTGAATATGCATGAATCTCCCAAAAATATTTATGCTAGGACAAGCATTTATTGTTGAATGCTTGGAACTACACACTTAAAAATCAAATCAGTATTTCTGAGAGATATCAGGCTAATAGTAAGCATTTTCTAGGAGCATTTTCCAGTAACACAAACTGTTGTCATTAAAAAAGACACTTCAATCAAAATACACACCCACAAATTCTCCATGCATTTATATATCTTCTAATGAAAAAATATCAGGGTTTTTAGAAATCAGAATTGTTCACTTGGTAGCTTTTGTCAAAAATGATGGAGAAAAACAATAAAGAAGACTTGTTCACTTGTCTCCCCAGAAATTTTATTTTTAAAAAATTGTGATTATTTCTAACTTCTGATTTTAACTGTATATAGATTTTATCTTAGTGTCAGGTGTGGATACTCAGTTTTATTGCTGACCTCTGAAATCAAGAGAAATAATAATAAAAAAATTAGTAATTGGTTGTAGTCAGATCAAGAATCAAACAAAGTCTTTCATAAATCTATTATAATTCTGAATGTTGCTCATTGAGGTTGAATTATGACCTTTTTTTCAGGATTTAGACAAATTCATTCTAGCAGAGGATAAAAGATTTTTTTCCCTCTGAAGTCAATTGCAAAACTTCAATGGCAAATCAGATACTGGACCTGAATCAATACAGGAACCAATCCCCATCTTCAGGTTATTAAAGGAGTTGCGAATTTTCCATCTTACATTTTACTGTAGGAACTTTTTCTTTCTGCATTTTTAAAAAAATTCTGATCAATTCTGCTCCCCTTTGAAAATTCAGATGCATTTAGTGAAGCATTGTGCTGAAACAGAGCATATTTATTGACAATGAAATGAGAGCAGTACACTTCCAAGCAATTTAAAAATAACTCCCTTCGATTAGTTTCAATGCAAGGATGATAGCACAGAGGATAATTTTTCTGTTGTAGTAAATTATTTATGTGAAAGTTGTTTTCCTTTTAACAAGTAAATCTTCCTAGACACAATTGCATTAGGTCTCTTGAATTTCATAATGGGGTTATCAACGAATGCACACAGGGTTTCAAGGTAAGCCTCAAGTGCAGTTATGTTCATGCAGTGTAGGAAATCAGCTGCCATATTTCCATGGGCACAGAGCTCTTCCCTGGTGAGGGAGAGAAAATCAGAGCCTGCTGCTGCAGGGGTTTTGGTCTGGGCTTGTGTGTGTTCAGGTTTACCACTTGTCCTTTGTGGGAAATGCTTGGTCAACCTGCAGGAACACATTACAGCTCTTGCAGTGAGAACAGCACTGAAGACTTGTCTGAGGCTCTGCTGGGAGCTGCACTGTGCCAGAGCCCTTTGCCTGAAGACTTTACCCAAATAACTGCATCACCTCAAGCCTAAAGATTCTCCCAGGACTCCATGGAAGGGACAGGGAGAGGCCCATCTCCAAAGCCCCACACCAAACCCCAACCTTCACGTGTCCTGGTCTCTCAGGAGATAGCTGACAGCCTCTGCATCAGCTATCAATATACATGTACCTATTTCAGCACTCTTCTTTTTTCTGTGCAACAGGAATTTCAATATCCTGGTTTTATTGTCACATGAAAAAAAATTGTCTTTCTTCTGATGTCCCTTTCATCTTTTTATGAATGAATGGATGATACAGGGGTAACAGCCCCCCACTAGACTTAGTATTTGGTTCTCTGTGAGTTATGTAGCAATATATGACATTGGAAGCAGCAGGATACTCTGCAGGCCAATTATTCAGATGATGCAAAGTCAGGCACAGTTTATTTTCATATTTTCCCCTGACATCTTTACATGCATGTGAGCTTTCTGTGCAGTGCCAGGGATTAACTGAAATCTGTCCAGTTTTTATGGCACTTGTGTAAATCCTGCTTCTTGCTGCATAAAATAATGTGACATCACAGGCAAACAGATATTATATCCATCAAGCAAAAGACTTGTTCAATGCTAAATGCTGGTGGCCTATTAAAGGATACTCAGGGAAGAGTGAAGCCCAGACTGGCCGAGGAAGAATGGGGAGAGTTTTGACTGCATTTGCTTTACAAATCAGCCATCAAGAAAAATCAGACTTCTTGATACGGGAGAGCACTTTCCTGGGCACATGACCAGAGAAAAATTATGCCCTTCAGAGATGAGAACAGGAGGAAAAAGGCCAGCAAAACACCAGAGTCTGCTTGAGGATCTGTTTGCCGTCCAAGGGAGCCCAAGAGTACATGCAAGTAAGGACCATGAGCAAAGAGAAGGGGCAATGCCAGAGGAGCCCCATAACAGTGACTCCCAGCTACTGCAGTTGAGCAATGCCCAGGTAGAAAACCATACAGCAGCCAGGACCTGCTCTGACGTTCAGATGAACTTTGTGAGCACACTGGGTTGTCTTGATCTGTTTTCATGCATATCCACCAAATGTCTTGGTGTCTACTATAGCAGAATAAATTCCTCTTTCTGTTCCTGACTGTTGCTTACTTGCCAGTGGGGCCTCAGGGTGGCTGAAGAGACCTGGATTCTGCCCTTTCTCGGGAAGCAGACAACTTCATGGGAGCTGGAGAGGTGAGGGAACCCTGAGTGGACCCTGAGAAGTGATAGCCCAAGCAAAGCCAGACCCCATTCCCTGGCAGGGTCCAGGAAGTTCCCATTCCCCCAGAAGGGCCTGGTAAGGAGCTAGAGGAAAATGCAGGCATGCAGATGCAGCCTGACCATGCAAGCAGCCACATCCAAGAACATTGCATCTTACATGCCAAATGCTGGCACTTTGGTAAATGCAGCTTAGCTGTTTTCCACTTGGAAAATACCTGAGCTCATTTGCTGTATGGTAGCCCTGGATCTTGCCCTCCTTCTGATTGTGAACAGCTGTATCTTCTGCTGAGCAAGAAAAGCATAGCCCAGCTGGTTTTCCTGTACTGCTGCTAAGAGGTTCCTAAAGTGGGACTGCTGTGTACCAGTTTACAAGCATAGACAGTACTACATCAATTAGCTGAATAATCAGGTATTTATTTTAGTTCTGCAGTGTCAATGAACTAAGAAGGCAGCCTGAAGTGAGTGCTCTGACTGTTTGCAAAATGTCCTGTATTTTCTCTTCTCAGGTGCTTGCTTCAGAAATACCTATGAAATATTTGAAACAGCACTTTATTTTGTGTGAGACAATATCTTCAACCTCAAAAAAGATTTAATGATCACCCATAAATAACAAGGGACTGAGATATTGGACAATGTTTGTGTACAGATGAAGTTCTCTCTGTGGGGCTCATGAGGAAGATGAATGTCTCAGTGGCGAGCAGAGCACCCCTTGCTGCCCTTCCTGCTGATGTTGCTGTGCAGGGATGCTCACAACGTTGCTGCAGCAGCGCAGGGGGGAGCACCTGGCCCCCAGGGCAGCTGTGCTGCAACACCACAGACCTCTGACTCTGCTGCACCGAAAACAGCAATTCTAAGTAAATTTCCAGATCTGAGCTTTTCTCAGGAGCTGGGGTGTTTGGTGAACTCTCTAAACTGCCAACACAATATATACATCTATCAAAAATATTGGCTTGATAAAAGTAGACGGTGACATACTCTGCCCACAAGTGCTTCTCCTAATTTACCCTTGAGAATTTAAACTTTCAGATAATCGCCCTTGAGAGTGTAACTCTTCTGAGCACAACCATGGTCTGCATTTTTAACCTTTGATGGAGGATTTAGAGATATTTTTCCTTTCTCTGTTCAAATATAAGCCAGAAATTACATTCAGTACATTAATTCAGACTACTTAATCTATTTTGTAGCTATGTATATTTGTATTTTTTTCTTTTATGAAAGCTTAACTTCATTTTTGACTATTTTAAAGCTGTTTACAAAAGAAAAAGAAAATAGAATTAAATAATGAAAAGGTGGAATACAAGTAAACATATTATACATAGTTCTGTTGTGGATTAATAATAAAAATGTTAATGCAATTAAACAAATTACTTTCTGTCATTCATAGGGATTCTTGTAATGAAATGATGTGTTAGGGCAAGGGAGAAGTTCTGAACATTGTTTTTTAATTACCCAAGTTACCAAGTTTAGGAGCTTAAGTAGACCATACAAGATCCTTGTGTTTTCTGGATTTTTTTGAGTCCTGACTTGGGGAAATGTTCTGTTTTCTTTCCTAAAGAAAAATAACAAATAAATATTAATATATCACAGAAGACTAAAAATTAGCAAAATATGTTGTACAAAGAGATGCTGTTCTTTCTACACTATTTTTTCAGCAACATTTGCTTAACAGTCTGCACTTGGAATGGAACTGATCTAAATTACAGATGGGCCAAAACTGCTTTTCAGGGTCAAATTTGGCCTGATTTTAAAAGGCTTCTTATTGATTGAAAGTGGATCTGAAATCAGGCAGGGCTAGATGGGCCCCAGTTATCAGCAGGTTCCATTATGCAGTGCAGAGGGAGCTGCAGCCGGAGCTCGGCGCGGCCCCTGCAAGTTGAGCATATGCTTTAGTGCTTTGCAGGACTCGTGCCAGAGATGTCCAGCCTTTGCAGGATGGAGTTACCAAGCTGATGGACATATTCCAAAACAGGACAGAAAAAGTAGCAGATGAAAAACCTTAACTGAAGGCTTTTTTTCTCCTGAATGGCCAAGAACAGAGTGGTCCTCTCAAAACACCCATGATTAAGATAGAGGGGATTACAGCACTGTCACTCAGAGCTGCCACATGCAGTGCATCCTTTCTAATCTAAGAGAAAAGAGATTTGAAATGCTGATAGACCTTACTAATTGATATGGGCTGCAGGTAGGCTTTTGCAGATAAAAAACCCCTTCTCTTACAACAGTCATGGCTGCTACAGCTTACAAGATAAGAATATGTGAAGGTAGCCAAATCTTTCTGGGGAGAAAATAAAAATTAATAAACAAACAAGCAAGCATTTGTTTCAAAAACAGGAGTGTTAGACCTGGGAGGGTTCAGGGGTGACAAAGAGGACACACATATGCAATGCCAGCTCAGCCTTGGAAATCCTTGTAAGAAATTCTGATTTGCTCATTTCTCCTGCTGTCATTTTTCTCCTGTCTCGGGTGAAGGGTTTGTGTTTAATAACATCATTTGCATCAGTGTGTCCCAACAGACCAAGGTACCAGGGCTGGGAGAGATTAGCATGGTAATCTCATTCTGATGGATAAAATTAGCAAAGATATTCCCCTGAACAGAGGGCTGCCATTGGTGAACTGCTGTGCTTAGAATCAATTACTAAATTACTTTGAGCTCTAAGTCGACAGTAACAGAAAAAAATTGGCATCGACCGAAGTGAAATAAGATAAAAAATACGCGATCATTAAATCTCTCGCTACTATTCGCAAATGTGACTCACAAGAACTGCACAAAAAATAAGGCAGAATTTAATTTTTAACAGTGGTCCCTGTCATCATTTCAAGCAGAGCTGCTCAGTGCACAGGAGCCCAGCTCGGTTTGCTGCCTGGCTGCTGGAAGGAAGCGCTGGCCTGCTGGCAGCTCGCGCCCTGTGCAGAGCGAGGCACCCCAGGGGACTGAGCCGGAGGAGCCCCAGTGAGGGCAGGCAGAGCAGGACAGAGCAAGGCTGTGCCAAGGCATAAAGCCTTCCTCCATCCCACAGGTACCTGCTCTCCCTACAAGCACAGCAGGGTACTTAGTGCTTTGCAAACATAAAGAATGGTAGGTCCCTGCCTCAGAAGGCACAGTCCAGAAGATTTTTCTGTGCATGCACACGCAGTGTGCAAAATTCATAGTAGTGTGTAGGGCCTTAGGTACTCAGCTTGCTTGCTCTAGCACAAAATTAAAAAAATTAAATAAATTCTAGTATTATTCAAAACCTATCTTAAGAGCAACATGATAATGTTTATAGCAGAGCCAGGGTGTTGCTCAGGGTTAAAAATGACTGAAATCTCTGATCTTCACTGTACACAGACCACCACTGCCAATCTGATGTGCTGGGCAAGGCAGAAATGCTCTGCAGTGACAGAGATGACACCAGCACTTGCATTGCCAGGACTGAGCTTTTAAAGTATCTACATACTTCAGATCACTGAGCTTTGACTGCTCCAGCTGAGAACAATGACACACAGGTCTGGTTTTAAGCAAATGCAAGGCTTTGGAAGCCTCTCCAGTTGAACACGAACACTTGGACACCTCTTAGATCACTTTTTACAGGCTTTTACAGCCCTTCTAGACTAAGGCTAGTCTATCTATTTACAGGAGCTGTAAATAGATACCCATTCCATCTTTCCTGGAATAAAGGAAATGTGAAAGAGAAAGCTGAAATGATAATTACCATGTTGCCCAGAATGCAGGACGTGACATCCTTGCTACCTTTGCTACAGTTATGAATAAATGGGCTTCAGAATGAAAAATACCCAGCTAGCACGCGATCAGTAGGATAGCAGGGATGGAGAAAAAAAGCTACGTGAAAGAACCTTTTATGAGCTTTACACACTGGGAATCACAGTAGCATAAGTAATTGATAATATTATTAGCACAGTATACATATCAGCTGTCGGGATGTTATGAGGACTGAATCCAATCTCTGTTGAGGGAGTCAGGGTCAACATCATTAACTATAGATCCTGTCCTGGTTTACATATAGAGCCCTCAGGCCAAGTGTCTGCCAGATACATCTCTATAGATGTGCATAGCTATAGGACATACAGGGGGCTAATCACACACATCAGTAATAGACAACAAGCTTTTGTTTATCTGAAGGTTTACTGGAATTAACTGATTAGTGTCAACTTGACACAATAACTTTTGTCTACAATGTAGTAGATCATTTTGATGGTTTTATTGATGGAGTGTTGACTAATGTAAATTGTAAGGGTAGGTGAATGAAGTAGGAAACATTTCAGTTAAACAGAAATTGAAAAAGCCACTAGCAAACATATCTTTAAAATGTCACATTCTGCAGCCTTACAGATGCTGTGATAATGATAGCAACAACAGTAAGTAGGGAGAATTGAAAATAAAAATAGGCACCACCTATTCATAAATATATCTCTTACCTTAATCTTCAGATGATATCCTGATATTAAAACTAACATAAATAAATTTGGCATATGTCTTTCTGAAAATTAAATCAGTCTAGTAAAAGAGAATATAAAATTAAGCAAAAAAAAAGTTATCTAAAACATTTAGTGGTCCAATTTAGAACGAAAGTACAAAAAATATTTACGAAAAATATCTGTTGGGATAAAAAATCTTCACATTAATTCATTAGGTTCATAATATCACTTTCTCTTTCTTATAAGGTATAATAATTTTCTTCCATTATTAAAATGGAACACACTGGTTTTCTCTGCTGGGTGTCAAATAGCTTTAATGTACTAGTCTGGGCTTTCTGTTCTTATGGTTTCACAGCATGGTTGGGAATTTATGACTTAAAACTACACATGATCATAGTCCTCATCGAACATAAATAAAAATAGACATTTTCTGGCTTAGCTATCGGATTATTTAGTGCAACTGTTGGGCAATCTCCTTTGAAAGTAAGCTCAGGAAATACAATGATTATGTTGTGAATGCTTCAAATAATAGAAAGATACTATATGTTCTATTATGTTTGTATTCTGCTATAAATATCAGAAAAATAATTCACATTCTTTTGTAACTTCAAAATCACCTTTCTTCCCTTTCCAGGCAAAAACCCTTCTCCTCACAATAGCAAGTCAAAACCATTAAGCTGAGACAAGGGGGATACTGTGTGTCACAAAACGAAGTAATTAAATTTAGGCAGTATTATCAATGATGCCCAATTCCAGCCATTGAAGCTGCCGTTAGTAACCCCGTCTGTCCCTCTATCAAAAAGCTATTTATTCTTCATTACTGGCCATCCCTGGCTTATAGGGATTCATTGTCATTGTAGTAACTTAGAGCAGGAACAGTTAGTGCAATGATATTATGGAAATAGCCATTTCATAGCTCATGGGCAAAGAAGTATTGAGTCACAGCTTTCCAGCAGTTGTCAGCAAGGGTGAAACCTTGTTTGAATCATCACCCTTGGGAATTCTTTACATTTGTTTGGCTTACAGCAATGTAACAGAGAGGGAAATCGTGTCACTGGAGAAAGGCACCCCTCTGTAGAGATCCCATCCGTGCAATTCCTATAGAAGCCTATACGCAGGGTCTGCAAACTGGGCACAAAACCTGCTGTGCATTGCAGACACACGCTGCCCAGCTTGGGTTAGAAACACCCAGACCAACGGGGCTCAGCTTGGGCTGTAGGCAGAAGCGCAGTTATGCTTCCTCTTGATCTGTCTCAAACTGCTCTGCCTCCTCACCAGGCACCAGAGCGCCTCTGAGAGAGCCTAACTTCCAGAACTGAGATTTCAAAAGGTTTTCTCTCACATGTATTTAAATCTGAGGGTGTGCAAAGTAACAAGAGCTTATTTACATGGAAAGCAATGAAAGTAAATACTTAGATATTTTGTGCTTTTTCTGAAGAAACACAAATTAAATTTATTAATTTTGGGCGCTTTTTACCAAAGAGTATATTGATGTATCCAAGAAATCGTGGCCCTTCTCCATCAACATCTAGTTTAGCAGTTTTCTCCTCCATTCAAAAATGAACTTTAAACCCTAAGGCTTGATCAGAGCTTAGTGATTTTTGGCTGCTTAATAGACATAAACATATTCAAATCCATGGGTTTTTTTGAAACTGGCAGTATAAATTTATAAAAATAAATTACTCCTTACCAGAAAAAATAGCTTTAAATGTTTGGAGTGTTTTCAAAGCTAGGAGAAAAGGCTTCCATTTTGGGAAGCAAAATGTTTCAGGTGGTGAACTCTAGCCTTAAAAAAGTCACTTGAGCCTTGCAAACAAAAGAAGTATTTTTTATCTTGCTTTATATAGTAGGTTCCAGCCAAAGATACATTACTTTTCTTAAATATTTTGGTTAATTTTAAAGAGGATGTTAGAATATTTAGCTGTTGATTTTTCTGAGGTTCTTATGTACAGTTATTTACATCATAAAGGTTGTATTAGTCTATGTATCATAAATTAAGTCAGAAGCAGCTGATAAGATGAAAAAGTAATACAGTGCAACTTACTCTTGTGGAATGGATTTTATGGAAAACATAAAAGAAATTTTTACGCGTAACTTTACACTTTCAAACACGATTCTCAATTGTGCACAGTAGTTCTTGGTTAAGCGGAAGTATGGAAAGAAATGAAACCACTGTTTGTGGTCTACACAATGGCCAGGTACAGCACACTAGAGCAGCAGCAGGGAGCAGGAGAATGGCAGAGGATGACCTCACTTTTCCTGATGGTGTCTGGGAAAGGTGGGTTTTCTGAGGCTCTGATTCATTCCTGACAGTCCCCAAAGAACTGGGAGGAAGCAGATACTGCAAGAGTAAGAGACAACCCAGAGAGATGTTAGGGATCTTTAGAAAATGCAGATGATGCTCTGTCAATGCAGGAACCTGCCTTCAATGTACAGCTGAGACAGGTGTCACATGCATACACCCAAATTGCATTTATCAAATTTTAGCTATTTCTATGGCAGGAAGAAGAAATCTAATGTTTAGAGTTCATGCCATGAGACGTATGGACTTCTTCACCACGAACTTCAGCACACCATCCTTTTTCTACAGCAAATCTCCCAGCTTCTTCACTGTCTACAGGGTGAAGGAAGCACTTGAGTTCTAAGCTCTTATATGAGAGAGAATTTATCTTTCCACTAATACTTCCTCCTCAGACCATTTTTGAGTGCAGCATCCTCATAATGTCTTTCACTGGTTTTCATCCCTTTAGCAATTTGTTCTTCTGCCCTCTGCTGCCTCATTTCTTTTTCCCTGCATACATGATTTCCAAGAGACGTCTGAGCACACAGTTCTCTGCTGCATACCTTTTGTTCTGCCTTAATTTTTTCTTCAAAATTACTTTTGCTCTCTCTTTTCTCATTTCACAGCAACATAGCTCTTGACAGCTAAAGGTTCATATTCTCATTATTGAATCATTCTCATCCAAACACCCCTGAAGAATCTTCTTGCACCTTCTTCTGCCATCCTGCTAGAGTACTGAAAAAGATGGGATGTGGAATAATGGAAGATATTTCTTCCAAATTGTCAGTGATCTTACTGGGTAGAAGAAATACAAAGCAACTTTGTGTCCAGGGTAAACACAGCTAGTACAAAAGTTCAGCATACCTAATAATATTAAATACACAGGTAGTATCATTCAAATATAGAACAGTTATCTTGATTGCAAAATATTCTGCAATCATTTAGACCAAAGGACAAATATGAATAAAAATACTTAATGCACATTGTCCCACGATTCTGTATTGAATAGCAATCTTAAATCAGAATAACAAATTAAAAGGAAAGTGTTAAAATTGCAAATAGTTATGAATTTAAAAGACTATTTATCATCGTGATTGAATGACTTTGGTTGGCATAAATAGAGAAGTAGTCATGAGAGACTTGTCTTGTATCTCATTGTAATATAAAAGATGCATATTATATTAAATGAGGATGAACAGAAAGTTTTGCTCATCCCATGATTGTAATAATTGCCAAAATTTCTCTTTGGTTCAAATACAAAGAACTTCATTCAGTAGCTAACAAAGCCTTCTTCAAGAAAATTCCTCTCGGCCTCATCATTTTCTCTACAGTTTTCACAGTCTTACAGGCAAATCACAGCTGCCCAATGGCAAAATTCATACATCATGATACACTTACTATTAGATATACATTCAAAGCCTTTGTAGGTATGTGGGGGAGTGTGCCTAGGATGTAATGACGTGCAAAATGCAGAATACACATTATTTAAAATATAAGATGAAAATGCTATTTCAATCACTGCTAATTTGCATTTTGTATTCCCAAAACATCATAATACTATTATAAGGTATTGATCCAAGCATGACCATTTGATTTCACATCAATACTAATATGACTTTTCTGTGATCTGTTGACATGTGGGATTTTCTGAGTGAAATACATACATACCAATATCCAACTATTTTCACCAGGAAAAGTGTATTCAGTTGTTCTGTGTGAAAAACTGTTTGTAAAAATGGAGCTCACGTTGTTCCAAAATTTGAATTAGATTTTACTGGTAGATTTAGATTTATGTTCTTGCTTCTTTCCCAAATCTCTTTCATTCATCTCTTTGGTATAGTGGTGTCTTTCTGATATCTCTTTTTGGCTGGAGCCGTATTCAGTATCCTAAGCACAAAATATGGGCAGCAAAAGCAGTTTTGCCATTTTGGAGCAAGCGTCCCTCAAAATCTCATTCCCATTCTCATTGTGGTTGTTCAGGTCCTGACATGAATACCACTGGAATAGCCTTCAGCCTTCCACTGAACTGCTCTGATAATGTAAACAATATAGTTTATTATGAAACAGCTTCTGTGCTGATGATTTTTTCATACAGATGCCAAAATCAGGTGGGTCCCATTCCCATATGATTTCTCCTCTCTCACTAGATAGGCAGAGTGAATGATACTCAAATAGCCTTCAATCAACTCAGCACTGCTGAAGCACTTCTTGCCACTAAATCCCTGTTTTCCACATTACCCAAGAGCTTCAGCTGACACCATTCTGTTGGTTTTTCCTGGTGGTTGCCAACTTGAAACTTACCTGGGGTCAAAGATAATCATAGAATAGTCTGAGTTGCAAGGGGATCTTGAAGAAATACCCAGTTTTTCTTCAGATTTCCAGACAGAAATTCCTTTCCTCACCTGTACACACACATAGATGCCCACAGAGCCAACACAGTCTGTGTTAAAGACCATGCAATGTCTCCACTGATTTACCTGGAGCATGCTTGGATTTTAATGGTGTGGAAAATCTGAAGGGGAAGATGCAGCATGCCTGGGAAGAGTGCTATTTGCTAATGATTTTCAGTCACTTTACTGTCACAGAAATCAGCACATAGAATGCAATTGTTTTTATGTCACCTATCTACAGGATCTGAGTAAAAACTAGAAAAAAATGATCTGTCACAGATTCATCCCAAAATGAGCCATCCCAGTTTCCTCACAGAAGCCAAAGGACCTAAGGAACGGACTGAGATTGTCATTTGTCTCAGGTGAGATGTGCTTCTTTCTCATCACCTGCCAAGACCTGAAAATGGTTTACAGCCTCAAAATCCAGCTAGAACCATTGCTGCTTCTGGATTGCAGGGTTACTGATGGGGGCTCTCCTGCCTTTTGCTATGTACAGCAGAGCTGTGACCCTTCTTGCCCACATGGGAGTTATAGTTCATGTTGAACACCACCAAGAGGGTGAAGCAAGGGTCCAGTCCCTGCATGGCACAGGTCAATATGGTTCTAACACTCACCTTCAATTCCAGGAACCATTTTCTTCCATAATTTTAGATCTTGTCCACATTGCAGGAAGAAAAAACACCAAGAACTTCAGGTTCCTCTGGCTTCAGAACTTCCTTCCAGCCTCACTGGCCTTCTAAACCAAACCTGGAATATGGGAAATAATAAAAGCAAAACTAAATCCAATGAGTTTACATTGCATGGAAGCAACATTTCTGTCCTTCCCCCATGCCCCATCCTCCCAGTTATTAGGTAAAAATTTAATCAGGGCTCCAGAGCCTACCTAGTAGGAGACAAATTCTAATGGCTGATCCACAGTAATTTAAATTACATGGTAAGTTTTTTAGAGCCCCCCTAAACCATCTCCTGTTTAGTTCTCTAAGTACACTGTGTATAAACAGCATACATACTGGTGTATGTCCTACTATCTGCTTATTTTCACACTTTATTTAATCTACTTTTGGAGAGATCAGCATGTTTCAGTATACAATTACAGGACCTGAAAACTCAATTAATGTTCTATTTACCTGAGTATTAGCTAAAACAATGGCCATAAATGCACTAGACAAAAATATTCCTACAGATTGCAAATGAACTTTTAATAACTGACCCAGTGCCAATCCTTTCAGCACCTGTCTGGATACAGGAAATTATTTTAGGTAATGGCACAACACAAGGTCCCAGAGTACACACATAAACCCACACTTTCAAAGAGATATTCAAGCAGGGCTTGCATAAAAGGTTTTAGTAAAAACTGCAGTTTTGTTGTCATCATGAATTATCAGTCATGCATTTTGTCTGTGAATGTAAACATACAATTTACCCTTCATTTAAGACCCCTTCTCATCAAGCATAATAGTTTATTGAAGATATGTGATCAACATAAAAAATACATAATTTATATCTCACAGCTGCTTTTCATATATGTTCAGCTTCACCTGCACTTGTCTCCAACAAACGAAAACTTCTATATTGCTTTCCCTCTTCAGTAGTATTTATCAGGTATTTCCCCCCTTTTCTGACATTCTTTTAGAAGGAGTCTGTGTTTGACCACTGAGGATATGAATGCCCCCTCAACACCCTTCTTTCCATTCCTCTGCAAAAGATGGACCTTATATAGCTTGAGTTTCAATGGAGAAGGCTGTGAACTCATTTTGACTGCAATAGAATGAGAAGCTTGTTGATTAGCAGGAAGGCATAGGTACATTTTCCATGTTAGCACTTGGGGCTAGCTAGTAACAATTTGATTGGCTGATTGATTGATTGATTGATTGATTGAAATAATTTTTACTGGGAGGCTAAAAATGACCAGCTGTCAATATTATATCACTTTTATGTAGGAGCCTGGGACCATCCACCAGGAATAACTTTCAAACTGGAATTCCACTTGGAAAAAAAAACCTAAGCAGACCAAATGCAGCCAAGGTTTGATAAGTTGTCTTACAGAAATAACACAGCTGATGCAATCAAAATAAGCAGAATAGCCACAGAGGGATGCAGCCAGGGCTGGATCCATAGTGGTGACACCCCAGCCAAGGGCACTGATCTAGCTGTGGCCCCAGCAGCAGGAGCTGATAGGTACCCAGGGGTTGCTAGTGGGAATGGAGCTCTGACTTTTAGCCTGAGCAAACTCCCTATTTGAATCGTGAAGGAAAAAACGTCCCAGCCCATTTGACTTGGTGTTTCTTGCTCATCATTTAAGGCTAATTACCATTAGTCTCTAAGGCATGCAGCATTGCTCTGACCTGCTGCTCCTGACAGCCCAACAGGGCACGTTTCAGTTCTGTGTGGGAGCTGCTGTATCCTCCAGTTAGCCAACACGGAGACCTTTGATTAAACAGCTTAACACTATTTCCTTCTGCTAACCCATTCCCTTGTGTGGGAGCTGGAAGTACCTTGCCCGAGGCTCAATGCATCCCTACAGGCAGGAATTCAGGATTGTCTAACCCTGCCTCCCTGTCACTGGCTTCTTATTCTGAGAAGAGAGGCCTTTTAAACTTTCCAATGACCTCTTGACTTAGACATCGTTATCCTTCACTGTGGGAAGAACATACCTTTCCATCTTTTTTACTGTCTCCTTCAACCTCATTGGATTCATTGACAGAAACAGGCATAGATACATAAAATTGCTGTTATTGGGTCAGGCCATAGGTCTGATAGTGGCCAGTGATGATTGCCTAGAGAAAGAAAAGAAGAAGCAGTGCACAAACAGAAGGACCCTTCCCTCTGACAAATCTTCTCTGCTACCAGTAGTTTCAAGGCCATCAGAGTTTGCATCCAGACAATCAACTTAGGATGCAAATACTATGGTCCCAAATAACAGCTAATACGAAACCCATTACTTTTTTGAACTCACAGATATGTTTTTCATTAAACAACACAAATGTATATCTGCAATTGTATATGACACAAATTCTTATGAGTGAGTCATCAATGTGTTTTGCTGTGCTTCTGTATTTGCATGGAGACAGATGGACTGGTCTTTTTTTTTTCCATAATAAGCACATAAAGTAATTTCTTTTTTTTATCAACAGGATTTCCCTAATTATCTTTTAAGCTATTTTCATTGCACTCTCTCTCTCCTGTCCTGCTTTTTATCAGAGGCCTCTCAGTTTCTATGATTCAATCCTCTCATTCCTCAGCCCTGTTGCTGACAAAGGTGTCACACACACACTTCCTACCTTTGTAACAAAGATCAGCTTGCATAGCCAAGCTGCAGTCCTGCGAGCTGTTCAGTACTGTGAACCTGTTCTGCACTCTGCTGAAATCACAGTCTAGTCTTTAAAAGGTTCTGTAGGGTTTGACCAACTTCATCAAGCTTAGAGGCAATTGCTATAAGAGGCATTACTAAATCTATCCCAGTGCAGAGCATATTACACTCTGTAACTTGCTGGTTTTGCAACACAGTACATTTCTTCTACCATTTGAAATGCAATTCAGTCCTATTATTTCTTCTGATGCAAGAGCATCGAGTATCCCTAGAGATAAAGGTGCTAGGGCTTAAAAAAAAAAAGCATGATGTTCAGTGATACTCGATATCAGTGTTCATGTAACTGGGAAAAGCATTGCTTGCAAAACAGACTGTAGCATTTGAAGTGTGGGAGGTGTTTTTCTTCTCTAACCAGTGCATGCTGGTGCAGGTGAAGTCTCATCTGGGTGCAGGGGGTTGGACAAGCACAACAAAACAGTGCTTCTGCTTTACCAAACAGTCCCAGATTTAAACTTGTGGTTGTGTTTTTTGTTTGCCTTTTTTTTTGTTTTTTTTAATTAATGGAACCAAAATTGGACAGTTCATAAGGCAAGCAACAGCCAGGCCTCCTGTCTCCTCACTGTGGGTATACGAACCTCCCTGTATTTATTCCATCAGGGAACAAAGAAGAGAAGTGTCCAGATCTGGGTCTCTCTGCCTAGCTGGTGAGGAGCAGCGGGAGGGCATCTCCGCTGGTGCCCGAGTCTCCGTGGTGCTCTGCTGCTCACTGTCCTTCGCTCCTAAGGACAGAAAGCTTTGACCCGGCCACATCGCTGCTGCTGGAGGGAAAAGCAAAGCCTTCTCTCAGGGCTATTGCAGCTCCCAGGACCCTTGTGCTGCCCCGAATGTCCTAGCAGCTGCCCAACGAGCATTTCTGTCTTTCACATCCTCTTCCCCTGCTTACACAATCTGCAGCTAGTATTTTCCTTTTCTCTTTCTCTTTTTTTTTTTTTTTCCCTAATCGCAGAAAGGCCTCCCCGCCTAATCTAATTCCCACTCCTTTGTCACAAGCAGATGTCACTTTTACATCTGTGCGTCTGCTCAATCGCCCCGTCTCCTCCAGCCCAGCAGATGTTGCCGCCGCCGCGGCCGCCGCGACCGAGCGGAAAAGCAAAGCGCAGATCCCTCTGCTGGCCGCCGCCCGAACGCCACGGGCCTCGGCCGGGAGAGGGACGGAGCAGCAAGAGAGGAGGATGATGATGATGATGATGATTATTATTATTATTATTACTGTTACTGTTACTGTTATTGTGTTTGTTATTATTATTGTTGTTCTTCTTCTTGTTGTTGTTGTTATTGTTGTTATTCCTTCTTCACTTCCTCCTCACCATCATCATTACTATTGCAAATCCCGCCATCCCAACTGGTTAGGCAACAGGAGACCAGCCAAGGACGCATCCTGTGGCCTGACATCCTAAGCTGGCGCGTAGAGGGAGGGCAGCGCCGGTGCGCTCTGCTCCCGCTTGGCAGGGCCGCCAAGCCCAGCCTGAGCAGCCACTGGGAGCGGGGCAGCAGGGACAACAAAAAGTGGGAATTTTTTTCTCCCGGGCGTGGCAGGTAGCCCCGAGAGGCGTCGGGAACAGGAACGTGTCGCCGCACTGTCCCTCTGTCCATCGGACAGCCAGCGCCTGTCCCCAGCCCGTCCGGTCCTGTGACCCGGCACGGCTCCGCACGGCTGCGGCGGCAGGGGCGGTGCAGGGCCGCCTCCGCGCCCGCGCTGGACTGCGCGCCCCGTCTCGGGCCCAGGGGACGGCCGCAGTGCGGTGGGATGCTCTGGCCGCTCCCTCCGAACAAAGGAATGCCAAAGAAACCCTGGTCCGTATTTAACATTTTATTCCGGCGGGTGGGAATAAACATTTTATTCGTGGCGGCACGGTCGGAGCCGGGCCCGGGAGGCGCTTTCCCATGGTCGGCGGCGGCCGTACAAAGGCGCGCTGTTCCCTGTTTTGTTCCGCTGCCTCCGAGCATTCCTCCCGCAGCCTGAGGGGAGCGGACCGGGCCCCTCTCAGCGCTCAAGGAGAGGAAAGAAAAGTGGCTTTTAAACACTCGGCGTGTTTTTCTCCGGCACCCGACCCCGTCGCGCCTCCTGCCGCGCATCCCGCGCATCCCGCGCATCCCGCGCATCCCGTGCATCCCGCACACCCCGCACACCCCGCGCATCCCGCACATCCCCGCACACCCCGCGCATCCCGCGCATCCCGCGCACCCTGCATATCCCGCACATCCCGCACATCCTGCACATCCTGGGCATCCCGCGCATCCCGCGCTGCCCAGCTGGGCCAGAGTTCACGATGGAGACAAAAGGGCTCTTCTGGAAGGGGGGAAAGAAAAGAGGGGGTGAAACAAACGGGAGGCTCTAATTCCATTTGTGTCGCCTGGAAATCAGAAGGGGTTTTTCCACACTTCGCCTTGATTTGATTATTCCTTGGAGATGGTTTCTGTGCCCCCAGCCAGACGCGTGGGGGAAGGCCGCTGAGGCAGTTGGCCTATAGTGGGAATAATCAAATTACCCATTTGCTGCAAGTTTTTCGGCAGAACCACTCGCGTGTAGAAAGAACAACTGGAGCCCAAATCCCTCGGAGGGGGAGCGGGTGAAACCCCGGCGGAAAGGGGACGGGAGGGGCGAGGGGTGAGGCAAACCAGCCCCCGCGGCAGCACGGAGCCGGCCACGCCGGGGACAGCGGGACAGCCGGGGTGGCGCCCGGGGACAGGACAGGTGCCAGGGTGGCATCTCGGGGACAGGACAGGTGCCGGGGTGACACCCGGGGACAGGACAGGTGCTGGGGTGACACCCGGGGACAGGACAGGTGCTGGGGTGGCACCCGGGGACAGGACAGGTGCTGGGGTGGCATCTCGGGGACAGGACAGGTGCCGGGGTGGCATCTCGGGGACAGGACAGGTGCCGGGGTGGCACCCGGGGACAGGACAGGGGCCGGGGTGGCACTCGGGGACAGGACAGGGGCTGGGGTGGCACTCGGGGACAGGACAGGTGCTGGGGTGGCACCCGGGGACAGGACAGGTGTCGGGATGGCACCCGGGGACAGGACAGGGGCCGGGGTGGCAGCTCGGGGACAGGACAGGTGCCGGGGTGGCACCCGGGCACAGGACAGGGGCCGGGGTGGGCGGCGCCGCTGCCGGTGCGGTGCCGGTGCCGGTACCGAGCGGCTCCGCAGGCCCGGGCGCGGGACACAGCGCGGTTCTGCTGCTGCGGGGAAAGAAACGCGCCACAAAAGGTGCTCCCCAAAGGAAACGCACTGGGAGATTTTATTTTTTTTTTTTTTTTTTTTTTTTTTTTATGCCCTATGTTGTTTGGGAGGGGTGAAGGCAAGGAGGTGCCTTCACCCCTCCCAAACAACATAGGGCCTAAAACACGTATTCATATTCATGAGAGCGCGGGTAAATAAAGACAAATCCCTGCTGTAGTAACACTTAGATTCACATCATTCTTTGGTGCCCTTTAGATTTGGGGGACGGAAGACAGATGTTTGCAGCGCTTTTCTCTTCTTGTCTGCTGACCATAAAGGGACAACCATTTAGAGCTCGCAATTTGTTTCCATCCTCGCACTAAAACCGTGTTCACATTTATTTTAATTTCGACGGTGCACAAAAAGTGTCCACGGGCCATCAAAGGCCGTTCTTTATCAAATACACATTGTACAACATGCAACCGCAATAAAACTATCAGACCTGGCCATAAAACTATCACCCGGATCCTCAGCGG